>OY757314.1:111851747-112451747 GCA_963583905.1 Stenurella melanura
AAAATAACGAGTGAAAATGAATTATTGCGGTGGAACTAAATACTTATTAAATATTTTAAAAAGTTGAGTATGAAATTGGTAATTGCTATATTTTCTATTTCTAAATGTATTCTGAATGCCACTCCGATGTTCTCGTAAAATTTGGTATGCCTGCTCGCCCCATAAATTAGCAGATTCTTGTATTAAGGACTTATTTCAAATTATTGTATCTGTATAATATAGGGTACCCAAAAATTCTCGCATTCCCCTTAGGTGCAGATTTGACATGCAAAAATAGTAAGAAAATATCCTCTAAATATATGTCTGGAAATGCTTCCTATAAGAGCTACGGCCATCTGAAAAATGCCCCGAAATGGAGATTTTCACTAATGATCTTAGAAATAGTTGACACAATTTTCGGCACTTGTTAAAAATTTGCATTATTAAAGCTTTATTTTTGTATACTACTAATTAAGGCAAATTTTTATAGGTAGATAAACGATGAATACTAACTCTTGTTTCAATTTTTTTTCTAATTTATATTTTCATTCGTTTAGTAATTAATATTACTTAAAAACGTCGCTTGACAATTAGTAATGAATAAGTAATCGTCTTCTGTCTCTTGTTGGGAAAATGACACACTGATGGTTTGTTTGTAATGTGCGGCGACAAGGAAATGTAGAAACAACGTGGTTGTTTTTTCTCATTGTCACCCTTGAAAAATTAGTTTTAGTTAGTACTATACAAAAATAATATTTATGTAAAATCGAGAACTAAAAGTCCATAAGTTGTCCCAAGTATTTTTAGAAATAATCAGTTAAAAGCATCTATTTGGGTTCATCTTTGGGAGTCGTTTGTTCACTTTTAGGAACATACTTGTAGGATGTTTTCGTACTATTTTTTGTAGTGAGAACAGCAAATAAAGAGAAATGCGGGAATTTATGGTCATCTGTACATCGTACAGAAACCTGTGTAAATGTGAGTTCGATAATAGTATCTTCGACTCCATTGTATTTATGGTGGCTGTTGCTCTGGTAGTAGAGCAGCCGCTATCGTGGTAATTACTAATATTTTTCTTCGACAACTTCATCTTTATCATATATTTTCTATTTCTTCTCGTTGTTTCCAAAAATAACTCAGTCGAAACAATTTTGCCTGAATCGACTTCCTCGGCATGTTTCTAGAATTCCGTGTTAGCCCTTATAGTTTCACTATCTCTGTCCGTTCTTCGTCTCCATGTTACAGTGCTCTCATTCTCTTGTTTTTATATCTATTGATATAGAGTTTGGTATACAGGAAAAATAATTGAAAACAGATTACTTATCTTCACCCTCCCTCCCATACGCCTTTAAAGTCGCTGTCAACGCGTCCCCCCTGTAAGTTCTAAAATAATGAAACAAAGAATTTGAAAACATTCCTGAGTGTTGCTTTTACTTAGTACTTTCAATGAAGATTAATTGGATGTCGTAACAAGAGGGGAGAGAGAGTAGAGAGAGAGAGAACGAGCAAGACAAACTGAAATAGCTCTTATATGGCATACAGTTGAAGAAAATGTTAGTGTATGGCTACGGAACCCTGTGATGCGCGTGTCCAACACGCTCTTAGTCTGTTTTTTATGTGTCTTACCTACTTCATAGTTAACAGTTATTGTCAGGAATCCCAAAAACTTGTTTTTATTGTTCTACGTAGATTTAAAGTTTAGCTAACACTAGAAATTTACAGATTTCGCAATTCTTGCAACCATCGGGACATTGGAAATGAAAACACCATACATAAAAATAAACTTGTTCCGTACTCACTACGATCCTATCTCGATTGCGACACCGCTGTATTTCGACCTTAACTGAAAACTGGTAACTTGACCCCACTGTGATATATGCAACCCATATTACATTTACATATATCAGCCGTTGCATATACGACAGTCTCACTTGAACCGCGACACCGCTGTCTTTTGACCTTGAACGAAAACTGGTAAGTCGACCCCCATATACGAACATAAACATTTCCAATGTTAATAAGTGTCCAAATTTGAACATTATAGCAGCTATTCTGCTTATATTATCATGCTTAGAAGAAGCGATGGACAGTCAGACAAACAGATATACGGACGAACATTTTGAATATTATAGGAAATATTAGAATTTCCTTTTCTTTCCATTGTGACAATTTTACAGTGCCTCAAAAGAAACTGAAAATTATAAAATAAAATTCACCATAGTAGGACATATTCTGTGTTGCAACTGATCGATTAATTGTTTTGGATAAATCCATTAGCAAAGATCGTTTAAAACGCAACAGTGATCAAAACTTATACATTTACGTCCGCCTCATTTCATTTTTGCGATATTGTTCTTGGAACGCAGTAATGATTGGGGGTTGATTAAATCTCCGACAGCCGTTGAAGACTCATCGCGTGTCATCGACTTAATTGCCAGTATTACCGAAACTATTACTGAAATCTAATTACAGCAATATGCTTGGAATTCTGAGATGACAATTATCCTAATTTGCACCTATTATATCCTGTCTTAACTATAGTATGCCAGCTACGATTTAACGTCAAGATAGACTTAATTGGATAGGCATTTTACCACCATAGTTTTCCGCGTTATGTTCAACTCTACTGACTTGTTATTCTATTCAAATCCGTGAACATTCTAAGTGATTTTAATAACGTTACAAGCTATATTCTAATCTAAGCATACCGTCATGAGTTTAACAATAACTTTGTTTAAATAAATAATGCGCATTTGGCAAAAAACTGTTTTACATTTAACAAAAATTCACAAAAAATAAAAAGAAACATTGCAAAATTTGGAGCTTTATTGAACTAGAAATATAATATCTACAGATGTTGTATACATTACATACTCATATACTCAATTATATACTCAAGAAAACTTTTCTTGAGAATAGAAAACAATGTGTTAGTATTAAATGTATAAGCAAACATAGTCTTGATATGGTTACTTCTGAATTGTCTTACTTGGCATAAGCAGTTCTACAAGGCTCTGTTTTGGGCCCTTTGCTATTTTTACTATACGTAAATGAGCTAAATTTATATCATCTAATACTCACTTTACGATGTATGCTGATGACACCTTTTTAATTGTTTCAAATAAAACAGTTGAAAGTTTAGAACTCGACGGCGCGGCAATAACTCGCTCAGTAAACTAAGTGAACCCACTTTCCCAGAATGTATTATATTTTAACGTTGAAAAAAACCCGTCTTAAGATTTCATAACTGTCAAAAGCAGAGTAAACAATTAAATTTTAATATAGATGGTACTCCTTTATGTGCCGAAGCAGATACAGTCAAATTTCTAGGCCTACACTTAGATAAAAATCTTACTTGAAAATTCATTGTGAAATATAATTTTAAAGCTTGCATCCATAACATATTTATTTAGAAATATAAGAACGGTGCTGTGTACAGAACAACTTCTTTATTTATATAACGCACAAATTGAATCTCGGTGTCTACTTCTGCAAGCTAATAAGAGTCCAGAAACCTCATTTTTGGCGTATATGTTAGTGGCCAACGCCTCAGTTTTTTTATGACAACTGTCTCAAATACTATATTATTAACATTCTATGACCAATTAATTCCTCATACTAGAGTGCAAATATAGTCAAGATATTTTCTAAATTCCAAAAAAATGAGGTCTTGATGAAAAGAATCCTTTTGAGGCCTTTATATAATATTATTTCTAAATTTATTTTTTTTAAATAATTTACACAAACGAATAATAAATACAACCAAAATAATTAAATATTATGTTCAGTCTTCATCAGTCTTAATGCATGCCTCAATTCGCTTTCTGTTATTGTTCATAACTTTTCGGAGGGTTGCAGAATTTAACTATTTTCGATTTCGAACAAGTTTTGTTAACAAAATTTTTTATTAAAAATGCCTACTATGATTTCTAGATATCGTTCATACAATTTAGCATCATTGATGCTTTGCATTTAAAGATGGAAGGTGATTTGTGGTCTTAAATAAACCTTAGTGACTTCTATATTTTCAGATCAGCTTGATTTAAATCGGACATAAAAAAAAGAATTATTACGCTGTTACCCTCTTTAGTATGATATTGCATATTGTCTGAAACGTGAAAATCCGAGAGAGAAAGTCTCAGAGGAGGATTTTTCACAATTACGTAAAAAGGACGTAAAAAGTAATATGCAAGGAAGACATTTTCTGATATCTTGATATTATCGATGAATGACAAAACTATTAATTACTATATTAATGGGTGGCTTTAGATAATAGAAATTAAAGTGGATTAAACCTGCTCCGAAATGAACTCTGCATTAGACAGATAAATGAAAGTGTATCTGCATAAATTCTCATAAATATGTATAGCTCATATTTTAAAACTTTATTAATAGATCTAATGCTAATGTAAATTAAATTCAGAGAAGGTCCGCTACTGTGAAAATTTCCCTTCCGATTTTAAAGGGTCTATTTTGTACTTACGTAATTATTAGTCATAAAAGTTTAACTTATGATTTTGCATTAACGGAGCACATAGTAGCAACCGATTTATAAAAGTTGAAGTATTTTTAGCGAAATTTAATAGAAGGAACTAAAAGTCCTTTGAAATAAAGTAAATTCACTTTTGACACCTGCCAAACGATATAAAGTTAGTTCTTTGCTCTTAAATGTCTGAAAAGGCTAAAAGCAAGATTCATAAGAATTTGTTTAAAAGTTTGGTTTGAGTTCAATTTCCTAAGTTGTTTTATGTTCAAATAATGGGTCCAAAAAATGTGGACAGCATCTTACAATAGATTTTGAAATAGGAAATGTGTTGTAAATGAGCCGAAATTATTTAATAGAAGTTGGATCTTTTGCTTATGATATGAATATGACTCTGCATTGTACAGGGTGATCCTCAGAAAACCATCCAACATACTTTCTTTTTAAATAGGAAAAGAAGAATTCCCAAACCCGTCAATTTTCGTTGTGATATTTCTTGTGCTTTTGCCAAGATCTTTGTCATTTGTAGCTTTATTATATACTGTTAAACCATATAATTCAGAAGATGACGTCATAAGATTAAAATTTCGAAGCTCATGTGATCAAAATTCAAGTTGCATTCCCATAATAAAATATCATTAAGTGTAATACCACCGGATTAAGTTTTTAATAACAGGCTTTATGATAAAATTGATAACTGGTAATAAAGCTATTATTGGTATATTATTATGCCTTTACTGATGCTTATTATTCCTCTTTGTCGAAATTCATTCATAATTATTACAGTTGCAATTAACTACCAGTAGATCAAGCTACTCTTCTCATAATCACTGCCATTATACTAATGTTCATAGCCTTACTTACCACTGAAATTCATGGTGTAGTCATTACTCACAGACAACACTAAACTTACCAACTTCCTAACCTTTATATTCCTAAATATACTTACCCACCTATCACTTAACTACACTCCCTAATTTTCGCCTCACTCCAAGTCGAGTTGAAGCAATAAAATAAAACTGATTAAATAAACGAAATACAATAAATATCTACAAAATAAAGGAATACAAAGACATAATATCTTAGTACACATCATCCTGGACCCGTGAGGCATTTCTTTCAAAACATGTATTAAAGGTGGTAAGTTGCAGTTTGCTGTCCTATTTTTGGTTCACATTTTTTTGAATTTAATCTTTACATTATTATTATTATTATAATACTATTCTTGCATATTTATTTAATTTGTATTTACACATTCAAAAATTGCCCTGTAATTGGTTGTTACTTGCTGGACAATTAATGTATTATTACTAGTACTATCAGTCTTGCGCTCCAGTATTCTTGACTAAAGATTACGGACTCGGATGATTAGGAGTCAATCTTGAGTTCTTTGCCCCAATCATCGCTGTAGACCTGGATCGGCCTCGTAAGGGGTGTGCTTACTTTTTCGTTAGCAGACCTCCCCCGGTCTTGCACTGTTGGATCCTGCCAGCTGGGTCGTTTCTTCTAGCGCTCCTCTGTCTTGGTCTTCTTTCTTCGCTGGCATGTCGGCTCCCGGGAGCGTATTTCATCTGCAGTGAAAGGGAACGTTGCCAAGCCCTCTCGGAGTTTGAATGGGTTTGGGTGGTGTTGACTAGTCGGACGCCCCGGGTGCCAATTGGCATGACTTGCTCCGATTTCGTCGGAAGGAAGTGTAAACTGTGTAGCTCAAGGATTGTGTTCGGCCAAAAACGCTTATTTTAGCGTCAGAGGACGACACAGGCTAGGGTAAGGACACCGAGCTGGTTGTTTGCTTGGTATTCCCGGGATCGGGTGATTTGGGTATTTTTGGTCATTGTCTCCTTGCAGCGTGGCTTGAAGGTCGGGCTGAAACAGAAAAATGGTTAAGTTATCCAGGATTTGGAGCTTCGGCCTCTTGTGCCTCGAAGCGTCGTTGGGATCGTAGTCAGTCGTCTGTCTGACCAGCAGATTCCCAGGTCTCTGAAAATGTCGGTCTTTCTGACAAACCATGATGCATTCACGGCGCGCCTAAGTGCGACGTTTTTCACGGCTTGTATCCTCTTCAGGTGGGTGACTGCTTAGTATCCCCAGACAACAGAGGCGTAGCTTAGAATAGGTGAAATGGGGGTCCTGATAAGCGTGCTTGACGGTATCGTGCCATTAGATGTTCTCGGCGTTCATGGAGACGTGTCCTGTGAGTTTGCTTCCTGTCTCTCTTGAGGAAGGCGAATTTCAGAAAGGATGCTGCTTCCTGGAGGTTGCGGGTGGCAAGTCTTAGTCTTGCTCTCTCTTTTTCAAAGGTACATTTTCACTAACACCTCGACATTACTTTCCCTAAAATATGACACCGTTTCTAGTAGTACAATCTTGTATTCTCCTTGCACACTCGATTGACTAGATAGTTGTAGTTCAAGGATACGGCCCTTATTGACAGTTTTGAGGACTTCTACAGTTGCAGTAGTGGTTCTTTCATTCCATGTTCTGCTAACTTCAATTTGCAGATCTTTGAACTTCTCAGTTTCTTGAGCAGCAATCAAAATGTCTCCTTTTGTTATGTACGATGGTATCTAATCGATTCGCGTGAATTTCCCTGTCAGTTATAATTGGAACGTCACATATAAGTGTGAGTCAGTCGAGATAACTGACCACTTTGTTATCCCAGTGAATATACTCCGATAGTATCTGATATGTTTCTCTGCCAGGCCGCACTCATACCTTGCTGTCAACAGACTGTCAGGATCATCATCTAGTCTTATCTAGTGTCTGACGCGTAATTTTGAGCTGCTATTATTAAACTTTCCGTTTTCCCCTTGAAGCTTGAACCGCTGAACTACCTCATAAACGCCTTTCTTGCGATTACCTTCTGGTTAAGGTCCATGTATCTGATTTGAGCCGAGTACTTCTATTGTACTCTATTCGACACTGACTTTAATTGCCTTCTTGGCGTCCTCGTAATAGACCGAGAGCTAGCGCCACAAAGCATGTACTATTTGTAAATGGACAGAATATGTCTTAATAGGTTGTCGATGAGCCACTGAATACCCGCCCATCAGTCTGCCGGGCTGGTAGCGCTGCGTTTGGCGGCGAGGGGCGGTTTAGTCAATGACCTGACAGCGATACTGTTACAAATGTCAAAAAAGCCGTTTTTGATTATCTCGTGCCGAGCCGAATTTCCGGTTTTGCCGTCGCAATTTACGATACCGACAATAAACCAATCTTTCTTTTTCCGTAGAGATATCACACGATCCTCCACCTGACGTATTTATTTAGTTCTTAACGTTTCAAAAATTGATGTTTTTGAAGTTTTGGCTTCTCTGATATTATGGTCAATTTTAAGTTTGGGATCCGCCGTAGCCGAATGTGCTAAGCGGCGACTACTTCCAAGTGGATTCCCGACTTCGAATCCCGTCGAGGGCTACTTTTTTTATTTTCTTTTTTTTAATTTTTGGCAGATATTTTTGATTCTGTAATTGCTCTTAGCTCACTTCTAGGCGACTAACGTGGTAAAATTACAAATTTTTGTCATTTTTCCTGATTTTTTTGGTGATAAATAGTTAATTAATCTTTAAATAATCTTTCTAGTCTTCTATCGCTCAGTAGGTTCGGTGGTGTAATGGCTAGAAATCCTGATTCCCAAACAGGTGATCCGGGTTCAAACCACGCACCCGGAAGTTTGTTTTTTACATTTCAGGTCATAATTTGATGCTCAAATATTACCTATATATCACATGAGTAATTTTTTTAAAATTTCGTATTTGCTTAATTAAAGAGGGTTTCTCGGAGCTTCATTCAGCTTCAAAATAATTTTGTTGGAAATTGATACAAAAAATTGTGCGTGTCAGCCAAATTGGCGTATCCATTTAGAATTGTTGAGATTCGATTTCATATTTACAAACTACAACCATGACTACTTTCAGATACCAATCTTCATTCGAATCGGACCATGAATGATAAAATTTGGAAGCAATATTAAATTTTTGGATTTCGATCTCACGTCTGTAATGTGACCTTGATTATCTTCAGATAGCAATTTTCCATCGAATCAAATGATAAATGGCAAAGCTAGTGCCCCATGATGTATGCCGCCATTTTGAGTTATTCACTTCCGATCATTTATTTTTAATCTACGACCCTGATTACCTTCAGATATCAATTTTCAGTCGAATTAGACGACAAATGATAAAACTGATCCGTCATTTTGAATATTTTGGTTTCAGTCTCATATTTGCATTCTGCGATCATAATGATCTTCAGATATCAATTTTCAATCGAATCGGGCCATAAATTATAAAATTTGACAGCCATGTTGACGCCACCATTTCGAATTGTTAAATTTCGATCGAAAATTTGTGACCGGCGACCTTGATTGCATTCAAATACCGATCTTTAGCTGAGTCATTTGATAAATGATAAAACTTGGCATGCCATGTTGACGCCGCCATTTTGAACTTTTAAGTTCCGATCTTATATTTGTAATCTGCGACATCGATAATCCTCACATACCGAATTGCAGTCGACCATAAAGATCAAATGTTTTAATTTTTTTTTTCATTTTGACGAACCCTGTATGTTTTCTTTAACAAAAATGCATCAAGTTTTTGTAGGTTCGGCTTCTATCGATTGATTAAATCCGAATTTGAATTATAAATTTTCTCGCACAATTTTTTGCATCGATTTCCAACAAAATAATTATTTTGAAGCTGAATGAAGCTCCGAGAAACTCTCTTTAATTAAGCAAATACAAAAATTTAAAAATATTACTCATGTGATATATATATATATATATATATATATATATATATATATATATATATATATATATATATATATATATATATATATATATATATATATATATATATATATATATATATATATATATATATATATATATATATATAGGTTAATATTTGAGCATCAAATTATGACCGGAAACGTAAAAAGGTAAAAAAAACTTCCGGGTACGTGGTTTGAACCCGGATCACCTGTTTGGGAATCAGGACTTCCAGCCGTTACACCACCGAATCTACTGATGAATGGACGACTAGAAAGATTATTTAAAGATTATTTCCCTATGTATCACCGAAAAATCAGAAAAAATGACAAAAATTTATAATTTTAACACGTTAGTCGCATAGAAATAAGCTATGAGCAATTATAGAATCAAATATATCTGCCAAAAATAAAAAAAAATAAAAATAAAAAGTAGCCCTGGGCAGGATTCGAAGTCGGGAATCCACTTAAAAGTAGTCGCCGCTTAGCACGTTGGGCTACGGCGGATCCAAAACTTAAAATTAACTATAATCTCGGAGAACGCAAAACTTCAAAGACATCAATTTTTGAAACGTTGAGAACTAAATAAATACGTCGGGTGGAGGATCGTGTGATAACTCTACGGAAAAAGAAAGATTGGCATTATGTCGGTGTCGTAAATTGCGACGGCAAAACCGAAAATTCGGCTCGGTACGAGATAATCAAAAACGGTTTTTTTGACATTTGTAACAGTACCGCTGTCAGGTCATTGACTAAACCGCCCCTCGCCGCCAAACGCAGCGGTCCCAGCCCGGCAGACTGATGGGCGGGTATTCAGTGGCTCATTGATAACCTATTAAGACATATTGTGTCCATTTACAAATAGTACAAATTTCTGTGACACTAGCTCTCGGGGTATAAGTAGTTTTTGTTCGCAGATAGTTTTTTTGAGTTTCACGCACTTGCTTCTGGATGGGCGTTACTCTTCGTATCGTGTTCTTTAACTAATCGTGTAAACTTATACTTCCCCTGTCGGATATGTGCACTCAATCCTACGATGGAAGAGTGACAAGCATCCAGCTGCAATAATCTACAGCCGCCATCCTATCTCTTGACATCTAACCTATGTACAGTTGCAATTGACCCCTATTGAGGCATGGGAAGGAGTTGAGCTAACCACTCAAAATTTTGTGTGATATTTTTCTTCTTATATTAGAACAAAATGAGTTGGTGAGAGGACCACATTTAAAAAATAATTTCCATGCCTATAGCTAAGTACCACCCTATTGTACACCCTCTTTGGTAAGATTGTTTTCGATCATTGTTAGGGTTTATCTTCTCTTTCTGTCCATTCTGTCGATTTCACTTCGAATCCAACAGACAATTTCAAGACTGTAAGTGGCTACAGTGCCAACAATAGTGTATATTGCTGCTATATTGTTCTTGGCATTTAGCTTGGTCTTAAGAGCTTGCCTAATATATCTGGCTACTCTACCTTGCATTCCATACTTCGTATTACATCATTAATCACCGTAACACGTTTGTCTAAGCCTAGTTTCGTTTTGGTTTCACCAGTGAATGATTTAACGATCTCCAGCTCATGTTTTAGTCACGTTCCCTCTTCTCTTATTATTATTATTATTATTATTATTATTATTAAGTATTATTATTATTATTATTATTATTATGAATTCATAGTCGATAACAAACAATGTAAGCAAATATATTCAGGAAAGTTACCAAGAAAAAGGATTGAAACATTATTTCAACCATCTATTAGGTAAGATAATCCCCATAAAAATATATTTTCATTAAAAAAATTGCCATGTGTGTTTTATAAAGTAACGTGGCTAAAAACTACGTCACTGTGTCAATATCAAAAACAGACGTACATAGTTAAAATGTAAACAAAGAGGAGTTGCAAGCAGAATTGAATATGTGTGTAATTAGATTTTCAATATTCTGGCTAATATTCTTGTCGTAGACAATCCATGGAATAAACGAGACATCGTCAAAGAAGTTTCATTAAACTAATGAAATAAATGAGAGGGTCCAAATTAGCGCCTGGTTTGCAAAACAAGAGCCAAACTGGAAAAGGGAGATTATATTGCCTTTGATATTTTACAGAGAATGTAAACTCTACGTGTCCCGATTATTAAATTTGGAAGGTATGCCTGAAATTATGCAAATGCTGGCTGGGCGTATTCACATTTTAAATTTAAATATAAACTGTTTTCTATGTGAAAATTAATTACTACTAACTTGGCATCCCGTTCAGAATTCTTCATTTGTCAATTAGCAGGTAGGATTTGAAATTAGTATTTTTAGAATAATTTATATGAATTTGAATATTTCAATATACAGGTTGGATGTGAATTTTTTATCCTGCCTGCAATACAATATTTAAATCAATAATAATAATAATAATAATAATAGTAATGCTCGTCTTTCTAATAATAAGGCGTATTAGGCACGCATATGAAATGGATTCGTAGTCAGAATCACTTCAAGTTTAAGCTATATTTCTACTAGGCTAGACGGCAGGGTGGAAAAATTCTAAAAAATTAATTTTTGGCCTATAGGCCATTAGAATCGCTTCGTGTTAGGGTGTAGTTGAACGCCCTAAGTTTGCTTACAAATTAGTGAACCGCTTGATTTAATCATTAATAATTAGTGAGCAAAATAGGACCTATTTCCATATTTATTTAAATATCTCCGTTCCTGCTAACTTTTAGTATGACATATGCATTAGAAAAGTTGTTCGTTATGAAATTCTCTAAAAAATGAGCACCGATAGAGGTCGCTAGGTGCAATTTTTAACTTACAAATGGCTTCCAAAGCATTCAAAACTCGTTATTACTTCCACATCCACGTAGTGGATTGGAAGTATAGTAATCGCAAAAAAATTTTCAAAAATTTTTATTCGTGAAATAGGTTTAGAATGTCATGAAACGTCGAGATTTTAAATTTGAGCGAAAAAAAATTTTCTGTCTGTCTGTCGGTCTGTCTGTCTGTCGGTCTGTCTGTCTGTCTGTCTGTCTGTCTGTAACTTTTTTTTGTCCGCACGCTTTCTCCGGGACGGTTTAAGATATTGACCTGAAATTTTGTACACGTATATGTTATAACGAGATCTGGAACTGGATTGTTTTTTGAGGAAATCCGGTGAAGGGTTGGGGGTTAAATAGGGGTAAATAGGGGGAAATAAGTAAAGCAATCTTGTAAGAGTACAGAAACTTGAAATTCGGTGTATGTACTAGAAGTTAAGGCCTCAGATTTTTTTATAATATTTTTCAACCCCCCACCACTCCTACCCCATTAAAGGGGTTGATAAAATAAAGTTGAGATATTCATTTGAAATTTCGTACACGTATGTATTATAACGATGTCTAGAGTTAGATTATATTTTGGGATGATTCCGTTGAAGGGTTGGGGATTAATTTGGGGTAAATAGAGGAATATAAGTAAAACAAGTTGGTAAGAGTACAGAAACTTGAAATTCGGTGTATGTACTAGAAGCCAAAGCGTCAGATTTTTTAATAATATTTTTCAACCCCCACCACCCCTACTCCAATTTGAAAAGGGTTGATAAATTAAAATTGAGATATTCATTTGAAATTTTCTACACGTATGTATTATAACGACATCTGGAACTAGATTATATTACATACTTATTGAGTTCAATAAGTGGAGATACGAAAATTAAGTACCATTTGTATTAAGTTTCCTCGATTTATTTGTTAATATGTAATACTTTATTTCTAATGTTTTCCTTAATTAACAGAGCCCGGCTCAGAGGTAGTTATGACGTAAAAGCCAGAGTCGGCTTTGCGCAATATGAACTATATAAACATTTTCATGCGCAATAATACAATATTTTACCTTATGATTATATCTAGTGAATTCCGTAATATTTAAAGGTAAATGGCCTCGAAAAAGTTATAAATCATACCTACTTTGATGCACATATTGTTGGATGCACAAACACAAACGCCTAGTAACTATACCTTATTAGAATAATAAAAATATATTATTTGCACTTGTTCTAAATCGTCCGAAATAAAACTCCGGTACCTGTCACTGAATATCCCACTTGTGTTGTGAAAAAGGATCGTTCAACCGTTTAACGTCTACCGATGTAATAGGCGCATATTTAAAATAAATATAGTTTCTTATAGATGGCAGATTTATGTCCGGCATTGAACAGTCCACTTCTTTGCCATACACAAAAATGTTGAAAAACCGGGGTTGTTTCTTAACACTGTTATGTATCCAATTTGTATTTCACTCAGCAATATCTCCTGAGACTCTAAAAATATATTGACGTAGATCAAATACCTGTAATGTTTATTGCATCAATTACTGTATACTGATCTTTTTTCGGCTTACGTTGAACGTTGCGTATAGCTAGATGGATCCGTGAGAAATATCCGTGTAAATATGCTAAATTTTAGTTTTTATGACATTCAGATGAAACTTGTTTTAAAATGTTCGAATTGCATGTCCACGGAAGTGTTTTTTCACAGCTGGCACAGAAAAGTTCTACACCGTTAAACCGCAGTTCCAGAAAATCTTTAATCTACGAAAGTACTGTTTCATTTAATGGAAAGCCACTCGACGCTATAACAAATCATAGCACATTTACTTCTATCAAATGTACTGACAAGTCTTAGTCTGTAGTGTTGACTCCATAATGCGTATGTGCATATGAAACAATCTCACATGTCGTTGGTCATTGTGTAATAAATTAATAATAATTGTTGGACCTTTTTTTATTTTAAATGCTTTCTGTATGTTTGAAGTCTTCTACCAAATATAAAACGCAGTCTGCTGTTTATTTTACTATTATTATTGTTTACCGTATCCTATTTGCTGTCGTAAAAAAGCAGAAAGAGAGTGACAAGCGTGGCGGTGACTTTGTGGTGTCGAAAATTATCATTATATCTTTTCAAATTATAGTGCCTTATATTATGTGCACAGATAAAAATTATATTTTAAATTGAAAATTGTTTAATATAGTTGGGAAGAAACATATGGGAGATGTTTACATTTCCTTAACTGATATAAAAAGTTGAAGTGGTGTATGCTGTTTAAAGTGCGGAGTTCTTTGTTTTCCATTAGACAATCAGACCGACGCGCGACGCTGCAGGTATATATAATGTGCGGCCGAAGTCGGATGTTTTTTATCCACCAGTTTCAGTAAACATCTCTTACATCTACTTGCTCAACTATACCAAATAAATAATTTCTCCAAACCAATAATAAATTATTTATTTATTATTTTATGAGTTTTATGAAATACTTTTTGTTTCTCACCGCAAAAGTAGGTATTTGTTTCCTATAAATAATGTATTTATTTGCTTATGTGAATCATACAAAACATTATATTTATCTGTGTGTGGAGTCCGTCTCTTGGATAACTACTTTTGCGCCGGGCTCTGTTAATTAATTACAGACCTACAGAGTGCAATTATTAAAGATGTGAAATATTAAGTTTTATTTGTATTAGGTTCCTTAGATGTGTTTTGTGAACTGCTAGTATTTTGTAATATCCGTTCATTATATTGACAGCTAATCCATAGATTCATTAAGCAGTGTGACGTATGAATACGCAGTTTTAATTACCTGCAAAAATAATCATTATATAAGTAATTACTTAATAGAATAAACCATATACAGTATGTCTCATCTCTCGACTACATAGCCTCGTATCATCCTAGTTTCTTCAGATCAATTTGATTTTGCCCTCACGCAATCAAAAAAGTAGATTATTACTTTAATAATAATTACAAAAATAGTGCATAATTAAACACTTTAAATTTAAAATTAATATACATTATTCTACATTATTACTATACCGAATTTTCTTTTAAATGCGTGTAAAAATTGAGTTGATTTTATTTCAATGGATATTCTATTGCACATTACCATTCCATTATCATATAAATCATTCGGTCCATAGTTTGTCCTAATTGTGTGTATATGTGTATACCGGGTGAGTCACGAATTGCGCTCGCCACGATATTTCCTAAAATATTTGGAATAGAAAATTGAAATTTGGAGGCCTTATTACACGACTAAAATGCCATCTTTTCAATAAAAAATCAAGTTTGGTGCACATCCGGTTTGACCGGAAATGCAAACAACTTTCGGTTTTTAAATGGAACACCCTATATATTTTTACATTTTTGGAATCTAGAGGAAATTTTGAATACAATACATCCATTTTAGTCACTTTTTGATAAACATTAATTTTATTAAAAAATCTATTTCTGAATCCAGAGTGCTGTGGTGCCCAAAATATATTTTAGTTTGTGTGCTACGTTACTATAAAAATAAGAAGAGCAATATGATTGCATTACTTAATTCTCTAGAGGCGTTTAAAATTTTTAAATGTGATTTTTACCCACTAACTCGGTTTTTTTAAATGGGAATTTAATCGTTCACCAACATTTTTAAATACCTCATTTTCATACGAATCTAATGATACCAAAATTTTGAAAATCCGCTCAGAAATATTTGAGATTTCAGCCAAAATACAATGCAACCAAGATTTTAAAAACATGCGGCTAAAAGATAACACAATTACATCCACAAGGACATTTGCAATAGAATGCGACATCGGTTCGGTTTTCAGAGTTTTATTTAAATGAGCATAAATATCGGGCCTATAAATAAATAAAAATCAATTCCGTTTCAACAGTGAAACTTAAACTAGGTAACGGTAGGTAACTTTAAAATAATTAATATAATTAAACCATAAATTCACATTTATAGATATTGTTCAAAATGTCCACCATTTTTTTCTATACACAATTCGGCTCTGCGTATAGTTGCTTGAATGGCTCTACGCAATTCAGCCGGCGTTATTTCATTAAGAGCCCGTACAACTTTATTTTGCAGCTCTTCACGGGTATTTGAAGAAGTTTTATAAACTTTATTTTTGAGAGTGCCCCATACATAATAGTCGGGGGGGTGTTAAGTCAGGTGACCTAGGAGGCCACCTGATATGACCTTGATTTGCGATAAGGCGTTCACCATTCAAGTTGTTTAAATATTCCATCACTCTTCTGGAATTATGTGAGGGAGCACCATCTTGTTGGAAAAACAGATTTTGTAAATAGGCAAGAGGAAGTAAGTCAAGAAATTCTGCTGTCTGGTTTTGTAAAAAGAATAAATATCGTTCGCCAGTAAGTGTTCCATCAAAAAATATGGGTCCAATTATTCGATCTCCAAGTACTCCAAGCCAACAGTTAAACCCAAATCTTTCCTGAATATTCCCCCGCCCTACCAACCTCGGATTTTCTTGAGCCCAGTACCTAGTATTATTTCTGTTAAACATACCTTGGTTCGTAAATCTACTTTCATCTGAATATAAAGTATGAAAAGGAAAACCTGGGTTTTGTTGTACTGCATTTAAGAACCAGTTGCAATATACCAGCCTCCTGTCGTTATCATCTCCATAAAGATGTTGGTGTATTTGGTATTTGTAAGACCGAAACTAATGTTTCTTTAAAATTCTGCAAACCGAAGACTGACTAATGTCGCATTCCATTGACAATTCCATTGTTGATGTTGTTGGGTGTACCATCACAAATCCTAATGCATCAATTTCTTTGTCCTCACTTACAATAAATGTTTGATGGTCATCTTGTTGATTGGGTTCGTTTCTTAATTCTTGTTCCACTCTGGCAAACAAGTGTCTGCTTGGATGACGTCTGTTGGGATATCGTTGCTGATACAGTTCTGCAGCTGCAGTTGAATTTTTGAGACGCTCTCCATATATCAGTAACATATCGACCTTTTCATTTCCACTAAAATTATTCATTTTCTTTAATTTTTACTCAAAGAGATTTCCGCAACGCTTTATTTTGTATCTGTCTGACAGCTGATATTGTTTTATTACATTCAGTGGCTACTATGATTTTTCCAATGTTATTAGGTTACCAGATTTACACAGAAATGTGCCATTTTAGTTTCCAAAGCCCACTAATCTATTATCTATTAGCCGCATGTTTCTAAAAGCTTGGTTGCATTGTATTTTCGCTGAAATCTCAAATATTTCTGAGCGGATTTTCAAAATTTTGGTATCATTAGATTCGTATGAAAATGAGGTATTTAAAATTGTTGGTGAACGATTAAATTCCAATTTAAAAAAACCGAGTTAGTCGGTAAAAATCACATTTAAAAATTTTAAACGCCTCTAAAGAATTAAGTAATGCAATATTGTTCTTTTTATTTTTATAGTAACGTAGCACACAAACTAAAATATATTTTGGGCACCACAGCACTCTGGATTCAGAAATAGATTTTTTAATAAAATTTTTAATGTTTATCAAAAAGTGACCAAAATGGATGTATTGTATTCAAAATTTCCTCTAGATTCCAAAAATGTAAAAATATATAGGGTGTTCCATTTAAAAACCGAAAGTTGTTTGCATTTCCGGTCAAACCGGATGTGCACCAAACTTGATTTTTTATTGAAAAGATGGCATTTTAGTCGTGTAATAAGGCCTCCAAATTTCAATTTTCTATTCCAAATATTTTAGGAAATATCGGGGCGAGCGCAATTCGTGACTCACCCGGTATATCGATCATATCTGCTTCTAGTCATGTATTGATGAATGTCTCTTACATAAGTACATAATTCTAATAGATACGCAGGTAACTGAGCATGCAAAATTTTATATATAAATGTCACCGTATTAAATGTTATATTTTGTTTGACACTAAGTACACCTACATTTTCTAATATAAATTTTCTGTTAGTATATCTGTTGCAGTTTAATATTACAATCAATGCTCGATTTTGTTTCTTTTGTAATATTTCTAATTCGGTGTTATTCAACCGGAATAGTATTGACGCACAATATTTCAAATGATTGATTTGTATATTATTATTTTTGTCCATTGAGAAACGTTATTACATATTCTCCCTAGTAATTTTTTTACTATTTTAACTGTTATGTAACTAGCAAATTTTGAAAACGTCATTTTCCTGAAACAAATACTTAAATTTGATCTGATAAAAACTAAGGAAAGTACGAGGGTGTAGGCGATAAGCGACACACACTGTATATTAGGGTTGGGCTTAGTTTTCAAACTTCTCTTTTCCGGTCTGGAATGTCTCGAGTTTGGTGAAGGATAAACTAAAAAACACGAGAAAAAAAATTCCGAGCCGATTTAAGTAAGCCAGGAAGACTGATCTAATGTGATTTTCTCCCGTAAGTTACTGATAATGTTAATAATAATAATAATGTTTATTTGTATGTATAATACATAACAAGTAACTTGTACAATTAAAACTTATTATATTAATTGATATAAGCATCAGAAGGACCCACAGGAGGTAAACATTTTTCGTGAGTAAAACTAATCCTTATTAATAGAGAATAACAATAATATGTGTATGTTAAAACATTACATAGCAATTTACAATTTTTTTTCAAATTAGAGGTAAGTTTTTTTAATTTTTCTTGTTTTATAAAAATGTAAGTACGATAATAATTAACAGTACTGACTAATTTATTCTAATAAATGATTTATCAACTAAAAGATTTTAATGAGTGAATAGGCAATATTCTCTGATTTTGTTGTAACTTCCAAAAGATAGAATATAGATGAAATCTCAGATGGATGTATATGACTACTGGTGAGTTTTTCGAGTTTGATTACAGTTTTAACTATTCTAATTGTTTTTTAAATCAACTATGCGGTGAATTATAAATCTCGGTTGGTGATTTATCAACTATTTTACTTATTTTATGAATACAGTAAGTGAAGTTATTTTTGCTGTAATGTATCGAACATCTTTGACCGATTGTTTTGTACGTTTTTGGGGCATAGATTAATTTTTCTTTATTTTTTATTCAATATTTATGATCTTTTCTTCTCATATCATTTTCAGTTTTATGAATTTCTATTAAGATTTTTTCACAGTAGAGCTACCTGGGATCAAAAACGCGACTGTCTAAGTAAAGATCGTTGAATGGATAGTCGTATTTCTTGTCGACATAACTTTTAATATCCACTTGTGTACAGTTTCTAAGTTTTTCAGATAACAATATGTTACACCAATACAACTAACCCATGATTCCGTAAGTAATATGCGATTCCGATGTGATTGCGATCTCAATGTTTTTTATCAAAAATTTGTTAAAATATTTTAATTTGTTAGTAAATTTCTTAACTATGTTATTCACATGTATATCTCATTTTAGGTAATAGTCAATGGTGATGCCTAGATATTTCATTCATTTGGCCGACGGCTATTGCAAGTTTAGAGTCTCCATGCTCTATGCTAATTAAATTATACTTTGGAAGCTCATTGCATTGGTATAACTCTAAAACAGTCTTGTCAAAATTTATTGTTAATATTTTACTATTAGAGAAACTTACTATCGTCTTAAAATCCCTCTTAACTTTAAGTTTTAATGATTCTAATGAACTATCTTTAAAGAAAATAGCCGCGTCATCAGCATAGCTTATCATTTTAGTATCAATTCGATTTTTAAATAGGTCGTTAACGTAGATACAAAATAAAATTGGTCCCAGCACTGTACCTTGTAGAACTCCATAACATATGTCTTTTATGTCGCTATTGTAGTTATCTATATTGACGAACTGTTTTCGATTTGTTAGGTAGCTTTTTATTGAATTATAAAACATTCCAGATCGAAAACACATAGTGAGGGATGACAGAGTCCAGAGCGTTGTATATTTTAGTGGTTAAGTCTGCTTCCATCATTCGTTAGTCTACGCTCCATACATCCGTATTGTTTGTACGACATAGTTTTATATTTTTTTAGAAAGCAGCATATTCTAATTTTAAGTATTTTCTCGAATATGGGACTACTAAACGTAAAACTGTTCGAAAATAAATCTTACAGGAGTTATTCAGTTATGAAAAGAACGTTTGTGAACAAAGCGTTCCCCAATAATCTTACTTAATTTATCTAACCTACTTCCATTTTTATATTGCACAAAATACAAAAAACAATTCCAGTTATTTCAAGGAAATAATTAGTAATTTAAATTTTTAATGAATAAATCTTTCAACGAGATATTATTTTCATATCTGGAAATTTTCGACCAAGTAGCACTGCACTGTAAATTAGAGATAGAATAATATGGCATATGATATTTCCATTTAACATTCATGTCTTCAACTTACTGACAAAAATTACATTCAGAGATCTACCGGCACACTTAAATCGGCTCGGAATTTTTTTTTCGTTTGTTTTCTGGTTATCTTTCACCAAGTCCAAATCTTTCAAGGTCGTGAAACAGAAACTTAAAAAGTAGGCCCCACCCTACAGCATATACAATCGTCTTGTCACAATAGTTGAATTCGTTCAAGCTATTGTGAGATTTTTATAAAGTTAAATATAATGAATTAATACATATCTATGAACGATTGAGACCAACATAAGGTAGTTATTTTTCTTCCTTTTTTTTATCGAAAGCATAAAATGAGACTCGATATAAGCATTATACTCTCCACAGTTTTTTGAAAATAAGTTAACCCCTCAGTTATAACTGTATTTTTAATGATCCCTCTACGCTGCTACCTTGATTGGCAATACTTTAGCCAATATACTAACAATGTTTTTGTTTGTAGATTCTTACCAAAAGTTGTAACACGTTTCATGTGCATTTTTGTTTAAATGTTGCATAACTTTTGTAATTACTAATCTATTTTTTTTTTCAAGAATAACAGATTTCTTCCCTTAACTAACACTAACTTATCATCCGCATTTCAGTATAATGGGACTTTTCTGCTTTAAGTTAGACGTGATAAACGGACAAAGCGATAAATAAACAGACAGAGATTTTGTTCAGAATTCACAATGACGTGAATTACTCTTCTGCTCGATCAATATTTATGGTTTTAGAAATGAGCCTATTCAATGCAATGTATTCTTCATTCCTCAATAATTTTTTCAGTATCTCTAGTGGTTCCAGTGTTATAAGCACATTTTGTTAGTAATCGACAATGACCGATAGCATTAAGCTCGAGTGTATTTTTTTCTTGTGTTCTTTATGCACATGTGGGAAACATATAAGGTTCAAAATGATTAGAAATGAATTCAGTTCGATGGAGAAATATTTTGAGGGTTCACAACAAAATATCGCTTTGTAGGATTTTTAATATGTTGCAAATGGATAAATGATTTTTTTTATGACTGCTCGCTGATATACACGTATTATATTAGTGATCAAGTTCTGAATCAAGTTCAAAATGTACGTCTGTCCGTCTATCCATCAGTCATGTTTCTTGTGAGCAAAAACACCAAGTTAGTCCTGGAAAGTAATTCATTTAGAATGCATACTTACCATAACAAATAATGAGTAGTTAAAATATCCAAAAGGAATAGCACCCAGCAACACCGGTTTTTCTGCTCTAAGAAGTACAAGTTGCACATCTTTCATCATTTTTGCATCAGCGAGGTACCAATCTGAGCAATACACTGAGTCACGGATTGAAGAGGTCTAAAATTAAAATTAAAGTCATAAGTAAGTGTTGGTCATGCATTTTTTGTCTTCTGGACATATTTTCCAATAAAGGGTCTAACCGTATTTCCACGGTGGAACTGCCCCCAACAGGAATCGATATAGTTATCTATGCCATCACGTAGAGGGAGTTTTTTTCCTTCTTCAATTCTTTGGGACTTCCTGCCACATGTATGTTTTCTTTCTAAGCGGTGCTAGGGGAATTTAAGCACCGCTTAGAATGAAAACATACTTGTGGCAGGAAGTCCCAAAGAATTGAAGAAGGAAAAAAATTAAGATAATGCCACAAATAACATTTAGACAATATGTAGAGGGAGTTACTAGTAACTGATGAATATAGATATTTCCTTTCCATTTTTTCTTTTTATTTTAATCATACAATATCTAACAGTACAAAACCATTGACAGGATGGAAATCTAAACTAACTTAACCTAACCTCACCTAACCTAAATAAGTAGTACAAGTAGAAATTATGAAAGTGGTTCAACTGTTCGACAGTAAATAAAGGTTCTGGATGCCAGGCAAATATGTCCAATTCACTGCAATGAGTTTCATAACTAGTACAAATATTATACAGACGATAGAACTTTAATACGTTAGATCTAGGAGTGGATATGACAATGACGAGAATTAATCCGTGGAACGTAAAAATTCAGTTGGCCTAATATTTCACTACAATCTATTTTATTATGCATAATTTTATATAGAAAACGCAATGCAAGGAACTCACGCCTTTCGGACAGACTAGCAATATCAAATTTTTCAAGTAATTGGTTTTGAGAAGCTCCAATTGGTGGATATGTACCTTCAGTTTTCCAGTTTAAAAGTTTCAAAAAGCGACGCTGAATGTTATTCAATTTATCGTTATGAGTGTTATACGCAGAATGCCAGACTAGTGAAGCATACTCCAGGTTGATTCAGAGAAAGCAAAATAAAGCATCATTAAAGTCATGGCTGCTACGCAAGATGAATCCTAACAATCTGTATGCATGCGAAATTGCAGCATCAATATGGTTAGTGAAGGTTGATTTATTGTCAAAGATTACACCTAAATCCTTGAATGTAGATGGCCTGTTAAGCGTGTCGCCATTAACATTATAATTATATATGATTGGGGACTTATTGGTTGTATAACTCATAACATTGCACTTGCCAACATTTAGGTGAAAATCATTTTCATCGCATCAAGCCGATAACTTAGTTAAATTGTTTTGAAATTTTTCACCGTCATTAAAATCATTAATCATATGCAATATCTTCACATCATCGGTATATATTAATAAATACACATCTGAGTGATCACTGAGGTCGTTAATAAAAATATTAATGAAAAGAGGTGTAAGTAAGAATCCTTGGGGTACTCCTGACGTGGCTTGGTATTCGACAGATTTATATCCATTGTAAGATACGGACTGAATTCTATCAGGTAAGTAACTTTCAAGATATTGAAGTAAACCGTTAGATAGTCCAAATTTGTCAAGTTTACAGAGAAGCTTATTATGGTTCAATCTGTCAAATGACTTAGAAAAGTCATTATTAACTGAATCTACCTGTATGTGAGAATCAATTGATTCAGCAATGTACTGAGTAGGGCAGATTAAGTTCGTTACGGTGGAGCGACCTTTCATAAAACCGTGTTGTTACGTACATATTTTCAGTTGAACATGTGCATAAATGTTATTATAGTAGGGGAGCCCACGATGCTAAATCGGGATTTACTTTAGCGTCGTGGGGACCTATTGGATTTTGAAGACTAGATGGTAGAAAGAAAAAAAGGTTATATGATGTATACCCTTTCACCGGTGGGGGAAGCGTCTACAGGCTTTCAAAAATGTAAAAAAAAAACAGTCACATGGAAATACTCGAGCGCGTCAGATATTGATAGTGTATATGCCCCACGTGTCTCCGATGACGGAGGTATGTTAATCTGCCGGTTTGCATGGTGGGGGTGGCCGTACGGAAGTGTTAAAAATGGGAAAAACTAAAAATTTACTCGAGCGCGTCAGATATTTAGAGGGGATGTTAAGTGAACCCGAACGAAGCTCCCATTCAAAAGACTGACCATTCAGATGTGACGCAAGCTCGTGGCGGCTTTTTGAAAATGCAAAGAAAAATCGTCATTTTGAAATACTCGAGCACGTCAAATTTTCATACAGATGGTTTAGCTTGATGTCCTGGTCGTGCTGATCAATAATCTGACGATTGTTTGGAGGGATTTTCTTAATCTGACGATTTGAAAAAAAAATATTTTTATGATTTTTTTAAACCACTGAATGTGACAAATAAAATGCACGGAAAATAGCGTGCAAATAAAAGAAAATTACAAATTTTGTTGAAATTTGTAAAGAAAGTTTTTTATTTTATTTTCTGCACACGTAAATCTATTTCTTTTAATTATAATACATATAAACACATATATTTTATGTATATATACTTTCGGTAATCTCTTTCTCTGATAAAATTACAAATGATAAATAAATAACAGGTAAAAAAAAATTATGGCAGGGGTTAATAAAATACGATATTTTTAAACTTTTTGATAGTTTCATTGATGGGTAATAAATTTACAGAATTCACAAAAAAATTAAGGAAACAAAATAAACATGTTAAAAATGTTTTTTTTTGATTTTCATCTTCATCCGTGGAATTATCATCATACAGCAAGTCTGGTTCGATTTGATCATTAATTTCATCCACAGCCTGCATATCTATAACAAGAAATCGTTTATAATACTTAACAATATATTTTTTATTTAATGAAAAGCGTATTATTAAAGTATTGAAAAGTAAATGTACCTGAATCTGGAGTATCCCCTAGAATATCTGGTGTTATGACTATATCTTCATATACTTCTGGTAATTGATCACCAATGGCGTGATGTCTGGCGTGTGGGAACGGTGCGAGAGAGTGAGAGACAGAGAAAGAGTGAAAGGGAGAGAGATGCGCGGAGTGGGGAATACGTGCTTCACTGCGGCGCACGCGCTAAACTTTATTGACGATTTTTGTTACTTCGGCTTGTGGAAATCGGCAGATTATATTTTTCCCATTATCCTTGAATTATTTCCTTAAAAAAAAAAAAATTCGACCGCGCTCGAGAATGTCGAGGTGACGTTTTTTTTGCAAGTTTGTGACCCTCCCACTCCCTTGCGTCACGCTGAAATCGTCAGATTATTGAAACGCACACTTTTCAGCATGTAATTAACCCATCACACCTTAATCTGACGCGCTCGAGTATTTCCAACTATGGATTTTTTTTTACTATTCTGATCGGCTGCCTTACACGCACGGCCCTATATAGAGGGCTTAGATATGGTGGAGGTACTCAACAGGGTGCAAGGTATTCCCTATATGTTAATCTGCCGCGCTTGAGTAAATCCAAAAATCCCCTATTTCGATTTCGAAAGCTTTACCAAAGTTACATATGATTGTTATTGGTCTATAATTGGTAACATCATTTCTTTCACCTTTTTTGTACACAGGGCAAGCTTTGCAGTATTTCCAAATATCAGGAAAATCACATTTACTAAGACATAAATTAAAAATTATGCAGAGGGGATATGCAAAAATTCTGGCACAGTCTTTCAGTATAAAATAAAAAAAATCTAAAGGTCTCAAAGCGGGTGATCGTGGAGGCCGTGGGTTTCAGCTAATTATTCTGTCATCATAAAATTCTTGTATAAATCTAACCGTTGCCCCAGCAGTGTGAGGTGTTGCACCATCTTGTTGAAAATAATCCTCTTGAAGTTCATCATCATGCAGTTGCTCCAAAAAAGGTTGTAGAATATTTGTACGATATCGTTTAGCATTAACCGTATCATTAAAGAAATTGGGTGCAATTATTCTTCGACGAGATACAGCTACCCAAGCTCCCAACTTAATAGGGTGTAAACTTGTTTCTTTTAAAACGTGAAGATTCTCTGTTCGATAATTCTGTGAATTTATATAATCAGTTAAATGAAACCATGATTCGTCAGTAAAAAAAATTTGCTCAGAAGGTCGGCATTTTTTAAAGTATTATTGAACCATTGACAATACTTCACTCGTTTCTCAATATCGGGGGGTAATAATCCTTACACTACAGTAATTTTATATGGATGCAGGTGAAACTTTTTTTATTGCGTTGGGCTATGTGCGAAACCATATGACATTCCTAAAAATGTGTTTTTTTTAAATAGGCTGTTTCATAAGTACACCCATTTACGAGTCTGAGCAGCAAGTTGACTTAAAGATTTAGTTGGGTCAACGGCTAAACGTCCACGAATATCTTCCAGAGATTTTTCTGTCAAAACCGTCTTTCTTCCAGGTGATTTACCCTTCCAAACACTACCTGTATTTCGAAATCTTGTGGCCAAACGTCACAGATGCTGTACAAAAATTGCAGAGTCTATTTCTTCATAATTTGGAAACTGTTTTCGAAATTGTAAAAAGGTTGAATGAACTGAATAGTTCCAACCGTTTTCATCTCGTTGACCAGTTCGAAAATAATCCTCGAGTATAAACTTATCGGCTTCTGCAGAGAAAACCATTTTCTAACCTTAAATATTTATAGTCAACAAGAGTATTTACACAAAATGCGAGTTTCTTTATTATCTTAGCACACAAGTGACAGTCAACTAATTGTTAGCGTTGAAAAACACTGATTTATTTGCCAAAAAGGGAGATTAATGATAAATATAACAGATGCTAAGAATAATTAATTAAGTTACAAAACTTTGGAAAGTAATCCTTTAATTGACAAAACTGTCATCAACCTGTCAAATGGCGAACTAAGTATATCCGAGAAACTAGTATTAACTAAAGGCTTGAACTATGCTTTAACACCAAAGGCTATTCCTAAAGATATAATAACTGCAATTGAACAGGCTGCACAGAAGCACCATTAGATGATGCTATTGAATACCGAATTCGTTCTAAAATTGAATTAGAGAAACAATATAGAACTAAGTTAAGCATTGAAACTATAATGGAACTACTTACACTTTGCATTAAAATAACATACTTTCAATTAAATAATGACTTCTATCAACAAGACTTTGGGATTGCCATGAGTTCTTTATTATCTCCAATATTAAGTAACATTTTCATGGAAAATTTCGAGAAAAGTAATATTAATAATCTAGCGTATGAACCCATTGTATGGTGGAGATATGTAGATGATATTTTTGCTATATGGCCTAATAGTAAAAAATGTTTAAGTAATGTTTTGAATCAGATTAGCGAAAAAGAACCTTCAATTAAATTTGCAATAGAAATAGAAAATAATAATGAATTACCTTTCTTAGATATTTTAATTAAAAAATTAGATAACACATACCAAACCAGTGTGTACAAAAAACAAACACACACAAACAGATACTTAAACTTCAATTCAAATCAACGTAATAATATTAGTGTTAAGAAAGGTGTTGTTAAGTGCTTGTATGACAGAGCCAAAATTATTTCTTCAAATGATATAATGTTAAGGAACGAAAAGCAATTTATAAAAACTGTTTTATTAAATAACCAATATCCTGAGAGTCTTGTTGATAGTTAGTTCCTGAACATTGGTAGTGGAGAGAATATACTATCACAACCTGAGTTATTTAGGTCAATGGCAGTAATTCCATATATACATGATTTATCGGATAAATTGCGAAAAATTGGGAAAAGGTTTTCCGTACGAATGGTTTTTCAAGCGGGCTCCACGCTAAGATCTGTTTTATCAAAAAGAAAACCTGTAAATATTGTTCAATATTTAAAAAATTATATTTATAGTGTTCCGTGTGAGTGCGAAAAACATTACGTAGGTGAATCATCTAGACCTTTCAACGTAAGGCTTGGTGAACATAGAAATTACGCTAAAAGGGGAGAATTTGAAAAATCCAAAATCAGTGATCACGCGTGGGATAATAATCACAGGATTAAATGGGACTCGGCTAAGATTTTAGAAAAAGAGAGTAACGGAACTAAAAGAAAACTTAAAGAATCCGCGATTATTTTATTAAACGAGGATAGATGCGTGTCAAATTATTCAATTGATTTTTGTACTAGTTGGTTGCCCATCCTTAGAGGCGAAGTAAGTAAAAATAAAATAAATATAATTTAATGTCTCACGTGACTATGGAAATACCTAAACAAGGAACTGTCATGGTTGACGGCCAAAAAAGTTTTAAGAACGGAAGTAGGTTTTCTTCCGAGACGTTAACTACCTATAGCTTTTATTTTCATTTTTTAGTTTATAACATTGTTTTAGTTTATATATTTTTAGGTGTGAGACTTTTTGAAACGGTCAGATATTCAAAAATCAACCTCTGTCCGATCCGTTTTACGCAGAGGTTTTTTCATTAAAAACTTTTAAATATTTTTCAGTGGCAGAATACCCAACAAAATGTAAGAAAATAAATAACCTTCACGAAAATATCAAATAACAGATTGGTAATACTGACTGAACCAATCGTCACTTCCTAGTAATATGGGAAATTAGTTTTAATAATATACGTAGAATAGAAATCAATTTTGATAATTTTAGTGACTTTTCTGTGTCACGTGACGTTCACTATTTCTCGATCGCACTGTATTTATACATCCATTGATAATAATTATTTTTAAATTCCGCTAGTTTGCTTTTTAAAATTCAATTTAAGATTGACAAAGAAATTAAACTTACCGATGAGTACGCTATCGGATACGTTAAAAGACTTACCTCATCTGCTAGTACTTGGCCAGAGTAACAAAGCAAAAATAATGAAAACATAAAACCCATCAGGTATAAAACTGCACCTACATCTTTATCCTAAAACAAATAAAGAGTGACCACAAAATTCGCCTGTTTTTGCATAGTATATAGCGGTCCAATGGAAAGACCAAAATAAATCCTATAGGGCTCAAATTAAAGTTTGGAGAAATTTTAAGGTGAGAATATTTTTACTTTTTTGAAAAAATGCAAAAATCACCTCTATTTTATTTATTTTTTTTTAATTTCTAGCTATCGTCGAACTCGAGATATCGTGGTCCGACGCACTATTGCTCCACCCTGTATAAAAGTAAACTATTCTGTGGCAAGATTTTCTATTTTTTTTTATTTTAGCTGTGTAATTAGTATCTCAAAATTAAAATACTATTAGCAGATCTTACTTTTATTATCTGAGTTGTGATGCATCCGATAGCAATTGCAGATATGAAAGACATATAACCTATCGTAATCTTAGCTAAATGACATAATTCATTAGCCATGCTGAAACACAAGTAGTAATTAGTTAATATATTGTAGATATTATACGTATACACTATACCGAACTCCAGAAATTGATTTGAATCAAAATGAAATAAAAGATTGCAAGATTCTATAATTCTGAATATGTATATCTATCTATATTCAAAGCGGTGGCTAGGGTTGCGTGACCAATCGCACCACAGATCAAGAAATAAACATAGATATTGAAAACAACAAATAATGTTTGAAACCAAAGTCTTATTTGCTGTGTTTATTATTTTATTTACATTTCGCCGGCTTATGATTGGGCAATTTGAACTATCCGGTCAACGTACTTGATGACAGTTGACATATCAACAAAAACAATCTGTTCTGTGATTTGTTTTTATGATTGTGTTTTTGTACGATGTGCATTATAAAATGTTCAACCATTGTTTATTGATATACACATACAATTTTAACAATGCCCAAAAAGTGCTTTGCGTGCAATGCGTCTCAAATGAAAGAAAATATGCCATATTTTTATATGTAGGTCAATAGAAGCATAGGCGTATAGGGCGGGTCAGGTAGCCATGTTTATTTTAAGTTCATAAAATTATTATTTAAATCAAAATATGTGTTTTCAACTATCTCATTTTTTATTTTAATATCTTGGATGACTGAGAAACATGCATGTAATACACCTAGTGTAATATAACTGTTTCAAGTACTAAAGCATTAAAAATTAATAAGAATCAGCTCATAATTAACCCCCTTCAAACGATATGGAATGTAATCATAACCCCTCCTTGCCCCTTATATCATTTTATTGTTTACTTTGGCTTCAAACACAGTATATATCATTTCTACAGTGTTCTTTATCTACGTCTTTTATTAATCTGTGATTCGCACAGTGTCATTTTGAACTGTATATGTCCATACATACATTCTTAAATCTCACAATATGAAAAATTATGTAGAAGTCTACTTAGATCCAAACCTTATGTGCAAGTGGTAAACGTGCCGTATATGTCGATAGTATTCCCTATTGATTATTATTAGAAGTTGTCATTAAAATTATTAATACAACGATTTTCGTTATCCATTTTTTATAAAGCATTCTTTCCTTACACAGGTAAGGAAAGGTACAGACCTTTCCTTGAACTGCATTTTTTTATCTTTTTTTTTTCATTTATTTATTTTAACCTTTATTGTTGTTTATAATTTTTTTTGGATTTTTGTATTTTTTTTCCTTTAATTTTTTTCTTCATACATTTGGTTTCAATTTAACAGGAATTTCGCAGGGACCCATTTACGCCAAGGGATTCGTCGTGGTGATTTTTGACAAAGACCACTGAACCACAGACCTTGCGGCATTGCTAAAACGTGCTTTATACTACTATTAAACAAATATTTTAATGCCGGGATGTGATATTTTATTAGAAATTACCCGTTGTGTTCCAAAGCTTATTTGTTTCAAAAATATTTAATAAACTATTGGAAAATAACCTAAGTAGGTATTGATAATGCTCTGAATTTTAGAACGATTTTGAAACTTTGCAATATTTTTAGAGTGAAAAAAAAAATGGTTAAAACAATTGTTCAGAAATATTTTCTTTACAAAGCTTCAAAATAGAGAAGAAATCTATAATTTGATCCTAAGGACGTTTACATTGATGTCTTGGTGTCCGACTCCAATTTCAGTGTCTCGAAGTCTCGAAATACTATTTTCAAAGTCAGTTCACCTTCTTTCGAATACTTTTAGCTCATAGTGGCTAAATTTTCCAATTTATTTCCATGAAATGCATTTTAAGTTTAAAGGAGTAAGTTAGTATATTTATTAATTTTTTTTTATTTTGAGGTTTCTCTGTATTTTGATAGGGCTTAAACAGATCCATAGATAACTCATTTTCGACAACTTTTAGCTGAAAAGCCTGTTTTCAAAATCTTTTCGCTAAAGAATAATAAGCACAAGACATTTTTATTCATCATTCACTTATTACTTATTCAGAATCATAAGAAATCGGCAACCTTCTGCGTCAGTTTGAAGCATTTTGGTCATATTTTGTCTCTGGAGCTTGGTCTATATAGATCAAGCTCCCATGAAAAAAAGATATCTTAATATCAAATACGTTAATTTAAAAGTTAAAAATGGTTGCAAAACATGTAAAAATCATATTATGCTCGCCAGGCTAGCAAGGATTTAATAATTGTAATTTTTTATGAATGTTTGAATTTAGCTAAAATTAGAGAATTCTACTTTTCAAAACACCTGATTGAAATTAACAATTTGTGGTAAATAATTAACCATTTTTTAAAAAATCTGGCGGTCTAACAAAATTTTGTTTAGAAAGATATATGTTTTTGTACTTATCTTTGAATAAGTCTTTAGTAAGAGTTTGAAATAATTACGAGTATTTTTGCTAGTAATATATTCATTTCCTCAATTCTATTTTAGATTACTCTTACATTGTAGGGAATTTGCATTTGCATTTGATTATGTTTTATGATTGTACCTGTATTGGTAATTCTCCGGAATCTGTTTTGGATTATCCTGTTCGTTAGAACCATAAATAATTATTGCATAAATACCTATTGCCTGGTAAGTGACTGTTTAGTTCAATTTCAACTTTGAAAGAAGTAGCACTGAAGAAGTATCCTTGTGTAGGATACAGAAACACGTGTCTGTGAAAGTTTTCAAAGTTTTTGGTAGGTGTTTTTGTCTTTAGTTGTTTTTTGGTTTTGTTGAACAGGATAATTTAAAATTAAAACTAACATTATTGTGACAGTTTTCTGTACGTAATGTGCATATTTCTTTCTTATAATTCAATGTTGTTCGTGGCATGTAGCCAGCAAAGTATTTTGTTTAGAAAGATATATGTTTTTGTACTTATCTTTGAATAAGTCTTTAGTAAGAGTTTGAAATAATTGCGAGTATTCTTGCTAGTAATATATTCATTTCCTCAATTCTATTTTAGATTACTCTTACATTGTAGGGAATTTGCATTTGCATTTGATTATGTTTTATGATTGTACCTGTATTGGTAATTCTCCGGAATCTGTTTTGGATTATCCTGTTCGTTAGAACCATAAATAATTATTGCATAAATACCTATTGCCTGGTAAGTGACTGTTTAGTTCATTTTCAACTTTGAAAGAAGTAGCACTGAAGAAGTATCCTTGTGTAGGATACAGAAACACGTGTCTGTGAAAGTTTTCAAAGTTTTTGGTAGGTGTTTTTGTCTTTAGTTGTTTTTTGGTTTTGTTGAACAGGATAATTTAAAATTAAAACTAACATTATTGTGACAGTTTTCTGTACGTAATGTGCATATTTCTTTCTTATAATTCAATGTTGTTCGTGGCATGTAGCCAGCAAAGTATTTTGTTTAGAAAGATATATGTTTTTGTACTTATCTTTGAATAAGTCTTTAGTAAGAGTTTGAAATAATTACGAGTATTTTTGTTAGTAATATATTCATTTCCTCAATTCTATTATCAAGTTTTCTTTGTAATACTAGCAATATCTATATTCCGATTATTATTCTCAATGTCATTTCGTAATTATTAATTTTTTAGAGTGACCGCCACGCACAAATAACCAGGGAAGTTCTGTGTAAATAGCTTTAACGATTTTCTTTTTTTTATAAAAGTGTGTTTCATAACACCTCTTTGAGTTTTGTTTTAAAAGAAGTTTACGATCTCTCCTATCTATTACAACTTGTCTGACTGATAATTTTTGTTAAAAAATTTGTCAGATTTAATTATGAATGTGCAGCATCAATGCATCAGGATCAATCACTGGAATCATAACAACTCATTAAAGAAACTGAAGTTTAAGATCTCCTCTGTGCATTAAAGTTTGTCTGCTATTGAAAAAAATGTTTTTCACCATGTCACACTTAATTTTTAAATTCGATCTACATCTGAGTTTTGCTTGAAATGACTAATTTTTATTTTTTTAAGCATTCTCAAAACAATACTTTACAAGGCCTAACTGCCCTAATTGAGGCAAATTGGCTGAAAACCTTAATTTTTTTGTTTTTGACTGATTATTTGTGAAATAGAACATTTTCAGTGAAATGGCGAGGATGGACATTGCTACATTTAAAACCTCTGGTTCTTTAATGGTTGTACATTATGTCTTTGGGTGGTTGATTACAAATATGATATTCGTTTTACCCAAAGGCGGTCCAATTTTGAGAAAATGGCCAATTCTTGGGGGTTTTTGAAAATTTTTCGAGGTTTTTATTACATAATTTATTAAACTATAATATGATCATAGTAATCTAAGCTTTTTGGATTGATAAATAAAGAAGTATTGGTTTTTTGAATATAAATTAAAAAAGTCCTTTATCTTACTAATCTTACTAATATAGAAAATTCAATATATGTTTATTTGTTTGTTTGATTGATTATAACTCAAAATCTGCTTGGCCGATTCAGTTCAAATTTTCAGAGAATATTGCAACAAAAATCTAGAAAATTATAGGCCTAACATAATGTCATTAAAGTAACTTTTGTGAAAATTTAGTTAATATTTGTACTTACAGACCGGAAAACTCAATTTTCCAAAAATTAGTAACGAATATTTTATCTCTTATATACTAAATCAAAATTAAGGTTTTTAGCCAATTTGCTTCAATTTGGGCAGTTAGGCTTTGTAATGTATTATTTTGAGAATACTTTAATAAAAGATTTAGTCATTTCAAGCAAAACTCAGGTGTAGATTGAATTTTTTTTTTCTTACTTCTTTATTGGGTATTTTGCCACTGAAAAATATTTAAAAATTTTAATGAAAAAACCTCTGCGCCAAACGGATCAGACAGAGGTTGGTTCTTGAATACTTGCCTGTTTCAAAAAGTCTCAAACATAAAAATATATAAACTAGAACAATGTAGTAAACTAAAAACTGAAAATGAAAGCTATAGGTAGTTAACGTTTCGAAAGAGAATCTAATTCCATTCTCAAAACTTTTTTGGCCGTCAACCAAGAAAGTTCTTTGTTTATGTATTTCCATAGTCACGTGAGACATTAAATTATATTTATCTTATTTTTAATTACTTCGTCTCTAAGAATGGGCAACCAACTAGTACAAAAATCTATTGAATAATTCGAAACCCATCTATCCTCGTTTAATAAAATAATCACGGATTCTTTAAGTTTTCTTTTTGTTCCGTTGCTCCCTTTTCCAAAATCTTCGCCGAGTCCCATTTAATCCTGTGATTATTATCCCACGCGTGTTCACAAATTTTGGATTTTTCAAATTCTCCCCTTCTAGCGTAATTTCTATGTTCACCAAGCCTTAAGTCGAAAGGTCTAGATGCGTTTCGAATTATTCAATAGATTTTTGTGCTAGTTGGTTGCCCATCCTTAGACACGAAGTAAGTAAAAATAAGATAAATATAATTTAATGTCTCACGTGACTATGGAAATACATAAACAAAGAACTGTCATGGTTAACGGCCAAAAAAGCTTTGAGAACGGAAGTAGATTCTCTTCCGAAACGTTAACTACCTATAGCTTTCATTTTCAGTTTTTAGTTTATTACATTGTTCTAGTTTATATATTTTTAGGTGTGAGACTTTTTGAAACAGTCAAGTATTCAAGAACCAACCTCTGTGTAATCCGTTTTCAGTGGAAAAATACCCAATAAAAAGTAAGAAAATCTGAATACGCCACAAATGAACAATTACAGACAATATCTAGATTGAATTTTGTCCAAAAAAATTCATTTTTGAATCACAGTGCGCCACGCCGTGGCAACATTTTTTTCTTTATAAATAAACTTTTATAATTGCCTCCTTAAAACTCCACCTTAATTTTTTCTGTAATTAAGTTTGAGATTTCTTTTATGCTTAAAAATTGTTTTGTCAGCGAAAAAATGTTTTTCACTACAACAGACTTACTTCATTTTTTAAGTGAAACGGTCACATTTTTTAATGTGAGACATGGTGAAAAACATTTTTTCAGTAACAGACAAATTTTTATGCATAGAGGAGCTCTTAAACTTCAGTTCTTTTTTTAAAAGGGGGTGGTATGAGATGCCCGTGATTGATTCTGATGCATTGACGCTGCGCATTCAAAATTAAATCTGAGGAATTAATTAACAAATATTTTCAGCCAAGCAAATTGTAACAGATAGGAGAGATATTAAAATTCATTTTAAAATAGAAATCAAGGAGATGTTGTGAAGTGCGCTGTCATAAAAATAAAATATTTATGACAAAAGGTCTATCTGAAGTTAATCAATAGTGCAGTAAAAAAAGCATTTTAATTTGCACAGTCTGGATACAGAGAGATTATGATCTGTTTTAAGTTTCGGTCCTCGAAAACTTTGTGCAATTTTTTTTTATAAACAATTAAAGTTTTTTTACCGCGTTTCTCGAGCTTAAAATGTGAATAACTCCGGTTCTATAAATCGAATCGGGGCAAACTAAAAACTTGTTTTTTCGTAATAAAATTGCCAATAAATTCTTGTTGGCTTCAAGTCTCTGATGTACGTACATAATCTACAAAACTAAAAAAACGAGAAAGAAACAGTATTTTTTTTATTTTACTGCCCAAGACCGCCAACTAAACCAATTTGAATCAAACTTTCAGAAAATGTACTTTTTTAATGTAATAAATAGACCCTAAAAAGTTGGTGTCAAAATATTAAACCCATTGGCCAAAATTGCATTTGTTATCTAAAATTTGAAATGCCCACCATTTTATGCCATTAAGTCCAAAGGGAAAATTATTTTTTTCAGAATGTAAAAAAGGAAATTAAAAGGAAATTTTTTTAATGTAATTTTGGTTACTTTTTTTACATTTTTTTATAACTCAAATAACAACAATTGCATTTTTTCGTCCATTTTGAAGAAATAATTTGAAATTTTTTGTCAGATCTGGTAAAGAATTTTAGGTCCTTTAATGTAAAAAAAAGAAAGTTCATTTTTGTTAACGTGAACTCGAGATATTTATCTTTTTGCATTTTGGCCAATTGTTAATTAACAAATACATATCTTGAGCTATAATTTGCACTGTATCATTTTGAAACCTATTTATTCCATGTGATAACTTCAAGGAAATTTTATATTTTATAGAAACCTATTTACAAGCATTATAGTGTAAGTATTATTAATTGAGCTAAAGAGTGATTATTTTTATTTTTTCATAAAGTTTAGATGCAAAATGCAATAACTTCTTTATTTCTACCTAGCAATGCGATGGGAAACTTAGTGTTTTGTTAATAATGAAAGTGAAATGTTTTCATTTCCAAATTCATATGTACACATGTACCAACGATTGCTAACGTATAAACCTGTATATATAAAAAAAATACTATTTTTCTATATAAATATGAATACTTATATTAAATTTATATTGTCTTCTAAATATAATGTTTTAACTTTTATTTTAAAAAGTAAACACTAAATATTGTAATATAAATACTTGTTAGAGAAAGTATTAAAGGCGAAGATTTATAATATGGTAAAAACATGTTATTATTTAAAAATAAACATTTTTATTCTATAAATTTACAAAATCGTAATTAATGTACTTTATATTTCTTGCTTGGTAACGTGTACTCTCTGAAGCTGTTTCAAATGAAATTATATCACCATTTTCTTCTTCATCACGAATTTGAACAGGAAGATCGGGGACAAAAATTTAAAAAATAAATTTTAAATGTAAAAAAATAATAATGCTTGTAAATAAGTTTCCATAAAACTTTAATTTTTTTTAAATTTATCACATAAAACGAACAGATATCAAAATGATACATTTCAAATTTTAGCTCAAAATATGTATTTGTTAATTAACAATGGGGTCGTTGCACGAATTTTTTTTATTGCATATTCTGAAAATATAATGAAAAATATTGGACCCGTGTTTTTTGTTTTTTTCTGTTGCATGCGTGTAAGGGTGTAAATCAGCATCAAAGTTCGATCTGTGGCTCTTTATACCCTTTATACCCTTTAAATTATGACGTAGGCGGGCAACGCCGAATGCGTTCGAAAATAGTCGGAACTTACCGATCTATCCGTGCCCGTCCCTGTCAGTCAAAAACCTGGCGGCCGAACATGGACCATGACCTAGACCTTCGTGTCGATCAACAATCCGGCGCAAGCGCATCAGCGTTCTCAATTTATGACATAGCAGGGGCAAGGGAATTCTGCTGACGGTGCGCTTTATTTTAAAGTGGTGTAGTTTAAATTTTGGGTGATAATTTGGTCAATTCATGTAACACAGGGCACCAATAAACCCACAGTTACATTTTCCATTCAAAATCAATCTCAATTTCGATATAGTGCAACGACCCCATTGGCCAAAATGCAAAAAGTGAAATATCTCGAGGTCACGTTGTCAAAAATGAATTTTCTTTTTTTGAATTAAAGGGCACAAAATTCTCTACTAGATCTGACAGAATTTTTTTTTTTCAAAATGGCCGAAAAAATGCAATTGTTGTTATCTGAGTTATAAAAAAATGTAAGAAAGTAACCAAAATTACATTACAAAAAAAAATTATTTTTATTGGATTCGAAAGCTGGTGTCAAGATTAATATTCTGAAGAAAATTCTTCATTTTGGACTTAATGGCACAAGATGGCGGGCACTTCAAATTTTAGATAACAAATGCAATTTTGGCCAATGAGTTCAATATTTTGTCATCAACTTTTCATGATCTTTTTATTACATCAAAAAGTATATTTTCTGGAAGTTTGATGTAAATTGGTCTAGTTGACGGTCTTGGGCACCAAAATGAAAAGAAACACTGCTTTTTTCTCATTTTTTCAGTTTTGTAAGTTATGTACGTACTTCAGAGACTTGAAATCGGCGAGGATTTATTGGAAATTTTATTACGAAGAAACTAGTTTTCAATTTGCCCAGATCCGACTTATGGAACCGGAGTTATTCACATTTTAAGCTAAAAAAACCACGTAAAAAAACTTTAATTGTTTATTAAAAAATCGGTAAAGGTATTTACACAGAACTTCCCTCATTATTTGTGCATGGCAGTCACTCTAAAAAATTAATAATTACGAAATGACATTGAGAATAATAATCGGAATATAGTTATTGCTATTATTACAAAGAAAACTTGATAAGTTTTGGTCAAAAGAATATACAGATTGCTCATCCAATAGCAAAAGTTCAATACTAAATAGCAGGTGCCACATATGGCAGGCTTGCTCAAATACCTTTACAAATGTCCACCATGACTGAATTATTTCTTGGGAAGACCACCCTGTACATTTTTCAATAAAAGTATAATAGGTGCATATTCCAGATATTATAGCCACCTGTCACATTTTCAATCCAACATTCACGTAATGGAGTGGAAGTATAGTGGTGGTTAAAAAATTTAATTTTTTAAAACATTTTTCAAAAGATCTTGGTAAAATAATTTTCAAAATTTTTTCTTCTGAAATAGTTTTAAAATGTCAAACATAGAAATTTTAAATTTGAGCAAAAAGGAAAGTTTCCTAAGTTTCCTTCTATTCTATAGTAGTGCTAAAAAAAGTTTAAAAATTAAAAATTATATATTTTTTAAAATAGGTTTAGAATGCTATGAAACGTGAAAATTTTAAATCAGAGCAAATAAAAAAAATGGATCTATTTTAGTGGTAAAAACTTTTTGAAAAATGGTGAAAAAAATTTTCAATTTTTTTTTTCTGAAATACCTAGGTTTAGAATGTCATGAAACGTGAAACTTTTAAATTTGAGCATTCTAGTGTTAATTTTTTTTCCAAACTGGTAACAAAATGTTGCAACATTTTTTTTCCAAAATTGGTTTGGAATATCATAAAACGTGGAAATTTTAAATTTGAGCAAAAAAAATTTTTTCGTCTGTCCTATAGTAGTGATACATAAATGGATTAAAAATATTTTCAAATTTTTTTAAAAATTCTTCAAAAACATTTTTAAATTTGTTTGAATAGTTTTAGAATGCCATGGAAACGTGGATAGTTAAAATCTGAAGAAAGAAAAAAAAATCTATCTTACTGGTAAAATTTTTTAAAAATAGTGAAAAAAATTCTAATTTTTCTTTGAAATAGATTTAGAACGCTATGAAACGTGGAAATTTGAAACTTGACGAAATAAAAAAAAATTCCATCTATTTTAATGGGAAACAAATTTTCAAAAATGGTAAAAAAAAAATTCAAACTTTTTTTTTTAATCAGGCTTAGAATGCCATGAAACGTGGAAATTTTAAATTTGAAGAAATAAAAAAAAATTATTTCATTTTAGTAATAAAAAATTTTTCAAAAATATTGGTGAAAAAAATTTTCAAAATTTTGTTTTCCTGAAATAGGTTAAGCGTGTCATGAAACGTAGAAATTTTAAATATGAGCAAAAAAAAATTTTTCATCTTGGTAAAATTTTTTTCAAAAATTTTTTTTTCTGAAATAGGTTTAGCGCATCATAAAACGTGGAAATTTTAAATTTGAGCAAAAAAAAATTTTTTTCACTATTTATTCCGTTTAGACGGTCCACCCTGTATATTTTCCAGTAAAATTTCTACCATTTCTTCGCTGACAGTAGCGTCAACTACCTACCAAATTTGACTGCTCTCCGTCAAGTAGATTTTTAGTAAATGCACTAACAGACGGACAGACAGACAGACAAACAGACAGACAGACAGACTGACGGAATTGAAAAACCTATATTTTCGTAATCTACGTGTTACGAATACAATACTTCCCTTCGGTATGCGAGGGAAGTAAAAAAGTAGCACAAGGTTTTCGAGGTCCAAAACTTAGGAATATACTCCCGGTGATACCCCATGTAGGATATAATCATAATCTTGCTATTTACAGGCTATACCTACCTATCTTCATTTTGTTGGCCTTTTTTACTGTATTATAAGAAAAATTCTCAGACAGACAAGTTTCCTTAAAAAATGTTTCATTATTTACCACAAATTGTGGATGTTTTGGAAAGTAATTTGTTTTTAACTAAATTCAAAAATTTATAAAAAATAACAATTAACAAATTTTTGCTTGTCTGGCGGACGTAACATGATTTTTATTTGTTTTGCAACTATTTTTTAAATTTGAAGTGTTCGATCGGATACCTTTTTTGTCATAGGAGTTCGGTCTAATACGTGGCCTGTACCTTAGTATATGATTGTGATATTCAATGCAATATCGAAGTTTGACAGATCTCACATTGCGATTTTCTTCCTCAAATATTTCAGTAAATAATATTTTAAAGTAATCTATATGAGAAATTATCAATTCGCTTGTAATCAGTGGTAAGATTGAAATAGCTACTGACTGCTGCAATCCCAGATTTACACCCATTAGCTGTAGAACGAAAAGAGTTGATTCCGCAGACGTGCGGCCAGTGGCAGGGGGTAGCCAAAATGGTGCAAATCTAATACACATTTCGTTTAAATTTTTTTCTTCATTTAATCTTCTACAATCAGGTACTCTAGTGAGAGCTGACGCGCTATACACTAGTGAGCCCGATACAGAGTATACCATAAATGCAATAGTGTATAAATTTCCAATTCTTTCAGTCTTCTCAAAACTTGGTGGTTTTCTAAAGACTTCAAAGTTGGTGATTTTATGAAATAGTCTGAGCCACCTCTCACGGTGGTATGTAAATAGATTTGGCATCACCAGCATACCACCATAACTTACCATACCTGCTAAATCTTCGTATAAGCTGATATCTGTATGTTCTGAAAAATAAAAGTTCTAAATAAAAATTAACATTTTATAAAATTTCTGTGTCTGAAAACTAAGTACTTAATGAAATATAGATGAAAATTTCACACGTCACCTAGTAGTCAATCAGAAATTTGTTTTTGTGTCGTTACCACGGCAACCCAAAAAATTTTCATCCTCCAGGGTACCCTGAACGTAATTAATAGGTGGAATTTTTTCTGTCAAATTATTGGCATATGATCATATTTGATATTTGCTATTATAGTACAGACACTGAAGGCAAAATGTTGTAAATACCTCGCAAAAATTGGTAAAAGAATCATATCTGGGATTTAAGTAGTTAATAACCTGTAGAATGGAATGATGCATTCTTTGCACTTCCAAGTTCCGGGAAAATTCAAAAAAATTTGGAAAAACTTTTTGATTTTCGGTTTTTTGCTTTATCGGCTAAAATAATAAAAATACAGAAAAAAGTTTTCAACAAAATTTGTAACTCGTCTCTTTCTCTACAAAATAGGTCTTTGCCAATTTTTGTCTTACTTAAGCTGTTTAGGAGATAAATCCAGTTTTCCACTTATAGTTTTGAGCCGCTCCGAAATGCGCGGAAAATGAGAAATCTCTGGGAGTTTCGTACGACCAGACATATCGATCGATAATTATTACTATTCAGAACCGCTAAAAAAATGAAAGCAATGTAAAATGTAGAGAAAAGTCTCAGCTTTAATGTGGAACTAATTACAAAATTCATACAAATTTTTATCATAGAGAAAAAAGTGTTAGAAGATGGCTTAGTAAACCTTACACAGTTGATTTATTTACATCTTTGAGTTTTATGCATCCTGCCTATTTCTCCCGTAACAATGGGTGCTTTTTCACTGCATGGATTCAATTCCACGCACTTTAATCTATATTTCGTGAAATTTTATTGAAGAATGTTAAGAAACAAATAAGTTGTATATGTTTTACTGTATAGTTATGCATTTTCTGAATGTGTATGAATAATGTAGACAAATTCAAAAAGTACTGCGGGCATTTAAAAAACTCTAAACTTGTTCAAAAGAATATGTTTTATTGTACTTATAATTCAAAAATTAAGACTGTGTTATTATTATTACTTAAGATATAACGAATTCAACTCCAAAATTTGGAGGTGATTTATCGATGAGAAATATACCCTCTACTTTGATCGCTAGGTATATTTTTCCAACAAAAGTAATTGCAATAAAATGTTAATTGGATTAATAAATCATTATATAAGAATATATAAATAAGCAAAATGAATTATCATTTTAACGACTCCCGGCAAAGATGTGAATAAATCTGTGGATCAACTGTACAAAGCTCACTAAGCCATCTTCTGACACTTTCTCCCCTTGATAAATTTTTTTATGAATTTTGTGATTAGTTCCACATTAAAGCTGAGACTTTTCTCTACATTTTATGTTATTTTCATTTTTATTTTGGGCCTCTGAATGGTAGGAATTATCGATCTATGAGCCCGGTCGTATGAAACTTCTGGAGAATTCTCATTTTTTGCGCATTTCGAAGCGGCTTAAAACTATAAGTGGAAAACTCGATTTATCTTCTAAACGGCTTAAGTAAGACAAACATTTGTAAAGACCTTTCTTGTAGAGAAAGAGACGAGCTACAAATTTTGTTGGGAACTTCTTTCTGTATTTTCATTATTTTGGCCGCTAGAGCAAAAAAACAGAAAATCAAAAAGTTTTTCAACATTTTTTTGAATTTTCCCGGAACTTGGAAGTGCAAAGAATGCATTATCTCATTCTCCAGGTTATTATCTACTTAAATCCCAGAGATGATCCTTTTATTCATTTTTGTTACTCTAAATTGTTAATTTGTTTGTACTATTACATAAAAATGGAATTTTATTTTTTATATTAAACGAGAAATATTATGTTCTCTTTCCGTACTTTATAATCTTATTCTTTGAAAACCTCGAAAATAGCTTCAACAGTAAGAAATATTGAGCTTAAACTGGTTAAACTGTCAATGTAATAATGGTAAATAACTAATGACGTTTCTCTCAAAGCCATCTCTGTCAAGTTATACTGTGCTGAAACTGTGCTATGGTACATATGTGTATAAAACATGAAAATATATAAAGAATACCACATTCCTCCTATTTTAGTGAATAAAACTTATTCCATAACACACCAATAGAGTTGTCCTAAAACAAGTTTCAGCAATTTTTTGAAACTAAAATGGGTCGAAAAGATATTGTTTATCTATTATACGTATATAGGGATGCCATTTTCAAATAACTCTTATAATTTTAACTATTGATACAACACTACTTACTAATTTCAATGCGTTTTGTCACTTTGTCAACATGACCCTTTCATGGCCTACTAATCTTATACTTTGTTGTGTCTTAGAATAATCTTAATGTCAGTTGAAATTAGAGTTTATTTAATTTATTTTCCTATGAAATTTTCTTACCGAATCCCCCGTGTGCTTGAATTGATTGCAGGAAATGTTTCAAGCACTTGGTAGATTACAAGTGAAAATCTCACACGTCACTTTTTAACCAATCGGAGGCTTGTTTCTGCAACCACAACTTCTCAGCTGGCTGCTGAGGAAGCTATGAAAGCGTAGCAACCGGTTAGCTCAGGGCTGGTCGAGGGTCACTAGGTGGCGAGAAGAGTTATTATTTTCCTTTCTTATCAATTATTTGCTTATCAAATTTACCAAACAAAATTTTAATAAACTATAAAAATTTGGACGCCAGCGTATTCAGTAAATAACAATCTTGTAAACTTTATCAGGGGGAGAAAACAATCAAAATCAAATATAAAACAAATAATATATTAACATAAGTATAAAAGAGCGAAAATTTTACAACACTTTACAAATGACTACAAATATGGTGAAATTTGAATTAATTAACAGACAAAAAATTTAGTTATAAAAAATTAAATTTGAAGATTAACAAAAAAATTACAAAAGGAAATGATCAACTGGTTTACAATTTTTCTTCTGACCAAAGGTTGAATTTTGCACATAAATTTGGCTACTTAGCTTAGCGGAGACGTGGAATCCCGACGAGGTCTGATCCTGAAGATGGCCGCGGGTACCCGGGAAGGAGGACGTAATGTTCAGGTCCTGACAACGCTGATTTCCAGGAGACGCTGCGTCGGAATGATATCCAATACTTTTAGGATAACTCCAAATATTCAATTTATGCCTCGTGCCTTGCTTCGATGGTGGTTTGGTCTAGGATTTTACATGAAATAGGGGAAATGTAAAGAACCAGTTGATAATATAAAAAATTTAAATTGTGAGAAAAAAGAGATACAAGAAAACTACAAAAACTATTAGTGACGAAGGTCACTGCAAAACCAAACTATTAGCAATTTAACAAAAACCTGAATATTGATAAAACTTTACTTCTGAAAATATATGAATAAGTTACTGATTAATATAATAAATGAAATGAATAAATGAGAGACCTCTACTAAAATTTGAATAAAGGTAACAAAATTTAGTTAGAATTAGAGAGAAAATATCTGAATTACTATCTGGAAAAAACTAATACTGTAACAAATATAGCAAACAAAATTATGGGTTTATTCTCCCAAAAACAATAAACTAATAAAAAATGATCTCTTAACCTCTTGTACTAACACGAGGTTAACTAAATGCGACTTTAGGTTTCTACTTTTAATGAGATAAGATTGTCTACACACGATTAAGAAACAAAGATTCTTATTTATCCTTTGATTAATTTACGAGTTTAATCCTCGTACACAGTAATCTAAATAATGGCAATAGTATTGTGTCTCAACCGACCACAAAATACAAAATTGCCATGATAATTAATGAGTTAACATGTGTCCAATGGACGCCGACATCACACGTTAGGTGTGTTAATAAAAATTAATTATTACCCGGAATATCCTTTAATTCCCAAAAATAACTATACATCAACGTTAACTCAATAATATGACATCATTTAATAATCAATTATATTCAAAATACCAAAGGATTAAAGAAATAAACGTGAAAATCTGTTAAAGAAAAGCAAACGATCTTCAGTTACCTAGGTCGAAAGCGAAAGTGAACAAGTAGCATGGATATTTCAAATGATGCTTCTACCGCGTATGCGCACTTGTTGACTTCCCGTCGTTTATTTAGCACGGGTGCTTAAACGGAAAAAATATTTTTTCGTTACATTTTTTGTTAAGTTACCATAGCAACCCAAAAATTTCCGGAAATTTGTATCCTTCCTGGGCGAAATCACTAAGTGGAAATTTTTTTGTCAAATTTGACATTTGGTTTTACATCAAAATACATATTTAGTGAAATTTTCTTACCGAATATCCCACGAGCTTAAATTAATGTCCGGATATTTTTCCTCGTTCATGAACATGTTAAGAACGCACTCGGCTCGGGATAATTTTCAAAATATTCATGACCTCGAAAAAATTTCCGGAAATAATTTAAGTACTAGGTATATTATAAGTGAATATTTTTACCATTTCCCACAAGTTATGGACCGGTGCAGATACCTTTTAAAAAGGCAATAAACCATGAAAATTAATAGCAGCATGAAAAATGTTGGAAAAGGAAGGAAATGTAGCACAACCAACGGGAAAAATAAATTAAAGTTAATTCGAGTTACGAAGGTGACATCGGGTGAACTATTAGGGGTGGATAATGGTTCTTCACGATATCCAGCGAAACTAGTCCTAGTACCTTCTATCGAAAACCGTTAAAAAATATAAGTGTTATAGGTAATGAAAAGGTCTATAAATTCTGTAGGAACCATTTTTTCACATAACCTAAAATTTTCCGAGAAAAATCGAAAGAACCGGTTTTTTCGTTCTTGATTTTTTTCTCCGACAAAAAAAAAATTCTACGAAAAGCTGAAACTTACCTTTTTATGTCCCAAACACGATGTAATATTTTTGAATCAAAATATTTATTTTTACATTTCATTGTGATTTTAAACCAAAGAAGAAACCTCCCATGTGCTGGAAACAGTTGAGATGTCTACTTTTAGATGGTGTAAAAAAAATAAACATAAAATAAACATTACTTTGGGAAAATTTGCCAGGAAATGCGAAAAACTGAAAAAACTAGGTTTTAAAAAGTTATTTTTCAATCATTGTTTAAAATTTTTCATTATTTATTAATATTCACAGTTGATCCTTCAAAAATGTAAGATATAATGTTACATTCATAAATTAAGTAATTAGAAATTGTTGAAGTATGGAGTTTGCAAAAACATGCGAAAATAGTTAATTTTCCAAGTATTGAATATTAGGTTTGAAATGGTTTCAGTCAGAAAAAATTGATAACTACTATATTTTTTAATACAAAAAAGTTGACTAATTAGATTTAAAATGTGTTTATACAGTATTTAAATTTACATAAAACTTTATACCTAAAATTGTAAACTATACAAATGAAATGAAAATGATTACTATCATTTTTACAATATTTTTATTTACATTTAGTACACTAATTACAAATATAATCAATTTTCCATTATTCTTTACCTCTTTGATTGCAGTTCTTCATCGCCAGATTCGATAAAACTTTCGGATTCTGGTGGATCTTTGAAATCTTCAATACCGCCCCCGTCTTCAAATCCAATATTTTCCCTAATATTTATCGGTTCATTGTCTATGATTTCTTCTGAATCGCTTACTTTCTCGCAGATTTCTTTTTCAATATTAGAGCATTTTTCAAAACCATGGCAGTTTGAACATTTTGTGCATTTCAAACCGTGTTTTGGACACCCGCATTTTTTACTGTTTCACCCACTTTCACAGCTGCAATAAATAGTTTTAAGCAATATTTCAGAAATCAATTCTTTATCAGTCAATTTGGACATAATTCCATGTTGGTGTTGCTTTCAACCCCAATCTGTTGCTGTTAGTATGTAAGCTTGAAGCTGATAGTATTGCAACAATGTTGTTCTGCTGCGACTTCAGTTTATGGAAGATTTCCAATTTAAAATATGATTTCATTGCTGCTACTTGATACTTCTGGAATCTTAAGTGATTCAAAATCACATTTTTATTTTTACATTTGTAAATTGAGTTTATTAATTGCAATCCTTGCAATCTTTTTTGTCTGCACCTTTTTTATCGGTTAATAATGATTTTACTATTTTTTTTCCATTTCCTGCAAATCCAGATATTGTATTGCAACCAGAAAAACAATGGAAAAATACTACAATATTTTTGAAGGACTCCTGCTTGAAACTATTTGAGGTGTAAAATATACCTTTTATATTGCCTGAGCCTGGCTTGTGTAAATAAATGTCATAATAATAAGGTTAAGTTGAATAGCTTTGGCTAGACTTCGCCTTAGCGATTGGATGTATTGTATGTACATGCTTTCCTAATAAAGACTTTATTATTATTGTTATTATTATTATAATTATTTGAATTCAGTTGATTTAAAAGTACCAAAAGGTCAACAAAAATGTGACTTTGAATCAATTAAGGTTTCAGAAATATCAAGTAGCAACAATAAAATTATCTTTTAAATTGGAAAAACTTCCACCAACTGAAGACGTATCAGAACAACATTGTTATAGGGCATACTATTAGCTTCAAGCTTGGCTCCGGTAACACTAACAGCAACTGATTGGGGCTGGAAGCAACACCAACATGAAATTATGCCCAAATTGATAGATAAAGAATTGACTCCTGAAATATTGCTTAAAACTATTTATTGTAGCTGTGAAAGTAAGTGTAACAGTCCAAAATGTGGCTGTCGAGAACACGGTTTGAAATGCACAAATTTATGTTCAAACTGAAATGGTTCTGAAAAATGCTCTACGAAGAAGTAAGTAATTGAGAAGAAATCATAGACGATGAACCAATAAATATTAGGAAAAATATTGGTTTCGAAGACGATGGCGGTATTGAAGGTTTCAAGGATCCATCCGAATCCGAAAGTTTTATCGAATCTGACGATGAAAAACTGCCATCATAGAAGCAAAGACTAATGGGCAATTAATTATATTTCTAATTATTGTGATAAATGTAAATAAAAATATTGTAAAAATGTTAGCAATAATTTTCTTGAATATTTAATTTTTATAGTTTGCAATCTTAGGTATAAATTTGTATGTAAATTTAAATGTAAATACTGTATAAATACATTTTTTATTATAAGATTTTCTATTCCATAAAATAGACATTTCTACGGAAATAAAGACCACTGTATTTTTTGAAAAAACTGTTTCTAGCACATGGGTATTTTGGTTTAAAATCACAATTAAATGTAAAAATAAATATTTTAATTCAAAAAAATTTCAGCGTGTTTGGAACATAAAAAGGTAAGTTTCCACCAAATTTCGTGAAAGAATTTTTTTGTGGGAGATAAAGATCAAGAACGATACATAATACCTGTTTTTTCGATTTTTCTCGGAAAATTTTTCCATAGAAGGTCTAGTTTCGCTGAAAATCATGAAAATCCATTTCCACCCCTAAAAGTTCACCCCATTTCACCCTCGTCACTCGGATCGACTTTAATTAATTTTTCTCGTTGGTTGCGCTATATTTCATTCCTTTTCCAACAATTCTCAGGCTGTTATTTTTTTTTTCAAAAATTATTTGGTCTATTAATCATAAACCAATTAACAAAAACATGTAAAAATGCAAATTGAGAAGATTTTTTTAAATTTTAGCTATTATATAGAATGACTCTCTAAAACAGAGTCCATGTGTTTCTAACAGAAATGGTAGCTGCTAACGCCCTATATTGGTATTTATGTTTAAGAACTTGTAATTCAGTTTTCAGCCACTTTAAGTTTGATGACAAATTCTATTATGTTCCACCCACGTGGTCTTGATAAAATTTTAAAATAAATAATAATTTAAAAACCTACCAATAACTCAAAAGTCATCATAAGGACTATTTTTCTCCAGCTATTGCGGCTACTTTTTTCCCTGAGAACTGGGCTACCCCCTAAATAGGGACGCCTATTGCAGATAAATAACCTGCATATAACAGTAATAAGGAAACAAAAATTTTACTTACGTACTGTACTTATTGTGAAATGAACGAAAACCGTCAACCAGAAAATAAATGGCACAAATTTCATGAAAAATGACTTCAACAAAAATTTCCATCGACTTTCATTTTCTAACGCTAAGCATCTCGTAATGGTCAAGAGTTTCAAAGCTACGTAAAACGCCTTCCCTTTTTCAATTTGGTACATCTTTGGCAGCTTCTTGTAGTACCACTTTTTGCCCTCGTTTCAATAACAATAAATAATTTTTTCTTCAGCAATACTAACGTATTATTTTTACAGGAAATTAATGAATGTGAGTATATAGCACTTGCCAAGGAAGTAGTAGTTATAGTTATTATCAATTTGGTATTGATCAGATTTATTTCAAACTTATGAACCTTCCATTATGTTCCAAGGAAAAGTGTCTTTGGTAGGAAAGGGAAGTAAAAATTAAAAATGAAACGGATATCATAAAAATTTAAAGAAAATATGTTATAAAATGAATTATTAACCAGGCGATACGTGGAAAATAATAATACGAAATCAGATTCTTAGTTATTACACATATATGAAATAATGATAGGAAAATACAAGACGTAACGTCCTTGTTTCTGTTTGATGGGTACTGACATCAGTTTTACTTCCACATCCACGTGGTGGAGTGGGGGGTAATGGGTGTAAGTAGGGGAAAATAAGAAAAGCAAGCTGGTAAGAGTAGAGAAATTTGGGTCTTGTTGTATTACTATAAGACAAGGCTCAATTTTTCTTATAATATTTTGCAACCCCTCCACCACTCCCACTCCATTATTAAAGGAGTTGATAAAATAAAATTGAGATTTTAAGTTGAAATTTGGTATATGTATGTATTGTAATGACGTCTGATTGAGATAATTCCGAGGAAAAATGGGGAGAAGTAATTGGGAAAAATAAGTAGAGCAAGCTAATAAGACTCCAGAAACTAAATGTTTGGCGTATATGCCCAAAATAATATTAAAATTCTATGACCAATTATTTCCACATACTAGAGTGCAAATGCAGTCAGGATTTTTTCCCTTAAAGAGACTTGGATGGAAATCTGGATGTGAAAGTAGTGATTCTTTAGGCAGCGGTTTTTTAAATCGATAGCTAAATTCTTTCATTATCACGTCTCGTTTGCTGTTTGTAAATGTCCTTGAAACAAATAATAACTGGCTTTTCTTTTCAACAGTCAAATATCCGCTCAATGGTGCAGTGTTAAGGTATTTGGCTTGCGACCACGGAGTCCCGGGTTCGAATCCTGGTCAGGGCATGAATATTAAGAGATGTTTTTCATGTGCAGCAGTGGGCTATACCGCTGTTAAGTGGCAAATGTCTAGTATTGTCTAGTCGTTGTCTCAGCTGCGGTAGATGGCAATATCGCAAGGAATGGTTCTTGTGTTGACGCCTATTTGTACGTGTTGTTATAAGTTGAATTTCGCTTTAAATTTTAGTATATGTTAAAGATTGATCAACTTACAATTTAATTGATATACGTCGATGATCCACACAAAAATAATGGGAACCACTACGCTGATAAAAAGTAGTTCCAAGACAAAATGTTAATTAGTTTGTAACTAGAGAATAGATTTTTTGTAATAGTTGTATCACTGAGACATGAAAATATTTTTCTAGTCATTTTACTTCGCCTTATTTTTTTTGTGGGATGCCCACTAATCTTTTCCTACTTTTTCGAGTTCACTTTAGTTTGAGGTGTTGAATGAATTCGATTAGGCTTTTTGAACTGTGATACTTTTGTAAGATAATTTACTATGGTAACCAGTACAGAAGTATTTATATAATTATAAGGAATATTTTCTTATCGTTGTTGGTTATTTTTCCGCAGTTGCCGTTTAAACCGGATTAAACTCGGCTCACGATGAACTTGGCATGATCCACCCTAAGATAAATTTTGATGTTCAAAGAAAATTTCTGATCTTAAGTATTATTTCTTTCATTTTGAATGTCCATGTCCATCAGTTTCTCAGCACACTAATTTAAAAGTCCCTCTTTAACGTTTTTCTTGAATAACTTGAAAGCCGTGAAAAAGTGTCTATATACAATATTAAACTACATGGAATTTTCCACAAATAAGTTCCTATTCATTTTATTCCATTTTTTCCCATCCGCATTCAAAAAAAAAATTTTTTCTTAAATACTTCTTGTGTTTAGAATGTCACGAAACGTGAAAATTTTAAACTTGAGTGGAAAATTTGTTTTTCATTATTTATTCCCTTTAGACGGTCCACCCTAAATATTTTCCAGTGAAAGTCTAAACATTTATTCGATGGCAGCAGCGCCAACTATCTACCAAATTTGACTGTTCTCCGTCAAGTAGTCTTTTAGTTAATGCACGAAAAGACAGACCGACAGACACACAGATAGACAGACAGACAAGCAAACAGACAGACAATCTGACGAGATTGAAAATCCTATATTTTCGTAATCTATATGATCTGAAACATGAAAATCCGATAAAATCTCAGTGATTTTTTCTTGAATAAAGTACTTCCCTTCGGTATGCGATTTTTCTACACTCTGTATCTCGTAAAATATTGATCCTAGAAAGAAAATGAATATGAATTTATTTGTTCGAAATTTCTTTTAATATTGCATATAAATACTTTTTCGCCGGAGGTCGTTGTTTTTCGAGTTATTCAAGAAATACGTGAAAAGGGGACTTTTAAACTACCCCTACCTCACCGCAGACCATCCGTTGGTCCGGACTTTTAGTATGTTGTTCTGGGCACTCCCCCCAATAACTATACAGAAATTAGCAACTACACGAATTATTTTCCCCATTTTTCCTTCGTTGATTGGACTATTAGTGGACATTAAAACGTTTGCTTTTCGATATATGTTTTTTTTAGTATATCAGGGACGACCATAACGAAGGATAATCACCCTATTTACCATTTTCCCCGCCCACTAGCTGGCTGGAGTGCGTGGCTTCCATCGCCGCTCAATATAAACTATTTTTTTTTTGTTACTGGTAGACAATTTTGGGTGATGAAAATCTAAGATAATATTTTTTTGAACAGTTGCACTCGTAAATAATATTTATTGTGGTTCCATCATTTTGTCGAGGCCAAGCTCCAGTACAGTGGTTGAGTGGTGGAGGAGCAAGAGCTAGCCAGGACGTTAATAAAAATAAAGCCATTAAATAAAATAAATAAGTAGGTATACGTAAAATTAATTTCAAGCATAGATAGTAAACAGTTAATGATAAGCTGGAAACCTGTAAATTCGGATAATTAGGCACAATTACATGCTTCTGATTTCTTTCTATCCATAATCCAAATCTGTGCAATGTGTTCATGTTGCCCAGTAATTTTATCAATATGTCTCTATGTGATGCTCGAATTAGCACTGCACAGTTATCACAAATTCTGCTTAGATGGAAAGTGAGACGTGTATCAGCCTCTCCGTGAATACTTTGAAAATAATTTTCTACTTTGTTCAGAATTATAATTCACCTTCAGAATTTAATATATGCTTTCTTAAAGCCGGTGGTTATTTAAACTTCTTGTAAAGCTACAATCTTTGCTTGGAGTTTCGCTAGATATCTGGTAACATGCTCATTGTATTCTTCGTTGTAATGTATTATTGCAAAATAATAGCAGCTGCACCTTTGGACTTTAAAATATTTTTTCTTTATTACGATCCGATTTTTTCTTCAAAAGTTATTAAAGTTGTTGTGCCGAAACGCATCTAGTTTTATACTTTATTTCCATTTTTGTTTAAGTTTAACGCTATCTTGTTTTATGCCCGGCCCACGGTGGCCTTGATAACAACTTAAACTACTTTTCTACTACTAAAACCTATCAAAAAATTAATAGGTATCATAAGTATTCTTTTCTACCTATTTCCGATATGTTTTCCCTGGGAACTAGGCTAGACATGTACTGCTACTTGGATGGGAGTTCGGCCAATTGAGTGAGATTATTGTGTCATTTATATAATATTTAAATTCAGTTAGATTCTGTTGAAGTATTGTATCCTAACTACCGTTTTGTCATACCTGGCTGCCATCATTGCAATATGATTAAAGTTTAATGTGGTAATTGTTGTAAATATACCATTTTTTTCAAAACTCTAGAGAATGTTCAACTGTTATCAGACTTTCTGCCTCTAGTTCTGGAAACGAAATACGATTTTTACCTATTGTGAAGAATGAAATAAAATTGGTATATCTTATTAAACGCACATAAAAATATTAAGGAATAGATTGTTATGCTATTATAGGGATTCTAGACATGTTCCAATTAATAAAACTAATCATATACATTTATATACAATTAATTTGAAACTGTTTACAAGATACTACTTACTACTATACACGTAACTTTATTTATTTAGACTATCTCAAGCAATTATAACTACGTTTGGAGTACAAACAACAAAATATAATATAACATCTTAATCCTGGCATGGGAATAACTAATGTCTTATTATTATTCCCTCTCTAAATACTCGATGACAATTAATAGTTCAAATATATACTGTTGCTTCCAGATATTACTTATATTTAAAATTTTAATGAAAATCTAACACCTCTAGCAATATATAACTGAAAGATGTTTAGTTTTCATTAAGCTATTCTAAATAGCGTTGTATATGATTATTTAATATGCAATAATTTACATTCGCGTTCAGTATTTACTTTTCTGCCTTTACGTCTAAAATACTGTGTGTTATACTCTCTAGCTACTATAGTAAGGCCAATAAGTGTAGGCGGTAGAGCAAAAAATCAGCGGCATTGTGGTCAAAGGATAGTAACTGTTATGTAATACTTCAGCGACACCTCATTCTTCTGTATAACCCCACATAATCTAGATAAGTATATCAAGTTCTATCCGCCTACCAGAGATGAAAACCACGACTAGGTCTTTATATGTAATTACTACAATCGACCAAATAGAATAAGTTTTTGAATGTGGTGTCTTTATATCTGATAATTTATTCAACTACCATGAAATTGGAAAACGTGAAACAATCCCAATCTACCGCAATCAGTAGCGCCACATATATACTTTTAGGTATAATATATGAAATAATAATAGTGTTCATATTTCATAAAATCAAAAATCAATATAATTATATCTGTTTTTACACTCAACTCAGTCAAAGAGAAAAACTGGAGTTCTTTTAAGAAAATTGTTAACGGCACGCATAAATTTGTTTAGGAGTGGAATACCTACGAAATCTGACATCAGGACTAGAATGTTTGATGTTTATAAAAATTTACCCAAATTTCAACCATGACAATTGTTCTTATTGCCCAGCAATGACCAACGTGGAGGCGTGAGCATATCCCTTGCTAGGAAAGGATGGTGACAGGGTTGTTAATTAGGGAGTAACAGGTTAAAAGAGAGAATAGATTAACAAACTTGCAAGTTAAAACAACATAATTAAAAACAAAACTTACCAAAGTTAAAAATGAATAACTGTCCTAATAACATGAATAAATTTTCTTGTTAAAATAACATTTAATTAAAAACAAAACTTAACAACAATAATTTCCACAATAAATAATGTATCTTATCACAATCACTACACGGCAGTAACATTGGTTACCGCACTCACTCATCACTATCACTGGTGGCTCCTACTTTTATAATTATTCTTCTTCTTCTTCAGTAACTCGTTTCCATGTAATCTACATAAATTATGCCATGATGGCAGCCCTGCTGAATTCACCAATTGGAAACTTTAACTTCTGATATTAAATTAAATATCAAGTACTCCGAAAATACCTAACCATTTACCTCCAATCTGCACCTCCGCCATAACTGCAAATATTCTCTAATAGATAGTATTTCTTTCTAATTTTTAGTCACCGTATACTAGACATAGCTTGATAGGTAATTTTAATATAAATAAATAAGATTATTGAAAAAGGAAAAAATACTGAAAAAAATTGAACCGCCTTTACAGAGATTGCACGCAATATTGCCAACTCCATTAGGCGAAGAAACTGTAGATAATAAAAAAGAAAACAGTAGAAGACAGGGAATTTATTGTAGTGAAACACAGGGCCTTCGAGAGAAAACCGGGGCTCGGGGGGTTAGTAACATACGACTCCCACCAATCTTCAATATAAATTTCGAAAAGCGGCATTCATAATAATGAACTATATCTATCTCTATCTCGATCGAAATTTTGATTGAAATTTGACAGACCGAAGGGGTGACATTCCTTAGAATTGGATATTTATCTCAATTCAAATATTAAAGAGCGGGGAGGTGATATTCCCCAAAATTGAATATCTGTCTCAATCGAAATGTTTGAAGAGCGGGAGGTGATATTCCCCAAAATTGAATATCTGTACTTCGTATAAATATACTAAAAAATGCAATATGGAATTTGACTAAATGACCTAATTATTCCAGTAAGTGCGGCATTTTTCCTTTTTGGTGGACTTTCAAAAATTCAGGTAATACCTTAATAAAACAATTGATCTATATGCAAAAAAACAGTAGTTTTAGCAGTTCGGACAAAAAACAGGGAAGGAAACCAAAAAACTGTAGATCTGCTGAAAAAACAGTAGTGTTGGCAACAATGATTGTACGGTACATGACAACCTTTATATAGATGAGGCGGACCTGTACCTAAAATTGCAAAATAATTAGAAAAGTATGTATTGGGATGGAACCGCCCGCCTAAAGGCTGGCAGAGATTGCACGGTACATAACAACCTTCTTAGGGATGGGACGGGCCTATTCCTAGAATTAAATGATTGAACTTTTTTCTTTGAATTTCTAAAGGCTGGAAATTAAGGAAAGCATAAATATATTCTGTAAGGTATATAACCGCCCTCCTAAGGGCTGGCAGAGATTGTATGATACATGGCAACCTGTATAGATGTGAGATGGACCTATTTCTAAAATCGCATGATTAAACAATTTTTTTTAGAATTTTCAGAGCTGAAAAATTAAAGAAATCGTGGATGTTTCCAGTTTGAAGGGATGTAACCGCCCTCTCAAAGACTAGCACATATTACACGGTACATGACAACATGTTTAGGGATGAGATGGACCTATTCTTAAAATTACATGATTAAACAATTTTTTTGGGAATTTGTAGAGCCGAGAAACTAAAGAAAACGTGGAGAGAAAGGTCACCAAAAATTATTAATTAAAATGAAAAGTAATAATTTTCTGTTAGACCTGAAATTTATGTTTAAAATTTATAACATATTACGCAATAATTCATGTTGAAATTACTCACTATTGAAATCGGGTCATATCCGTCAATACGGATAATCGCCAGAAACATGACAGTTTTATGTAAACTATATTTTATTATAATTTTGAAACACGATGTTACTAAAGTTTTTGCACAAAAAATAATAAGAAGACTATAAAAATGCAACAAGAAGTGTGTCTTAAGATCGAACGATCGTCAAATAATAAACAAACATAAAGTATCTTGTCGAACTTTAAACATTTTCTTACTAACATTTTACACAATTTATATCCTGTTGAAATATTATAGTTCTAGCGTACATTTTTTAACAGCTAGAGTAAGAACATTTAATTCTTCAGGGTGACTTATTTTCACAAGACGCAAGCTCGAAATAATAATAATAGCGTGAATATGCAACAAGGGGCAACAAATAAAGCTTCTCACATGAACTGTGATGTTGTTATTATAATTTGTAAGGAAAATTTTAAATATCCAGACAACTACAAATTGCTCATTATAAAAACACATCTTTGTGCATGAGCACTCACTTCATTTCATATTCGCTCTGCAAACAATGCTCTGTCAACGCTGACTTAAAAAGCATCTCATTTTATTTCGCTTCGAATACACTTATTACCGGCCGACATTTTACTGGGGGCAATGTTATCTGTTTCTGTCTTCCATTAAAGTGCACTTCGTGTTTATTCTCATTGTGCTTTGTTTAATAATTAATAAGAATACATTTTATATACAGTGTGTCCTAAATTGAGGCTGAATATATTCGTTATTAAAATGGATAAATAGTTAGTTAAATGGAGAAAATTTTTGGAAAATTTTGGACATTTCAAGACTACTCAAATTCTGTACTCTAAGTTATTACTTCATTTTAACTCGCACGTTGTATAGGCACTATTGAGTGTTATTGTCGATGAACCCTGTAAAATGCCCCATCCCAAATAATAAAAATATTTAAGAAAAATAAATTTCAGACCAAATACTAAGAAAAAATTGTCACTTCATGAGAGACTGAAAAACGCCTTTTGGCATCGTCTACCATCGAAATCCCAATAAAAAATTATTTCACTAAAAACATGTTTGAATATAAAATTTTTCAGATCGCGAACGACGTAGACACGCCTTTGGACACTGTCGTTCGAAAATAATTTTCGAAGGTACCAAAAGCTCTACTTAGAAAAAATTTTCGATGGCGAGCAGCGGAAATCCGCTCCGCCGCGCCATTCAAATTTTCAAAAGTACTACAAGAAATGTTCGAAATTACCACGAAAATTTATTTTCGAACGTACCACGAAAGTTTTTCGAATGTACCACAAAGAATATTGCACAGGGCAAAAATCATCATCAGGATGTAGCGAGTAGCTATTTCAAAAGGCAAATTATAATCAAAAATCAATTGAGCAGTTTTTCCAATAAAAACCGTAAATCAGATTTTTTATTCTAAAAGTGGTGGAGAATACTCGAGTCCGAACCACAAGAACGTCTAATAAAAATAGTCTCAAAATTTAAATTCGAGGAATCGATCCAGACGGACTCAAAGGACCTCATGAAATGGCCTAGGAGGCATCGCCATAGGGGTCGCTCGAAGGCGACTCGACAACAAAACGGTATCATTCGGTTCAATGCCGTCAGTACGTTTTTTCAAGCTGGAAAACCATTGAGTATATATAGCTGCTCGAAGCATCCTGACAAAGATTACAAGCAACTTGAAAATTTCAGAGCAATATTGAAAGTGAATAATTTTTTAAAAAGTTCGACATACATTTTACTATCATGTTTGACTGGGAGTCTGAATTTTTTTGTACAGTCGATTGTCACAATACTCTCACCTCTGTAGAGTTACGATCCCTCGGGACGTAACGTCTAGCAAGGGTGGTGCTCATTGACAAATTGTCTTATATACAATTAGCTTAAAGTGGAATATTTCTATTTTTTGCATTTGTTGAATTTTATTCCAATAAATGAAAATATATTTTGAATTCAATTCTTTATTGATCCACTAGATCTAAGATCGACGACTTACTTGTGATTCTGTGGCGTGAATCGGATAACAGCTTTCCATGGGTTAACTTCTTTGATCTCGTCAAATTTGTGTAGCGATCCGAATACTCACAGAATCTATCGACGGTCTTAATAGTCTAAGAAGTGTTTCTAAAAAGTGCTAGTTTATAAGATTTGATTAGAAGTGCACCGCTAGATATCAAAGTACGACGGATAGCAGACTGTAACAATCCCACTAAGTATAATCTTATTTATTTTCTTAAGAGTTACTAGAATCCCCTTTGAGAGTGGATATAGCTAGATGTGGTTGCGACGGCACGTCTGGTGCCTGTCTCTTATATATTCTTGTCATGTCCCTCAGACGCGCGATACTACGATATCTACATTATCAGTGGAATCACCGTGGTGTTCGTCCGTCTGTCACAAGCATCTATCTCAGAGACTGTTTGATGTAGAAAGTTGAAATTTGGTCGAATAAGGAATGTGAAGTACAAAAAGTAGAATTTTAATTTTGGTGGTTAATTCCGGCCGATAAACCCGAAACTTAAAGAAAGACATTTCAAGTTGCTTGCTAATGCACGAATTAAAAAATACATTTTTTTCATGCATTTGTTTAACACTTTTAATAAATGCTTAAATGTAGCTCAGATGACTAAAGAAAATCATGACGTGAATCAAATTCTTCTTGATCTTTTACTATCGTTTCTAAAGTTATTTGTGAAATCTCCACTCTTATTCGTTCTTTTAAATCTTCTAAACTTTCCGGACCATTTACATAAACTTAGAGTTTTGTACATCTCTATAGAAAAAAATCGAGAGGAGTTAAATTTGGAGACCTAGGTGGCCATTCCCTCTTCGATCTATCGATCATAAAAACAAATATTTAGGTAATTCCGTACAACAGCAAAATAATTTGAGAGCATAGGTCATTTCTATTTGAAATCAGTCTGTTTAGAGTTAATAATAGAAATTCTTCTAGAAACTGTACACAACGAGGACCCGTAAAGCTATCCTCGAAAAAGTATGGCCCTCTAATTGTGTTACCGACAATTTCAGCCCTAACATTGACTTTCTTGGGGGTACTGGGTGTGGTGTTCTTACATCCACAATTGAGGGGTAAATGGGGATAAATAAGTAAAGTAGGCTAGTATGAGTCCAGGAACGTGGGAGTTGGTGTATACATTAGAAGTCAACATGCTAAGTTTTTTTTGTGACAACTGCCATCACTATCACAACCCCAACTCTATTATTAACGTAATTAATATAACAATATTGTGATTTAGTGTGTGTACGAGAACAGAAGTTCTCAAAAAATTGGTTGTCATCATCCACCTCACCTCCATCACCAACTTGGGGAAGACGATTTCAAATATTATATTCTTAAAATTCAATGAGCAATAATTTCCACATACTAATGTGTTTATACGGTATCGAGCTGTTTTCATTGAAAGAAACTTGGATGGGAAATCTGCATGTGGAAGTGGTGATTTCTTAGACTGTGGTTTCTTCCAATAAGTTGCATTTATACACTAGTTTCAGTTGCATGCTGATATTGAACTGTACAATTTTGCAACACGAATAATATAATTATACTCAAGTTACTTTAGTATTACATTTTTAGAACCTTAAATTCTTTAATTTTATGCTTCTCTTTCATATGTTAGAGTTGTTAAAACTTTAATATTCCTGTGTACTCTTTAATTAATTTAAAATATTTTTGCTGCTAATAACAAGAAGAAAAGTTCTTTATACTGTACACAGGGGAAACTTTAATTTGCATTTCTATCTTATATAATACAGTTTTATTCCTCGCTCACTAATTAGTAATTCTTCAAAGTATAATTAAATATTATCATCTAATATGTAGTTTGTTACCACGGCAAACTTGGAAGAAACTAATATTAAAGTTAATTCCAGGGTGATAACGGAGAATAAATATTAGATTTTCTTTAATCTATAGACATTACTTAACTACTTTTCTTTCTTTGTTTATTCGTTTGTTTAAGTCAAATCTTGTTATTGATTTCTCACTCACTCACCGACTTCTTAGAACCTTGAAATTGGCGAAAATGGTGTATTCAATATGACCATATGATAATCAATTATTATTAGTATTAATAATCAATCAATTAATGTAATAATATTAATTCATTTTAATTTTACATCAGCTTCAAGTCAAATTACACATGTACACAAAAGAAAGTGTGTGTTACCAAAAAATCGACTTATATGAGATTGTAGTATTGATATAAGTACCATAGTCAAAATCTGCATTGATTCAAATTTTCTGCTTGTCAGCTTTTTTGGATTTGAATTTTTGGTTCTTGTCAGATTATCCCAAGTGGGCCACCAAAAATCGGAAACGGTTTATTCGCCGTAAAATATTTTTTTTAGGAGCTGTAGGTTCAAAACATTTCCCTAGGATTTGATTGCAAAAAAAAATGTTGTCTACAATAGTTATTAACAATGAAAGTTTAATGTTACACCATGATCACTTTTTTTCTCGTGGATGGCTGAACGGATTTTGACTATTCCTAAGCTGAAATATTTGTTAAAAAACATATACCGGGTGAGTCACAAATTGCGCTCGCCCCGATATTTCCTAAAATATTTGGAATAGAAAATTGAAATTTGGAGGCCTTATTACACGACTAAAATGCCATATTTTCAATAAAAAATCAAGTTTGGTGCACATCCGGTTTGACCGGAAATGCCCACAACTTTCGATTTTTAAATGGAACACCCTATATATTTTTACATTTTTTGAATCTAGAGGAAATTTTGAATACAACACGTCCATTTTGGTCACTTTTTGATAAACATTAAAGCTTTTATTAAAAAATCTATTTCTGAATCCAGAGTGCTGTGGTGCCCAAAATATATTTTAGTTTGTGTGCTACGTTACTATAAAAATAAAAAGAGCAATATGATTGCATTACTTAATTCTCTAGAGGCGTTTAAAATTTTTAAATGCGATTTTTACCCACTAACTCGGTTTTTTTAAATGGGAATTTAATCGTTCACCAACATTTTTAAATACCTCATTTTCATACGAATCTAATGATACCAACATTTTGAAAATCCGCTCAGAAATATTTGAGATTTCGGCCAAAATACAATGCAACCAAGCTTTTAGAAACATGCGGCTAATAGATAATAGATTAGTGGACTTTGGAAACTAAAATGGCACATTTCTGTGTAAATCTGGTAACCTAATAACATTGGAAAAATCATAGAGTAGCCATTGAATGTAATAAAACAATATCAGCTGTCAGACAGACTCGTGTAGTTATAGGCAATCTTGAGCTATCAAACATTTAATAATTGTGAGCGCAAAGAACGTTATAATTAAGTTTAGCATAGGTATGCGGAGGTAAACACAATTACATCCACAAGGACATTTGCAATAGAATGCGACATCAGTCCGGTTTTCAGAGTTTTATTTAAATGAACATAAATATCGGGCCTATAAATAAATAAAAATCAATTCCGTTTGAACAATTAAACTTAAACTAGGTAACAGTAGGTATCTTTAAAATAATTAATATAATTAAACCATAAATTGACATTTATAGATATTGTTCAAAATGTCCACCATTTTTTTCTATACACAATTCGGTTCTGCGCATAGTTGCTTGAATGGCTCTACGCAATTCAGCCGGCGTTATTTCATTAAGAGCCCGTACAACTTTATTTTGCATCTCTTCACGGGTATTTGAAGAAGTTTTATAAACTTTATTTTTGAGAGTGCCCCATACATAATAGTCGAAGGGTGTTAAGTCAGGTGACCTAGGAGGCCACCTGATATGGCCTTGATTTGCGTTAAGGCGTTCACCATGCAAGTTGTTTAAATATTCCATCACTCTTCTGGAATTATGTGGAGGAGCACCATCTTGTTGGAAAAACAGATTTTGTAAATAGGCAAGAGGAAGTAAGTCAAGAAATTCTGCTGTCTGGTTTTGTAAAAAGAATAAATATCGTTCGCCAGTAAGTGTTCCATCAAAAAATATGGGTCCAATTATTCGATCTCCAAGTACTCCAAGCCAAGAGTTAAACCCAAATCTTTCCTGAATATTCCCCCACCCTACGAGCCTCGGATTTTCTTGAGCCCAGTACCTAGTATTATTTAAACATACCTTGGTTCGTAAATCTACTTTCATCTGAATATAAAATATGAAAAGGAAAACCTGGGTTTTGTTGTACTGTGTTTAAGAACCAGTTGCAATATACTAGCCTCCTGTCGTTACCTCAATAAAGATGTTGGTGTATTTGGTATTTATAAGACCGAAACTTATGTTTTAAAATTTAAAATTCTGCAAACCGAAGACTGACTAATGTCGCATTCCATTGACAATTCCCTTGTTGATGTTGTTGGGTATACCATCACAAATCCTAATACATCAATTTCTTTATCCTCACTTACAATTAATGTTTGATGGTCATCTTGTTGATTGGGTTCGTTTCTTAATTCTTGTTCCACTCTGGCAAACAAGTGTCTGCTTGGATGACGTCTGTTGGGATATCGTTGCTAATACAGTTCTGCACATACAGTTGAATTTTTGAGACTCTCTCCATATATCAGTAACATATCGACATTTTCATTTCTACTAAAATTATTCATTTTCTTTAATTTTTACTCAAAGAGATTTCCGCAACGCTTTATTTTGTATCTGTCTGACAGCTGATATTGTTATATTACATTCAATGGCTACTATGATTTTTCCAATGTTATTTGGTTACCAGATTTACACAGAAATGTTCCATTTTAGTTTCCAAAGCCCACTAATCTATTATCTATTAGCCGCATGTTTCTAAAAGCTTGGTTGCATTGTATTTTGGCTGAAATCTCAAATATTTCTGAGCGGATTTTCAAAATTTTGGTATCATTAGATTCGTATGAAAATGAGGTATTTAAAAATGTTGGTGAACGATTAAATTCCCATTTAAAAAACCGAGTTAGTGGGTAAAAATCACATTTAAAAATTTTAAACGCCTGTAGAGAATTAAGCAATGCAATCATATTGCTCTTTTTATTTTTATAGTAACGTAGCACACAAACTAAAATATATTTTGGGCACCACAGCACTCTGGATTCAGAAATAGATTTTTTAATAAAATTTTTAATGTTTATCAAAAAGTGACCAAAATGGATGTATTGTACTCAAAATTTCCTTTAGATTCCAAAAATGTAAAAATATATAGGGTGTTCCATTTAAAAATCGAAAGTTGTAGGCATTTCCGGTCAAACCGGATGTGCACCAAACTTGATTTTTTATTGAAAATATGGCATTTTAGTCGTGTAATAAGGCCTCTAAATTTCAATTTTCTATTCCAAATATTTTAGGAAATATCGGGGCGAGCGCAATTCGTGACTCACCCGGTATTTTAGAACTCCTTTTTCAAATATGTAAAATTAAATTAGTTTAAAAAAATATCAATTTATTGTGGACAAATTAAACTTTCGGTGTTGCTTAGGTCAGTTTATAAGCCCATAATTCATAAATGATTTGTGCTTTTTTCACATATTAAAAGAAATATAAATAATTGTGATTTTAATCGAAAAATTTTTAAAAGTAAACCCATTGAAGTTTTAACCAAGAAGAAACATTAGTTTATGCTTATAAGCAGAATTATTGAAAAGGAGAATGTTGCATTTTTTACTTATTTTATATTATGACAAATATTTATCAAATCAGGAAAATTTATTTATTTGATTTTCTTTCAATGATTAAACGAATTGAAGGCAGAATTCAAACATGCTTATTGAAAATATTAATTAAAACATATTTTGCAGAAGATTCAGTAACTATTTATTATACTTGCTATAAAGTACTCTAATTTTACCGCCGCCGCGCGCCGTATGAAAATGCTATGATTCACAGTGACAAAATTCTTTAAAACATGATATGAAGTTATGAAATGCCTCCATCATAGATAACCAAATGTCAATCAATTTGCCCTAACCTTTTTCATATAGATTTCACTTTGTGGCTAAAATGAAAAATACGGTTCGCTGAATCTGCATATTCCTTCCCTCCGGAAAGGTTCGGGTCTATCCCAAATTAACAGCGTGCCTCTTTTTATGGAGTATTATGTAGATATCATACAGCCTAAGTACACTGAAACGAATCCATATGTGAATTAGTGAATCGAGTATTTCAAGGTGTCAAGCATCATTTTGAGTATCATGCTTTCATAATTATTGAAACAGGTTTTTTTGGGTATTGGCAAATTATTTTCATCTATAATACATTTACCAGGACGCTCGAGATTATCTCACTTAATATTGGTCGTGCAAGAAAATTGTTTCTACCAAATATGTACTGATTTTTATAAGCTACAAACCGATTTAAAGACATTTGAAATCCATGGCCTACTTTAAGAGTTATGACGGAATATATTGAAAGTGCGGAACATGTCTAAGCAAAATATCTCCGTTATTTGAAGAGATACGACGAAACTTCTAAGGAGACAATTTCTTGCAAACCAGTGTACTTCAACGAGGTTGTATCTAAATTTTTTGATTACCGCTTCATTTTGAAATTTCCTCTTTAGGGTGTTAAAAAAATTTAATTGAATCGTGCGGTAAATGGCGACATCAAATATAGTATTTTTCACCCTATTCAACTGTATGTCACATGCCATATTTATTCTTTACAACTATACTAATAATTATAAAACCATTTTTAAACCAATACATTATTTTAACTAGCATCATCCTTGTCGTAGAGAAGTATGATTAAATATGACGATTTAATAATTCAGTAAGTTCTTCAAATCTTTACTTCAATCAAACATTAAGACAATTAAGGAGAATAAAGCAAATTTATTATTAATCGTTTCATTTAATCATACCTCTCTAGGAAAAGTATGATGCTAGTTAAAAAAAATGTATTGGTTTAATTTTTATTTTTTTTTAATAAATGTAGGTAATCTTAGTTGTAATGAATAAATATGGCATGTAATATATTGTTAAAGGTTGTCATTGCGCAAAATATCGATGGTATGGGATATATGACACGTAAGCTTATTGAAGAATATGAAAAATTGGGTTTAGAGGTTGTAACGGTCACGTTTTAAAAGAGCACTCAGTACCTTAAATTAAATAAAAATATGTTTAACATATATTAGTAAATTTGCTTTGTATGATCGTAAAAAACCTTAAATTGAAGTCAGGTGTAAAGACCGTTTGACCTTTAACGCGCTACGTAGAGAAGAGTGCAGGGGGATTATTTGTTCGCGGGGAGAGATGTTTGGTTTAAAGCGGGGGTCGAGTTCTGGCTTCGAGACGATACACCACGGGCGAAGGTGAATTGGACCTCCCTAATTTAATTAGGTGTATTAAAACGACACTGCTGAACTTATTGATCTTGTTAGCTCTTTTTATATTAAACCTGTTTTTGATGAACCTACCCGATTTAGTAATAAAAGTAGTACTGCCATTGACTATATCTTTACAAATTTCAATGATGATTTAGTTGAAAAAAGTATAGATCACTCTGATCAACGGATAGCCTTTAACTGTTGTACTAACAAAAAAACTGAGCCTTACAAATATAGATCTTTCTCAAAAAAAAATATTCTCCAGTTTACTGACAATCTCAAAGCTGAAACATGGGAAAATGTTTTTATTGAAGACAACATTGAAAACAAATTTAAACTTTTTCATGAAACATTATTATTTTATTATGATATTAGCTTTAAAATGATAAAAAATTATCATAATTCGCCCGACAATAAAAATTGGTTGACGACAGGAATAAAAATTTCATCCAAACGTTTAAAAGAATTATTTAACTTGCAAAAATTAGGTATAATTGAGAAAAAGTACTACTTAAATTACAAGGCCACTTATAATCGTGTTATAAAGCATGCGAAGAAAATGTATTTTGATAACATCATATTAAATTCCGAAAATAAAACAAAAACTGTCTGGAATATTATTAATACGTCTATTAGAGGAGCAAATAAGCAAAAAAATAATGACACATCTTCCATGATAATAGATAATGTAGAAACCAGTGATAAAATTCACATTGCAAATAAATTTAATTCATATTTTATAAATCTGCCTAAATCTATAATAAAACCTAGTGAACAAAAAATTAATAATCACAACATGTTGACTATTGTAGATGAATCGATTGTTCTACACGACATTTCCGAGTCTGAAATTATTAATGTAATAAATAATCTAAAAAATTAAAATTCAACCGGACATGATAATTTTTCTATAAAAATTATTAAACAATGTGCTCAGTTTCTTGCTAGACCATTATGTAACATTATAAATCACTGCTTTGCTGAAGGTTACTTTCCAGATATACTTAAAATGTCTAAAGTAATATGCCTTTTTAAGAAGGGAGATTCTAAAAAAATTTGTAATTATCGTCCCATATCTTTACTATCAGTTTTTTCTAAAATAATCGAAAAATTGCTTGCAAATAGAATAACATTATTTCTAGAATCTAATAATATACTGTCAACTAATCAGCACGGATTTAGAGTAAACCGCTCTACAATTTCTGCTATAGTAAGTTTCCTAGATCATATTTACAAAAATCTTGACCAAGGTAACAAAGTCATGGCATTGTTTGTAGATTTATCTAAAGCATTTGACTGCGTGGACCATGATACTTTACTTAAAAAAGTGGAGGGATATGGGTTACGTGTTCAATGCAAAAAAATTTTAAGATCCTATCTGATGAACAGAAAACAGTTCGTTGAATATTATGGCAAGAGATCGGAGGAAATGGACGTTAGTATTGGAGTTCCCCAAGGCAGTGTCCTAGGCCCGCTCCTGTTCTTATTATATGTTAATGATATTGAAAACTTTATTTCCACTTTTCACTGTGCTTTTGCAGACGATATGTCTCTTTTATCTTGCAATCAAGATGCTAATACAATGTCTGACCTTCTACAGGATAATCTAATTTCCCTATCTAATTATTTCACTACAAACAGTCTGGCAATGAATCAAGAAAAAACGTTTTCGATGCAATTTCATCCTGTTAGCGCCCACTACATATCTAGTCCACTCATTAAACTTCAGCAAAAAACAATTGAACAAGTAAAATATTTTAAGTTATTAGGTATTTATGTAGATATGTCACTAAACTGGAAAGCTCACGTAGATTATGTATGTAAAAAGTGTGCAGGTATTTGTTTTGCTCTAAAAAGGTTATCCCAAATTACAAGTAAAAACGTTGTGAAAATATTTTATTATTCAAATTTTGAATCGACAATTAGATATGGAGTGATTTGCTGGGGTTTTTCAAGCACAGCCAGTCGTGTATTTGTGCTGCAAAAGAGAGCTTTACGTTCTATGTACGGATTACAATTTCGGGAATCTTGCAAACAGACATTCATTTCGCAAAAAATACTAACTTTACCATCTTTGTACATACTTGAAATATTAACTTTTGTAAAAAAAAATTTGAACACGTTTACTTTTCAAAATATATCACATGAATACAACACACGTCATGGAGAGAATTTGCAGCACTCACTTCACAGATTAGAACTTTATAAATCCAATCCTTACTATGTCGGTACGGTTCTTTATAACAAATTAGATTTAAGCATAAAAAATTGTAGTTTAAAAAAATTTATATCTTCTGTTAAAAATATGTTACTTACTAATGCCTTTTATAGTATAGATGAATATTTAGCTTTTTAATTTTTTTTCGTGTAGTATTATGTGTAAATGATCATTACTAATATACTTTATTTTTGACCTGTCCTATATCAATATTGTTTGATCTATTGGATCAATAAAGTATTATTATTATTATTATTATTATTATTATTTTACCGGAAAAATAAGGTGTTCCGGTTTTCTTGTCACCTAGCTGTAGACTGTACCGCGGAAGGTGCTTAATTACTAGTTTATTAAGGAATGGTCATATGCTAATTGCCTAACTTATCTGTATAGTTTGTTATGTTGATAAACGGATAGTATCGGATTTTTATCTATGTTTGCATTTTTTATTCCTGAAGGCTTTCGAATATAAGCCCTATTTCTTTCTCATCTTGGTAAAATTATTTGAATTCAATTTTGAATGTTATGTTAAGATTTTACCTTAAGAGTTATGTGTTTAATTCTCTTTCATGTTGCAAATTTAATATCTAGGTAAAAATCAAGCTTGATGGAAGTTATCCTACTAATTAACCATAATTAGTAAATAATTTTGTTTACCTTTGGACACTTTGTAAACAGCAAATTTTTAATATACCCTGTTTTTGTTACATACGTTTTTTATTGAGTATGATGTATGAGTGTAATCTGGTTTTAATAAAATACTTGCTTGGATCAAGTTAATGAGTTTTAAGTAGATAAGTCAAGAGGTAAGAGAATGTAAGAGGTCTGCCAGTTGGTCAAGCACGTATCTACGCCCACGAAACAGTCTCATGCTCTGGATTGAACCTTGGTAAGTGGGGTTAGAGTATTAATGAAACTTCAAGCGTTATAAGGTTTACGTACAGAAGAAGGTATACATGCGTATTGGAAAACACTCGAGGAAGACGAGTGATTTCATTTTTGAATAACATTTTATGGAATCAATATATAATAAAGGAAAATAAAAGAAAAATATATAATTCAATAGTTACCTACAGTTGTGAAGTATGGCCAATAAAAGAAAAAACAGAAAGAATATTAAGAGCAAGATAAATGAACTTCTGGAGAAGATCTGTTTCAAAATCAGAAATAGAAAGGGTCAAATATGAGGGAATAAGGCATGCGATGGGAATAACGCGACATTGTAGATGATATAAGAACCAAACAACTCGTACGGTACGAACATGTTCAACGAATACCCAACTAAAATTCTAAATTGGAACCCATGAAGAAGAAGAAGGCGGGGAAAACTGTGAAGAAGCTGGAGAGAGGTTATTGACAACGAAGTTCGGGAGAGGGATTTGGACGACGACATGTTGAGAGACAGATACGGGTGAAGATTTAGGAATTGGAAGACGGCGCAGAACGTTATAAACCGATATAATATCCATATACTTGAAAAGGAGGGAATATACTCTATTTAAGGCCACTGTTTCCCGCTCGCTTAAAATAATTTTGTTTAATATCCTAAAGAGTAAGACTCAAAATGCAGCGGTTTTCAAAGAATTTAGATATAACTTTGTCAAAATACTCTGTTTTGCAGAAAATTGTCGCCTATTTGTCATTTCCCTTTTTTCGCGACTGATATTAAGTGAGATATCCTCGAGCCCCCTGATAAAATGGACAGCTTGTATATAACACAGGATGACCCAGCGTTAAACCGCTAAATGTCTGTATCAATAAACAACGAATGATATTTAGCTGCATTCAGCAACCTACCTATATGCTGGTTAAAATATTCACCCACCTGTTGAGCACCTGCTAATAACTTTTTTTTGTATTTGGTTCCTAAAATAGCTATTTTACGAACTCATTTGAGTCCACAAAAGAAGTCTTTTCCGGACTTAATCACAAAAAGTTGCAATGACAACTTTTGAGGATCGTTAAGGTAAATGAGGCAAAATGAACGTGTCAAAAGTTTTTTCTTTACATTAAACAATCTGGTTCCTATGATCGAATGATAACTAAAATACGAAGCCCACTATTTTCGAGAAACATTTGCTCTGATCAAAAATTTAAATATGTTATAGAGACCCTTAAAAAATGTTGTTTGTAACACGCATATAAAATCAGTTTTTTGGGACTCATCCGCTATTCATTCCAAAAAACATGATTTTAGGTACTTGTTTCAAGAATAACTATTTAGTTACTTAATTTTTTTTATAGAGATGAAGGTACTAGATACGAAATGGCAATGTCTACTTCCCGCTCCCACAATCTAGGAGACTTGAGTGCATATGTGAGTCCCTTCACGGTGTAATTAGAATCTCTTAATTATAAATACACGCAAGACAATATGCTGTTGCTGATGATGAAAACATAGTTGAAGCGTTCATAAGAAATGTCGCTACAATGTTAGGCGTAAGCATATGGAATGTGTGGTCTTTTCTTTGTGAAAATGGTCGACATGCTTTCCATTACACTCCAACATTCATTTATTAATCATTATTCACTTTCGCTTTCATTTTGCTCTCCGACGCAATAGTAACAAACTAATTTAATATTTTATTAAATAAATTGAAATGTATCTTCTACAAAACCCAATAAAAACATCTCATGGATACCCTAATTATTTGTTCCAGGTCGCGATGAAGGTGACGATGAGAGGCATATACAACTTTGCCGTTTTTTGTTACATACAGATGTTGATGACAGAAACTTTTTAGAAAGTATTTTGTGGACACAACGAATCGTAAATTTACACAATTTACACCATTGGGCCACAAAGAGCGAGAATCCGCATGCGATCAGGCCGACGTCATTTCAACGAAAATTCATGTGAACGTTTGGGCAGGTGTGATCGGAAGGTCCCTTATCGGACCACACTACTTACCGGGCAACCTAAATGGTATTAATTGCCTGGACTTCTTACAGAATGACCTGCCGGAATTATTGGCTGAAGTGCCGATTTTTCAAGAAAACGGGCCTATTGTTTTTCAAAATGACGGTTGTCCGGCTCACTACAGAATAACCGCCAGGGAACACTTAGACAATGTGTTTCCCAATTCGTGGATTGGTAGACGTGGCCCTATTCCATGGCCCGCACGGTCCCCAGACCTAACACCTCTTGATTTCCACGTCTGCGGACGCACTAAAGAACGTATATACTCACAAGAAATTCACATCTAAAACGAATTAATTGAAAGAATTAACGCCGCTATCGCAACTATGAGAGAAGAGATGTGGCTCCGTACAACAATCCGAAGAAGATATCGCGTATGTATAAGATATGGGGCAGCGCAATTTGGGCAAAATTTTTTATTTGCTTTTACTTTATTTTCCCCTAATGTAACTCTCTGCCAATTCTGGGGACTCCGTTAGCTCATAATAATTCTTTTCCTTAATTGCCAGCATCCCATAAGATTTTGTTAGAACTCAGATACATTGCAGAAAATAATAAAAATTATTTTGAACTGTTGCAACCATTTTTATACATTCTAAAAGGTTGATTTGAGCGAAATGTTCAAAAACAATTAAATAATAATATCTCAAGAATAGCGATATTTTGGATAGAGGTCATTAGGGCTAACTAACTTTTAAATGGCCATACCTATCCACCATTCCCGATTGGTACACCCTCTGCCGAACACCCTGTATATACCACGAATTTTGTAAAATATTATAGAACAATGCGACATTCTTCCTAATTGCTCTCGTTTCAATGCAGTAATTAAAAGTTTGTATTTCTTGTATTAATTTATTCTTGTATTTATTCTGGTAAAATCTTAAACCTATTAATGGATAAATATTAGTATTATCTAATTATTTCAGGCTTATGTACCTGCCTCATTAATTTTACTTAAATAGAGATTAACTATTTTGCAAGTTCATGAACATTTTTGAATTTTCAGTTCGAATAAATGAACAAATGAAAAGTTACGAGGTTTTCCTATGAGAGCGACGATAAAGCCGGCTTTATAATCCGACTGTAATGTAATATAATTAAAAAATAAATTAAAAATGAAAAAGAATGGCTTTAAACGTCAACGGGGTTAAAGTTCAATTTAATAAAATTTCCACATGAAGACATAAAGTTTCAGAAGTAATTACACTGTAAGACAGCAAAGTAGAGTAACTTATAACTAGAAAATAATATATCTGAGACACAACGAGTAGTTGTGAGTTCTGATTCATAAACCACATGCCCAAGTTTAATGTCGGTTACAGTCTTGTACTCGAATAATATATTGGTATATTATTTATAAGACCCTCATAACTCTTTTGCAGATGCCACTTGTTCATTGGGAACGCTTCTTTAAGAATAATTTTCAGGAAGATAAATCTAATAAAATAATACCCATCGCTTAAATTAGCTCTTTGTACTTCCACAGTAATTTGTCAGATATTTATAATATAGACTTTTTATTACTTTCAATTATTTACACGAAAGACAGCAAAATGTTTTGACAAGTCTAAATAAATCGGGTTAGATACACATATCCAACCTTTTATGCGCGGTGTGATGAGATTTTTACAATTTTTAAATGGCTTTCTAACTTCAGTAATTCGTTGTTGGCATATCGGCAGGAAAAATAATGTATGAACTTAAACGGACAATTTTTGGCAGTATTATTTGAATATAGACATCAAATGCTGTTTATAATAGAACAGACTGTCAAACATTTTTTGAAACTATATGATGAAATTAGGAAAACATAATAATATGAGAAAATGTCACCTTACTTTATGCGAGTATGGCCTGTTTTGCGGTTTTGAGGTCATCCTGCATTGTTTCTATAATTACTTTTTGTTGACGATATTGATAATTCTGAATTAAAAATGCGTACTTCACATCGCAATTGTTAAATTTATCATTTATTAAAATGGTTGTTTAAAAATTAACTACGTTCGAATTTTAATATTTAATTAAAATGATATTATATCGGAAAAACCTCTGCATGGTATCAAATAATATACTGTTTAAATATATATCAAAATAATTCTGTGTGGTAATAAATTAAATTCCTAAAAATTGATAAACTCAAATTTATTATATCTACTGGTAGACATTTTAATGGAGAATTAATGCAAAAATATGTGAATAAAACGCAAGCAATTTCCTAGCTTATTGCAATAATGGATCAATAATGTAGCATGAAAAATACGTTCTAAAATACAAAACCGAGGTCGTATTTTTACTGTATGTATGTATTGAAAATAATTCTTAACACAGTAAGTATCTATGTCGATGAATTCTAAATATAACGACAAAATATTTTAATTTTTTTACGCAACTAGCAATGATGGATCATAATGTAAAATTTCATTAGCACGAACGCACCACAACATTTTCCCATCATATTCACTCTTAGATGTGTTTATATTAATTTACGGTATAAAATTGAGATATTCACTTGAAATTTGGTACACATATATATTATAATGACATAAGGGACCAGATTATATTTTAGGATTATTCTGATGAAGGGTTGGGGGTTAAATAGGGGTAAATTGGGGAAAATGAGCAATGCAAGCTGGTAAGAGTACAGAAACTTGAAATTCGGTATATGTACTAGAAGCCAAGGATTCAGGTTTTTCATAATATTTTTCAACCCCCCACCACCTACTCCATTATTGAAGGGGTTGGTAAAATAAAATTGAGATATTCATTTGAAATTTGATACACGTTTGTATTATAACGACATCTGGAACTAGATTATATTTTGAGATGATTCCGTTGAAGGGTTGGGGTTTAAATAGGGGTAAATAGGGGAAAATAGGTAAAGCAAGTTGATAAGAGTACAGTAACTTGAAATTCGGTGTTTGTATTGGAACTCAAAGCCTCAGATTATTTTGTAATAATTTTCAACACTCCTCCATTATTAAAGGGGTTGATAAAATAAAATTGAGATATTAGGTGACTTATTATAGAATACGAGTTGTTTTACGGACGAAGCAACGCAAAAGCTGAGTCTTGAATATAAACGAGTAATGTAATAAAGCCTACAGGACATGTATCATATAAAATTTTATTCACAATCATGCAGAAATAGTCAAATTGTCTTACATGTCAAAAGTTGGAAAATATAACATTCCAAATTCATTCGACAATTGAATCCGAAATGTGACATTTCGGGTTTGTAAGTGATATTTTGGTTTGGAAAGTGGCCACTTTCTTACCAGTATATATTAAAAACGACGCGACGTCACGTTGAAATTTGTCCTTTGACATAAGAATTTTAAGCGGTTTATTGGGTTCACTAAGGGGATGATTGTGAATAAATTAGTATACAAATCTTGGTAAAAAGTTTCATTGCTGTCTCGAGAATTAGTTGACCTCGTCGCTTCGCATCTCTGTCGACTATTTTATTTCTGGACAACAATGAAACTCTTTCCACCTCGGTATGTAATATACTATTTTATATTTTATTATACCTGAATTATAATCTCTGTTTTGAAACTAAAAAGCGTGCAAAATCGGGTCTTTAAATCACTAGTGCTTTAAAGTTGCTTAGGTAACAACCAATTTCAAACAATGATAAATACACAGATATTTACCAACCAAACAAAAAAATTCTAACCGTCTAAATTCTAAACCCTTGCGTGCTTTAAAGGCTTACTTATACCGTTGTGTTATAATGTACTATTGTTTCATACTTTCTTTATAATTATTTTTAAAATTAATAAAACGTTCAAAATTCGAGCGAAAAAAATTTCTGTCTGTCTGTTTGTCTGCCGGTCGGTCTATCGGTCTATCTGTCGGTCTGTCTGTAACTTTTTTTTGTCCATACGTTTTCTCCGGAACGGTTTAAGATATTGACTTGAAATTTTGTACACGTATATATTATAACGAGATCGGTATTGTTTTTTGAAGATATCCGGTGAAGGGTTGGGGGGTATATAGAGGTAAATAGGGGAAAATATGTAAAGCAAGATGGTAAGAGTACAGGAACTTGAAATTTGATGTATGTACTACAAGTCAAAGCCTCGAAATTTTTTATAATATTTTTTCCCCTCCACCCCCCAATCGATTATTAAAGGGGATGATAAAATAAAATTGAGATATTCACTTGAAATTTGGTACACATATATATTATAATGACATAAGGAACCAGATTATATTTTAGGATTATTCTGATGAAGGGTTGGGGGTTAAATAGGGGTAAATTGGGGAAAATGAGCAATGCAAGCTGGTAAGAGTACAGAAACTTGAAATTCGGTATATGTACTAGAAGCCAAGGATTCAGGTTTTTCATAATATTTTTCAACCCCCCACCACCTACTCCATTATTGAAGGGGTTGGTAAAATAAAATTGAGATATTCATTTGAAATTTGATACACGTTTGTATTATAACGACATCTGGAACTAGATTATATTTTGAGATGATTCCGTTGAAGGGTTGGGGGTTAAATAGGGGTAAATAGGGAAAAATAGGTAAAGCAAGTTGATAAGAGTACAGTAACTTGAAATTCGGTGTTTGTATTGGAACTCAAAGCCTCAGATTATTTTGTAATAATTTTCAACACTCCTCCATTATTAAAGGGGTTGATAAAATAAAATTGAGATATTCATTTGAAATTTGGCACACGTACTTATGTATTACAACGACATCTGAAACTATATTATATTTTGAGATGATTCCATTGAAGGGTTGGGGGTTAAATAGGGGTAAATAGGGGAAAATAAGGAAAGCAAGTGGGTATGAGTACAGAAACTTGAATTTCGGTATATGTATTAGAAGCCAAAGCCTCAGATTTTTTTATAATATTTTTCAACCCCCTAATACCCTACTCCATTATTAAAAGGGTTGATAAAAAAAATTGAGATATTCTCTTGAAATTTCGTACACGTATATATTATAACGACATCTGGAACTAGGTTATATTTTAAGATGATTCCGTTGAAAGGTTGGAGTTAAATAGAGTTAGGTAGGGGAAAATAACTAAAGCAATCTGGTAAGAGTACAGAAATTTGGGATTTGGAGTATATACTAGGAGCGAAGGCCACCGTTTTTTTTATAATATTTTTCATCCCCCCACCCTTATTAAAAGAGTTGATAAAATTAAATTTAAATTTTCACTTGAAGTTTGGTACACGTATGCATTATAACGATATCTGAAACTAGATTATATTTTGACATGATTGCGTTGGGGGGTAAATAGAGGTAAATAGCGAAAAATAAGTAGAGCAAGCTGGCAATATAATTGAGATATTCACTTGAAGTTTGGTAGACCTATGTATTATAACGACATCTGGAGCTAGATTATATTTTGAGATGATTCAGTTGAAGGGTTGGGGATTAAATAGGAGTAAATCGGAGAAAATAAGTAAATCAAGCTGGTAAGAGTACAAAAATTTGGGATTTGGGAAGGCAAGGTTTCAGATTTCTTTCTAATATTTTTCAAACCCCACCCCGTTCCAGTATTAATGGGATTGATAACATAATATCGAGATATTCACTTGAAAGTTAGTACAGTTAGTACAGTAGTTATGTATTGTAATGACATTTGATTGAGATGATTCCATTGAAAGGATGGGAGGTGGTAGGTTGTGAATAGGGGAAAATAAGTAGGGTAAACTAGAAACTTTATTTTTAACGTATATGGTAGAAACCAACGCCTCAAACTTCTGCCCCAAATATTATCAAAATTCTAAGACCAATAATTTCCATACACTAGAGTGGAAATCTAGTCAAGATGTTTCCTTTAAAGTGACTTCGATGAAAAATCTGGATGTGGAAGTAGTGATTCCTTAGGCAGCGGTTTTGATATATTCACTCTATTATGGGATCAACCTAAACCTTCAATGTGTTTGGATGGTATTTTTGAAGACAGCATTTATATTCTCTCTATATACATCGTCAGACTCTATATAGTACAAATAAAATATTAAAAGTGAAATAAATTACATGTTAAAATATTTGTGGCTTAAGTTTTAATTGGTAGATATGAGATATGCTCTTGGTGGTGAGTCAAACCCAAATGTGAGTTGCACACTTTACTACTCATAAATCGTAAACTATGAAATATTTTATTAGAAAACAATTTAATATTTTAAATGAAATTCTAGTTATGGAAACAGTTTTCTCTCAGGATACATACGTGCTAGTTTATGTAGAATCCCTAAATTGGTAATAAAACCTTCGTAATGTGTTGATACCGTATATATAAAGTATTATGCATCGAATGGTCAGATTTATTATCATTTGACGTGTCTTACGTGAAGACTTATCAACTCCAGATTGTTCATATTTTCAATGGTTTCAAGAAACCTCTTTAATTGTTTCTCATCAATGTTCTCAAAAGTCTCCACTATAGATTTCCCTACAATTTACACCCCCGCGGGCCTATCGAGGTCAGCAATTGTAATATAGTAATTTAAGTTCATGAGCAAGCATAGCATTTTAGTTGAGTGCATATGTTATGATGGGACGGAGTATGGCTTTATATAGATTTAGTTTATTATCCATAGAGAGTTTGCTATGTGTGTTTAACGGATACAATTTGCTGTGCGTTGCAAAAGCCCGATTAATTGAGGCTGTGATGTGAGGTGCAAACGATGGTCGAGTACCCAGTGTTACCCTCTGCAATTTCACTGTTTTGGTTTAAGTGATGCTCTTGTCCTGTATAGTATATATGATCTCAGTTGGGATGGCATAAAAACAAGAACTCGAAGTAAAGTCGGCATAGACGGCGGTGGTAGAAATGTAAAAATGCTTTAAATACTAAATAATTATTTTTTAATTGTTAAAGAAAGGGATTTCTATAATACCCTTATTCAATAGAAGTGGTTAGTGAAGAAATATGTTTATTACATTTGATAAGTCACTTAAATGATATATTAAGGCTACGTCTATTGTTTAGTGACCTACCTCTCGTTCTATCTTCTAGCGGCAATGTTATGTAATCTTAGGCGGGAGTTGCATAGATGGTACATAATCCTTCCGATGGGGCGTAAAGCAGCGACGGTCTTGTATTAAATGTTAGGCCATGATACTATGAACTTTGCACCATCATGATGTTAGGCAGGTAGAAAATTTCTACTATTCTATAAGGGAAAGACTCGGCAAAATTTTAAAGGGTGAACTCGTTTCCTGGCATCGTTGATTGGTCTCAGAAGTGGAAATAGGTCGACGTTAAATAAACAAATTTCAAAAAAGTTTTGTCTATGAATTTTAAATGAACAATATTTCATTCGTCATTATCCGAGTTTTCAGGACTTGAATCGGTATTTACCTTAATAATAATTGGATTAATAGGTGGTAATATAGAATACTAATTTTTCTTTTTTATCACATGAGATAGACACTTCCTCCATATATCGCTTTGATCGGATTGATTATATTGACGTAGTCTTATTTTTACATCAGCCCACACTATTTCAATGGGTTTGAAAACGCAATAACATGTAGGCAGACCTAAAATAGTATGATCGTGTGCTTCAGTTTTTTCAACGGCATATTCCTTTTTAAAATTTTGCTTTCCAATCAGTTCTGTCTTTTTTGGTTTTTTTCTGGTATTTCCAAGCCCTTACCTTTCATAAATTCAATGATATCGCCCTTTTTTGTGTTGGTGTTCAAAATTTTTGTGTGTTGCGAATGGTATGACACATTGTCCATAACAATTACAGAGTTTGGTGTCACATTTGGTAACAGCTGTTCCTTTGCCCTCTTCTCAAATAACTCGGCTGTCATATCCTCGTGGTATTCGGCAGAGGATTGCTTGATATTTTTAGCAGACAGCAACAATACATTTCAAATAAAACCAACATGTAGAATTATGATTCTTTTCCCCTAGAACATGGGGTACTTAAATTATATTTTTTGGTGTTATCTACCCAACCGTATTGAATTACATCGTGGGTGTCAAACCATGTTTCGTCAAGATGAATCATGTCTCTATTTGCATCTCGGTATTCTTCTATTTTCCACAGGTACTCGCGTCGATGATCAACGATGCATGCTGATTCCATAACTACCATTGGTTTGTCCAATTTTTTGTACCTAAAACCGCAATCGAGCAAAACGTTTCGCAAAGTATCTAATGATTTATAGTTATAATTTCGATAGTCACGTAACTTATCCCTAATCATTTCTAATGTGGACACCTTCTGTTCATTGTAAAAGTCATACACAAATCGACGAATGACACCTTTGGACGCGTTATCAAGTTTTTTAAGTTTTTGTCGAACTCTTTTCCGTTTAATAGAATGGTCAACTACATCACCGGCTCTAATAACCTTATAAATTGTAGTATGGCTAAATTTGGTTAATTCACAAATCCTCTTCACTATTTGATTATATGAAGTATCAATATTTTCGCCTTTTAAACACGAGTAAATATTGAAAATAACCCTTTGAGTTTGAACGTGTAGTCTTTATTTTCAAATTCCGCTTTGTTACGGTTGCTTTTGTCAAGTAGACGTTGTAACTTAATTTGTCATTTTGGCTAGAGGAGTGTATGTGTAAATACAGCATTGTTAGATGTTTAACTATGAAAATTCAATCACTAAATCTATACGTTAACTTTAGGTAGTTCATTGTTTAAAAGGATATCATCATTTAGAATAAAATAAATAAGTAAAAGGTCTTGTGTTAATAATTTCATATATTAATAGTATTTGTTCCATTCACATTTCAATACTTTAGTAATCCTTTTGATTCTTAAATTTGTTTGATAGAGTTGTCACATTTATCGACTGTCGTCCAGCTAACTTGTGTCTAGAAATAAACATAAATTTTAATTAGAATGTCTCGAGTAAAATGTATAAATAAGTACTTTACCTTAATCAATCAGAGTGTTGTGTGGTACATTATTATTCCTTGTAATTTGCTAGTTCTCATACATATTGTGGTATCTGAAATAAATAGGAACGATAAACAAACCTATAACATAACCATAACTTAAGTAATTCAATCTATGAAAACGACTAGTTCAAATGTATTACTTACCTTCTGTGCCTTTGTTATTTGCTTGTTAAATTTCATCGTCAATAATTGTTTATAATAATAAATAGAACGAACACAGTAGGTTATAGGAATTGACAGCGTAATCAGCTGATTGTGGCAGAGTTCGATTCAGTTAACCGAATACTCGCTCACTGAACAGTACTGTTCGGAGTAGCTCGATGAATGTTTTAACTTAATATATTTTGCTTTAATAAGTTAGTATTTCTTCAATTATATTCAGTTTTTAACAATAATAACGAGATCATTTTTATAGTTAAATTGTCGTAATATTATATCACTTCTTATTAAATCTTCGATCAACAGGTTGATCTATGTCGGGGTTGTCTTAATCGAAAGGGACGTCTGTATCAGAACTTCTCGAATTCTATCCAACGGATGTGTTGTATATTATGTTTAAAATAAATCATTTTTGTGATTACTGTTCAAGGTCGAGTGGTATCATGAAAATCCTATTCTTTTTATTGTTTTTTTCGTCTGCGTAGTACGACTGCGCTAGGCACCTGTCCTGTAAGGGGTTAGAGGTTCTCTAGTACTTCCTTCTTGACGTGACCTTTGAGGCGAATAGACGTTGCACGTAGCTTGGTAAATTTGGTGAGAGTAATCTTTATCCACGTTTTGGTTATTGTTGAATATTTGTATTAAGTGGGATTTCCGTATTTACCAATTATTAATAATGATTTGTGAAAAATCTGATCAGCATGATTGCTGGATGTATAGCTACAAAGCACGTGTTAGGTCGAGCACATGGTCGACATTTTGTTAAGCCCTGAAAGGGCTTTTTATCGTTAGTTTTAATAAGGAGCATTAGCATTAGATGTACTTATTAGTATAGGAAGGAATAGTTGAAAGATTTTGGAGCTTATACCGATGATGGATGGTTTTGGTTTCTTTTGTTGGATTCTTTTCATGACTTCGAGATGGTTGTAACTGGTTATAGTTTGAGCTGAAATTTAGCAGAGTCAATCGATTACCCTAGAATACAAGAAGACCGTTCAACGCTCATACCTTTCCACTCCTGGGAGAAGTTCAGCGTTCTCATATTTTCGTTTGGGGTATTTCAAAATTCAACCGTAAGTCATAACTTGTATAAATTTTGTTTGTATATATATATGTGTATGTATTGTAATTATTTCATAAGTGAACGATTTAAATATCTATCTTGTTTATAGTAAAGTCAAGAACTGGCTATCTAGAAAGAATATAGTCCAGATCTAGGTATTTGTTATTTTTTTGTTATAATATTAAATTCTCTTTACCCATAACCACTATTTTAAAAAGTATGTAAACTGCGTGCAATTGCATTTGGTATTATTATTGAACTTCACGTGTTAATAAATTTTATCTAAATTTAACTCATTTTTACTCATCACTTTTGATATTGCTAACGAAAAGAAAATTAATTGATACTTATAAATTTGACGCATTTCTTTTATCATTGACTTGGTATCTCGCAGGGTATGTAAATGTTAGATAAATAAACATATTTGTTATAAGCTCCACTCATTGGGTTTTCTTTCTCGTACTGTAAATTAATTTAACAATTTATTAATCTATTCTTCACTTAGGTACCTAGACCAATAGTTAGGCAACCAGTACGTCTGTATGTACTGGGAACTCACTCTGAGATTGACGGAAGCTAGCCGAGGACTGGTAAGGTGTGGATATTGAACTGGTTGTATATTATATCAAGGAGCAAAAACTCCACGTACCACATATGTGACAACCAAACGTCGCATATATTTTGGCGCCCAACTAAACTAAACAAAAAGCCAGCCGCATCTGTAGTTCTGAGGATTTATAGTTAACCTACTAACTATACAGGTATATGTTTTTCCTAATTTTGTTGCATAAAACTGTTTTTTTAATTGCACATTTTTTTAAAAAAACTAGTTTAGAGAGGTTTATTTTCCACTGAATTCTTGCTATTGTTTATACAAATTACCATACTTTTGCTTCCCATTTTTTAATTTTCTCAAGCTTTAATTGGCCTTAAACTTTCTTTCTGTTAAAAATATTTTACATTTAAGAGTAAACGTAATCAAAATGTTGAAAATAGAACCAGATAGATTACTTAAAGAGGAATTAGAATATGAAATTTCTATTAGAGGCGTAAAACCTCAAGGCACAAGTAAAGAGTTAATTAAAATGTTGCGAGAGCTAATAAATTTAGAAAATGAAGGTCACAGTTTTAAAACAGAATATGCTTTTAAATCTGAAGAAGAATTAATAATCTGTGAGGATAAATTAAAGGAAATTGAAAGACTTTTAGGAGAACAATTTACTAATGCTATCGCTAGGAAATTGAAATCTAAGTTAGCTCATGTTTTGGGTAGAATTGAAAGAATTGTAACTTCAAATAAGGATGAATCTGAGTCAAAATCAAAAATATTAACATTAGCTTTAAAATATTTGACAGATTTTAAAAGTAAACAAGAATCTTTTGAACAAAAAGTTGGTGATTTGGCTGTACCTTTAGCTTTTCAACAAAGTCTGTTAAATAATAATCAAGGATCTTCAACGCCCATACAAAGCACAAGTAATGCTCATAATAACAGTGTATCTCAAGTCGCAGATAGTTTTAATAATCTAAATATTGATCAAAATTTAAAAATTAATTCTTGGGGTTTAAAATTTTCGGGTAAATCAGATTGTTTAAGTTTAAATGCTTTCTTTGAAAGAGTCGATGAAATTTGTGAGGCTAGAGGCATATCTAAACAACAACTTTTTAAAAGTTGTACAGAACTTTTTGACGGAGAGGCTAGAGTGTATTATAGAGCAGTTAAACATAAAGCTCATGATTGGGATTCACTTTGTAATCTTTTTAGAGAAGAATTTTTTAGAGATGGTAATAAAAAGATTTGGGAACAAATAAAAACTAGAACACAGGGTAGTACTGAAACTATAGCTATTTACGTAGCATACATGTTAAATTTATTTAGTAGATTATCTGTTCAGGTAGATGAAAGTATTAAATTGGAGATAATTCGTGAAAGAATTAGACCTGAGTATCAAAGTAGATTCGATCTTGTGGATGATATCACTTCTCTCGATCATCTCATAAAATTAGGGAGACGTATTGAGGATACTAATAGAAACATTGCAGATTTTGTTCCTCCCTCCTCTAGTAAACATTCCATTGAAGTAGATTTGCAATATCAAGATAAGAATCAAACTAAAAAGAAACTAGATAATATAGAGCTAGAAAAACAAGTAACTTTTAAAGGTAATGGTAGTAAAATTTCAATTTTAAAAGAAAATAGAACAGATACAAGTCAAAAAGAAGCACGTAGACATAATAGGGAAAATTCTTTAGATAATTTCAGGGGTAGTAAAGAAAATTTTGTAGATAGACATAGAAGTAGTAGAGATAATTCTGTAGATAGATATAGGAGTAATAGTAGAGATAAATTTGTAAATAGGGGTGATTTTAATAGGTACGATAGGGATTTATCATTAGAAAATAGGAATAGAAATAAAAAATTGGATAGAGGCAATTACTCTAGTAGTAGAAGTAGAGAAGAATATTTGAATAGAAATTTAAGAAATGAATTTAGAAATTATAGTAGGGAAAGATATGATAATAGAAGTTTAGAAAGAAACGATAGAAGTAATAATAGATATGGAAGGTATAATAGTGGGGAGAGATACAACAGTTACAATGATTCCAGAAATAATAGTAGAGAGAGATTTTATAGAGATTCTTCAAGAAATAGAGATAGATTTGATAGAAACACTGATAATAGTAGATTTCATGGAGATAGAGTTAGTAGATTCGATTCATTTCATTCGGGAGCATCTAATAATAACAGGAATGTAAACGTAAGCCCAAAGATAAATTGTTATAAATGTAAAGGAGTAAATCACATGGCTAAACATTGTACAATAAAAACTAGAAAGTGCTATACTTGTGGATTAATAGGTTATACACGTAATGACTGTATTAGATGTAGATCTCAGGGAAACGGACACAGAGACCAAATGTAGACCGAGCTTTGGCCTCAAACACATCATCGGTCAATGAAAATATTAGGCACAATAAATTAAGTCCAGAAAAATTTTCTTTTGATTCACATGATTTTCATAACGATAATAAACTTTTTTGCACAAATTTAGAATTACAAAATTTTAATCAATTTAGCAAACCAATTTTAAACTATGTACTGGATCAGGCTAGTGAAGGAGAGTCTCCTTATGTAACAGTTTCTATTTATAACTGGGAAATTAAAGGTTTATTAGATTCTGGGGCAAATAATATATTTATTAACGATAAAAGTTCAATTTTACTACAAAACATTGGAATTAAGTTGCACCTTTTAAAAGATATCACTTGTACAGTTGCTAATAATCAAGAATTGAATTGCATTGGTTACATGGAAGTCCCAATTAGTTTAAAAGAAAAAATTCACATTTTTAAAGTTTATGTAATACCACAGTTACGTCATAATTTAGTGTTAGGTACTATTTTTTGGATAAAAATGAATTTGATACCAGATTTAAGAAAAGGTGAATGGCATTTTGGCAATGAAGTAAATACAAATTTTCAATTAAATCACATACAAACCGCTGACGATTTAACTCTTAACCAAAGAGAAATATTAAATAAGATTGTTGATAATTATTTTGTTTCAATGAAAGATGTCAAAGTAGGATGTACCTCGTTAGTAGAGCATAATATTAAAACTGATCATCCACCAATTAAATCTAGATATTATCCTGTAAGTCCATTTATACAAAAGAAAATTGATGATGAAATTACAAAAATGTTAGAGTTAGGAGTAATTGAAAAAAGTACTAGCGGATGGAGTTCACCAATTTTAATGGTTCCTAAAAAAGATAATACATATCGTTTTTGCGTAGATTTTCGTAAATTAAACTCTGTATCTGAAAAATGGGCATATCCATTGCCAAGAATAAGTTCAATTCTAGATAAATTAGGTAACGCAAAATATCTTACTACTTTAGACATTCAGAGTGCATATTGGCAAATAAAAATGTCAGAAGACAGCAAAAAATATACTGCTTTCACAATTCCTGGAAGAGGATTATTCCAATTTACAAAAATGCCTTTTGGGTTATCGAATGCACCGGCAACTTTTCAATTTTTGGTAGATAGATTATTCGGACCTGAACTAGAACCTTATGTTTTTAAATATTTAGATGATATTGTAATTGTAACACCAGATTTTGAATCTCATTTAACGATTTTAGAAGAAGTTTTCAAACGATTAAAAGATGCAAACTTAACTTTAAATAGAGAAAAATGTAAATTTTGTCGCAGTGAACTTAAATATCTTGGGTATGTAGTAAATAGAGATGGACTTCATGTAGATCCTGAAAAAGTTAATGCCATTGTAGATCTTCCTAGACCAAAGACTCCAAAAGAAGTTCGTAGACTTAACGGTATGGTTTCTTGGTATCGGAAATTTATTCCTAATTTGTCTAGTATAATAGAACCTCTTACTAACTTGACTCGTAAAAACACTAAGTTTATCTGGACACCAGAGTGTGAACAAGCTTTTTCCACAATAAAAGATTCACTTATTAGTGCTCCAATACTTTCTTGTCCAAATTTTAATTATGAATTTATAATACAATGTGATGGTAGCTCACACGGGATAGGAGCCGTGTTAAGTCAATTTTATGATGGTAGAGAACATGTAATTTGTTATTTATCTCGGTCATTAACAAAAAACGAACAAAAGTTTACAATTACTGAAATCGAATGCTTGGTAGTACTTTGGAGTATTGAAAAATGGAGATGTTACCTTGAAGGAACACATTTTACTGTTATTACTGACCACCATAGTTTGATATGGCTAAATAATCTGAAAAACCCACAAGGTCGCTTAGGACGATGGGCATTGCGTTTGCAACAGTTTAATTTTACTATTATACATAGACCTGGAAAACAACACGTTGTGCCAGATTATTTATCTCGTGCCATTCCAGAAATATCTGAGATTAAATTAGAATCCAAAGATTTAGACCCTTGGTATAAGAAAATGACTTTTCGAGTTCATTCAAATCCTTTAAAATATCCAAATTTTCGAATATCTGAAGATGGAAGTCTGTATAAACATGTTGATAAGAGTTCTTCGGATTTATCTAGCTGGAAATTGGTTTTACCTAAAAGTAAACGTAGCGAAATTTTAAAAACATTTCATGATGATCCTATAACTGGAGGACATTTTGGTATTTATAAAACTTATCATCGTATTTTATCTAAATATTTTTGGCCTGGTATGAAATCAGATATCTCGAGATACATTAATAAGTGTCGAATTTGCTCTGAACATAAACCTGAACAAAAACTTAAAGCAGGAGAGATGGGTAGCAAGCCTATCGTAGATAGATGTTGGCAATATATCGCTACTGATTTAATAGGACCTTTACCTCGTAGTTCTAAAGGACATCAATATATTTTAGTAATTTGTGATTACTTTAGTAAATTTACACTAATGTTTCCTTTACGTAAAGCTATCGCTACTAGTATTGTAAGAATTATGGAAGAGCAAGTTTTTCATTTGTTTGGTGTACCTGAATATCTTAAAACTGATAACGGTGCTCAGTTTACGAGCAAAGAATTTAAAAAGTTAATGAAAGATTATAATGTTAAATTATTATTTAATCCTCTTTATCATCCAGAACCAAATTTCACAGAAAGAGCCAATAGGGTAATTAAAACCATGATTTCTAGTTATGTTGGAGAAAATCATAAGAAATGGGACTTACATCTGTCTAAACTAGGTTGTGCTTATAGAACAGCTAAACATGAGGTAACACAAGAATCTCCTTATTTTATAAATTTTGGGTATGAAATGATTACAAATGGTAACGAATATAAACAAATTAGGGATAAAACTAATTGTATTAATATTGAAGATGATAACGATAACAATTTTAAGGATCCTAAATCCAGACAATCTAAATTAAAAGAACTTAGAAAATTTGTAAAAGAAAAGTTAAAAACAGCTCATGTTAAAACTAAACATAATTATAATTTGAGGCATAGGCCTGTTCAATTTAAAGAAGGAGATTATGTGTGGAAAAAAGAATATACCTTATCAAGTGCTGCTAAAAATTATGCAGCTAAGTTGGGAAAGAAATATACAGGTCCGTTTAAAATCAAAAAGAAGCTTGGTATAAATGTTTATGAACTTGAAGATGACAAAGGCAATGTTAAGGGTAGTTGGCACGTTAAAGATCTAAAACCTGATAAAACGCTTGAGCTTAATGCTAAACCTTGATATTCTGGGGAGAGATCGAAACTGCAAATTTTGTTTTCTATTTGAATTTTTTTTTGTACTTGGAAGGAATTTGGTTGCGACATTCTTTTCGATTTTAGCTGGTGTTGTCAAAAAAAAAAAATCTTCGATTTTTTTTTACTGGAATAGAGGGGAGTAATGTTACGGTTGCTTTTGTCAAGTAGACGTTGTAACTTAATTTGTCATTTTGGCTAGAGGAGTGTATGTGTAAATACAGCATTGTTAGATGTTTAACTATGAAAATTCAATCACTAAATCTATACGTTAACTTTAGGTAGTTCATTGTTTAAAAGGATATCATCATTTAGAATAAAATAAATAAGTAAAAGGTCTTGTGTTAATAATTTCATATATTAATAGTATTTGTTCCATTCACATTTCAATACTTTAGTAATCCTTTTGATTCTTAAATTTGTTTGATAGAGTTGTCACATTTATCGACTGTCGTCCAGCTAACTTGTGTCTAGAAATAAACATAAATTTTAATTAGAATGTCTCGAGTAAAATGTATAAATAAGTACTTTACCTTAATCAATCAGAGTGTTGTGTGGTACATTATTATTCCTTGTAATTTGCTAGTTCTCATACATATTGTGGTATCTGAAATAAATAGGAACGATAAACAAACCTATAACATAACCATAACTTAAGTAATTCAATCTATGAAAACGACTAGTTCAAATGTATTACTTACCTTCTGTGCCTTTGTTATTTGCTTGTTAAATTTCATCGTCAATAATTGTTTATAATAATAAATAGAACGAACACAGTAGGTTATAGGAATTGACAGCGTAATCAGCTGATTGTGGCAGAGTTCGATTCAGTTAACCGAATACTCGCTCACTGAACAGTACTGTTCGGAGTAGCTCGATGAATGTTTTAACTTAATATATTTTGCTTTAATAAGTTAGTATTTCTTCAATTATATTCAGTTTTTAACAATAATAACGAGATCATTTTTATAGTTAAATTGTCGTAATATTATATCACTTCTTATTAAATCTTCGATCAACAGGTTGATCTATGTCGGGGTTGTCTTAATCGAAAGGGACGTCTGTATCAGAACTTCTCGAATTCTATCCAACGGATGTGTTGTATATTATGTTTAAAATAAATCATTTTTGTGATTACTGTTCAAGGTCGAGTGGTATCATGAAAATCCTATTCTTTTTATTGTTTTTTTCGTCTGCGTAGTACGACTGCGCTAGGCACCTGTCCTGTAAGGGGTTAGAGGTTCTCTAGTACTTCCTTCTTGACGTGACCTTTGAGGCGAATAGACGTTGCACGTAGCTTGGTAAATTTGGTGAGAGTAATCTTTATCCACGTTTTGGTTATTGTTGAATATTTGTATTAAGTGGGATTTCCGTATTTACCAATTATTAATAATGATTTGTGAAAAATCTGATCAGCATGATTGCTGGATGTATAGCTACAAAGCACGTGTTAGGTCGAGCACATGGTCGACATTTTGTTAAGCCCTGAAAGGGCTTTTTATCGTTAGTTTTAATAAGGAGCATTAGCATTAGATGTACTTATTAGTATAGGAAGGAATAGTTGAAAGATTTTGGAGCTTATACCGATGATGGATGGTTTTGGTTTCTTTTGTTGGATTCTTTTCATGACTTCGAGATGGTTGTAACTGGTTATAGTTTGAGCTGAAATTTAGCAGAGTCAATCGATTACCCTAGAATACAAGAAGACCGTTCAACGCTCATACCTTTCCACTCCTGGGAGAAGTTCAGCGTTCTCATATTTTCGTTTGGGGTATTTCAAAATTCAACCGTAAGTCATAACTTGTATAAATTTTGTTTGTATATATATATGTGTATGTATTGTAATTATTTCATAAGTGAACGATTTAAATATCTATCTTGTTTATAGTAAAGTCAAGAACTGGCTATCTAGAAAGAATATAGTCCAGATCTAGGTATTTGTTATTTTTTTGTTATAATATTAAATTCTCTTTACCCATAACCACTATTTTAAAAAGTATGTAAACTGCGTGCAATTGCATTTGGTATTATTATTGAACTTCACGTGTTAATAAATTTTATCTAAATTTAACTCATTTTTACTCATCACTTTTGATATTGCTAACGAAAAGAAAATTAATTGATACTTATAAATTTGACGCATTTCTTTTATCATTGACTTGGTATCTCGCAGGGTATGTAAATGTTAGATAAATAAACATATTTGTTATAAGCTCCACTCATTGGGTTTTCTTTCTCGTACTGTAAATTAATTTAACAATTTATTAATCTATTCTTCACTTAGGTACCTAGACCAATAGTTAGGCAACCAGTACGTCTGTATGTACTGGGAACTCACTCTGAGATTGACGGAAGCTAGCCGAGGACTGGTAAGGTGTGGATATTGAACTGGTTGTATATTATATCAAGGAGCAAAAACTCCACGTACCACATATGTGACAACCAAACGTCGCAGCTTGTATAGGCTCTGTATCAATAAATCGACCATTTCGTTGTCACTACTATTGAAAGGCCTCCAAAATGCCATTTTAAACAATTAATTGCAAAAAATCACTCAAACGCTGTAATAAAACTAATAATTTGTTCAAATATTCATTAGAATTAAGTAATTTATAACGCTGCCTGGCTGTACTGCACTGCCTCATACAGATCATACGATACAAATAGTTCATACGTATTTGTTGTTTTATTTATTATGGCATGCAAAAACTCTGAACAAGGTTGGTGTTGACAAATCAAATTCGCTAAGCATCCAATCCCACCGATATTTCTATGTGACAGGCGGATCAAGTCCACGTGGATTGTAGACGAGGAGTGGTGAATATAAATCTGTAAAATTCTGTGCTCTCTTATTCAATGTGGGGCGATATAGTGACAATACCCCGTAAGATCCCCTAGTTCCGTGCTATTCCAATTGAGTTCGTAAATACAATACTATAGGTTTTGTTGTTGAATGCTTTTGAATTTCGTGAGGAAAGTTATTATTTCTGTCGTGTCAGTATGCATTTTTATCTTCCAATCGTAGTAATAGTTCAGGAGTGTTTTTGTGTGAGCGCATATTCCTGATTTGCAGTCTGAGCATAGAAGCTTTGTTCATGGTATCGGTCTACAGTAACATGTTAGTAATCAGATTTCTAGGGAAGTCGAGTATATAAAGGTTGAAGAGGATAGGAAATAAAACAGCCCCTGGTGGAAATAAGTACCTAATATGATCTAAAAAGGTACCTCGGGATAAGATAGATGAAGTGCCCCTTGACACGGATTTTGGAAAAACCTTATAGGATCGTTTCTTGGGCCTAAAAAATAATACCGTACATCAGAATTGTCCACCCCCTCCCTGCCCAAGAGAGGACCCACTTCAGTGTTTATTTTTTTACAAAAATTGAATCAATTTAAAATTCTAAAAACATTCACGGATCTAGTAATCTCAAAGGCCTTTTTCCTCAATTTTTTGGGGCTCTATTGGGCCCACTAAAACCCTTAGAAAAATTTTAGAACCGCAAAGTCGAATATTTTTATTATGATAAAGAGGTGCGGAAAATTTTATTCCATCACATTATTTGCGACCAATAAAGCAGTTTTTAAGGTAGTTTAAAAATTTAGGCCCAAAATTCATTTTTTTAATTTCTTTAACGAAAATTCATGTTAATTAGATAGTAGGAATGGCTTTGAAAGCTTGGATAATGAATCTACCCCTGAGCCAAAGACCATTTCCCTGGAACCAAAAGTCACCCCTTTGGGGTAAAAAGATACCCCCTCTGACCCAAAGACCACCTTCTTTTCATATAATGTTATCCTGTTGGGGTCAAAAGGCACCTGACATGGTTGAATAGTTTCCCAGAGGGCAGAAAAGTAATCAGAGGTAAAAGGCATGCCCTGGTCACGCAAAGAAGCCCCCCTCCTGAGGTAAGAAGTCCTCCAGAATTGGTAAATAGTAACCTCTGGGGTCAATATTCATATAAACAGGCTAACTTTACAATATTGTAAGTTGTGTTGCCATATGTTGCCATATTCAAACAGGGATTATCACCACAATACTAATTATATTTTTTTAAATATTAATTTCACATTTATAAGGAAACAATAACTAATAATTAAATAAAATTGTATATCATAATGAATACTTACCTGAAGGGGGGTATTTGCCCAGTGCGTGCCTTCTTGCTTTTTAGGAGACTATTCACTCTTGCCGGATGACTTTTTATCCCAAGAGGGAATCTTTTTACCTATTTTTATATACAGACCATGTTAATCTTATTTTTTAGGCCCAAGGAAAGATCCTATCAGGTTTATTCCAAAAGCCGTGGCAAGGGGCATTTCACCTGTCTTATCTCGAGATACCCTTTAATTTGGCTATATCTACACGTTGAAAGGTGCTGCTTGACCAGCTGCATCAGGAACTGTAGTTGAGATTCATTTTTTGTTAGCAGTCTACTGAATTTTTCAATGAATGCCACATCTTGTTTATCATGATCATTCATCACCTTCATAGTTTGTACTCTTTCCAATGTTTGCTGATAGTCTGCACGATCCTCCCACGTTTATGTCAACAAGTATTGTCTTTGGCGAATTCTCTGTGGTAACTCCTCGTCTCGTAGCCTTTTGCATAAGCTTCAGTTGAGGGAAAATACATCCTTCCTCTCTCTTAACCTTAGAAATATCGAAATTAACGATAGAATGGCAAAAAAGGGCCTTCAAAACTAAACGCATAAACCAAGCAATTGTCTTCCTCTAGATTTTAGCTTGAGCTGAAGCCCGAATATTTAGATTTTGGGAAAGCATAGAATCATAGACTTAGTATGCATGATGTAAGGCTCCATGTCATTAATCGTCATCTCAAAGGAAATCACAGGTAATTCATTATGCTGCTTATGGTCATCTTTGGGCTGGAGATCCGTCCGCTGGTTGTTGATACGCTCTGGTATACCTTCCTTTATATTTTCCAATAAAACCACTTCTTAGTTGTCGATTGCTCAAATTTCTGACTTGAATGAATGACTGAATCAATGACTTCCAAATTGCTTAAAATGCATAAAAATTATATATGTAAAATTATATAACCTTAATGATTTATATGTTTATTTTAAAGTTAAATTAAGATCGCCACTCCAAAAATAATATATTATATTTCATAATAGATCCAATAATTTTTTTCGCAGTGATATTTATGTATATTTCTAGTATGCTGATTGCGACAAATCTAAAAACTTAAGAAAATATAATTTCTGTAAATAATTCTACTATAACGAGAGATTTATTGCTTTCACTAGTTGTAGATTTATGTTTTAGTTTTAATTTGTACATTGGAAAGAGAATAGGAGTAATGTCGAATCCATGTAAAATAACCGTAGAACAATATTGCGGTTTATGTTCGCTAATTTTCTTAGTATTTGTCCATAAACATCACGAGGAGTTCACACATCCTTGAAATGTGTCAATTTATTTACCGATTTTCATTCCAATTCTCCGTACTATATTCAATATCGTTTCACATTGCAGAATTTTCAAGGACCTGTTGAAAAGTAAATATTTGATCCTGTATTGATTCCTCGAAACCCAGCTATTCCCTTTTTAGTGGTTTTGTCTCAATGTGTATAGAGATAACTATCAAATAGTACCACTTTTTAAGATGATGTAGGTAAAATTTTTGTGATTTGTGTCTATTTAAAATAATATTTGTCAATTGTTTTAAATTACTGTTTCCTTTAGGGGTAGATAACTTGTAACATTTGTAATTATCCTCCGGAATGTACATATAACTAGTAACTCGACGTAAGTCGGCAACATGGACGATGGGGAAACTTTTTTTATGGAATCAGAATATTAATAGAACATGTCTACAAATTACATCCTAGGAAATTGAGAATTTAAAAAACAGTCGCATATTAAAAAAGGGAGACCCGGCTCTAACTGCAAGTTATAGGACAATTGTCCTCCTAAGTACCATATATAAAATAATAGATAATGCTCTTTTTAATAGATTGATCCTTTTACTTCCCTCGCATACCGAAGGGAAGTATTGTATTCGAGAAAAAATCACCCTCCGAGATTTTTACGGATTCTGACGTTTCAGAACACATAGATTACGAAAATATAGGTTTTTCAATTCCGTCAGTCTGTCTGTCTGTCTGTCTGTCGGTCTGTCTGTCTGTCTGTCTGTCTGTCTGTCTGTCTGTTGGTGCATTTACTAAAAAACTACTTGACGGAGAGCAGTGAAATTTGGCAGGTAGTTGACGCTACTGTCAGCGCAGAAATGGTAGAAATTTCACTGGAAAATATACAGGGTGGACTGTCTAAACGGAATAAATAGTGAAAAAAATTTTTTTTCGCTCAAATTTAAAATTTCCACGTTTCATGGCATTCTAAGCCTGATTCAGAAAAAAAAATTTGAAAATTTTTTGAAATTTTTTTTTACCAACATTTTTGAAAATTTTTTTTACCATTAAAATGGATGGATTTTTTTTTATTTCTTCAAATTTAAAATTTCCACGTTTCATAGCGTTCTAAATCTATTTAAAAGAAAATTTAGAAATTGTTTTCATTATTTAAAAAAAATCTTACCACTAGATAGATTTTTTTTCTTTGTTCGGATTTAAACTATCCACGTTTCCATGGCATTCTAAAACTAATCAAACAAATTTAAAAATGTTTTTGAAAATTAAAAAAAATGAAAACAATTTTAATCTATTTATCACTACTATAGAATAGACGAAAAATTTTTTTGCTCAAATTTAAAATTTCCACGTTTCATGACATTCCAAACCAATTTCGGAAACAAAAATTTGCAACATTTTGTTACCAGTTTGGAAAAAAAATTAACACTAGAATAGATCGATTTTTTTTTTTATTTGCTCAAATTTAAAATTTTCACGTTTCATAGCATTCTAAAACTATTTAAAAATCATAAAATTTTTAACTTTTAAACTTTTCTTTACCATTACTATAGAATAGAAGGAAACTTTCCTTTTTGCTCAAATTTAAAATTTCTACGTTTAACATTTTAAACCTATTTCAGAAGAAAAAAAATTGTAAATTTTTTTACCAATATTTTTGAATAATTTAAAAAAAAATGAAATTTTTTAACCGCCACTGTACTTCCACTCCATTACGTGAATGTTGGATTGAAAATGTGACAGATGGCAATAATATCTGGCATATGCACCTATTATACTTTTATTGAAAAATGTACAACGTGGTCATCCCAAGAAATAATTCAGTCATGGTGGACATTTGTAAAGGTATTTGCGCAAGCCTGCCATATGTGGCACCTGCTATTCAGTATTGAACTTTTGCTGTTGGATGAGCAAACTGTATATTTTTTTGACCAAAACTTATCAAGTTTTCTTTGTAATAATAGCTATAACTATATTCCGATTATTATTATCAATGTCATTTCGTAATAATTAATTTTTTAGAGTGACCGCCATGCACAAATAACGAGGGAAGTTCTGTGTAAATACCTTTACCGATTTTTTTAAATACAGAAACCACAGCAACAGGAATTTTCCAATATATTACCGATAAACTGGACACGGGTGAATATGTTGCTGGGGTATTTTTGACATATCCAAGGCGCTGAAGAAACTGAGCATAAGGAGTAATATAAACGATTGGATAATTTAATTCATTACTTACAGGCAGTTACTTATAAATATAGAGAAGACATTGAAGTAAAGCTAGGTACTCGACAGGGTATTATTCTGGGGCCTCTACTCCTTCACTTCTATATTCTCTGCACTTTGTAAAACATTTTTTTCGAAAGTCATGTTACGTTAAACACTATTTTTTTTATTTAAGCCTTAATATCTCAAAAGTGGTACGTAATGAAGTATTCTTATAAACGAGGTTCAACTCATCATTAGAATACCTCCAGGAATAACGTATTATTGTTCAGAGAACAGAAAGAAAATTCTTATATCGTGTAAAGTGTAAATGCGAACGCTATACACAGTAGAAGGAAAATGTTTTAAGTAAAGTAAAAAAGTAAATGAGTTTTAAACATACTAAATTTGAATAATACACACTTTTAGCAATTAACTAAAAATCTTTAAGTTTATCCAACAATATATGTTACATCACACACAACACAAAGAACTTTTTAAAAAGATTTATTTACTTAAATGGATAGTACGTACTATCCAGACATGAAGAAGTGAAAAGAATGAAAATGAGTTTATAACTGAGGAGCAAACGTTCCTTTACACATATTTATAAGTTTAAAAGTGCCGACTTGAAGAGTCTTAGAACAAAGGAATATTGTGAACGAGCCTGTGAATCAGGTGATGTTGAGTTAGCAAAAGGAGCAGCTGCCATATGAAATATGATACGCCTGATAAGGCTACTTTCATATGACTCTAAATCTTATAAGTTATTTGGTAATATTTTATATAACAACTTCCCCCTTATAGAAAAAGTTGGTGATTATACAGCAACTTTTGAAATTGAAATTAAATGAAAGGTATGAAATACAAAGTACAGTAAAATGTGACAAAAATGTAAAAGGTGCAAAAATGTAAAATTGTAAAAGTATAAAATGTAAAAATATAGAATATAAAATAGCAAGCGTAAAAATGCAATACAGTGCATGTATAAAAAGCATAAAAATGTATAAAAATAAAATTGAATAAATTTTCACTGAAGAGTTTCAGCACAAAAGTTAGAAAGGCACAAAACTGTTTTAACTAAGCTCTATGTCCTCGGATTCTTCGTCTTCTCTTCTTAGTGGAGGTCGTCTTCGTTGAGGAAGTATGCTAGTAAATGTCCTGGAGAGTTTACTAGGTCTCGGAGGAGCTGGGGGCGATGTGGAGACATCGGTGGTTGAATTTCTTCGGTGTATTCTATATTTATAGAATAGGTACACAAATAATAGTCCAAAGATTAAAACAATTATGAAGTAAGTGAACCAAGAGACGTGTTTGGTGACAAATGGTTCATTAATTAAGTCGTCTAAGTCTTTTGAATACTGATCGAGTTTGTGTTTAGCAATCTCGAGGTCTTCGGTGTTTAAATTGTTTAACTTCAAAGGTTTTAGATTGGGCACTCGAATGTTTTCGGGAATTTGGCCACAACACTCAAACGGGATTTGAATTGGGTGATTATTGTCTTTTACACTGATAGAGTCACTTGTGCTAGCTTGGATTTTGGTAATACCTATAAAAGCGTAGCACTTTGGTTCTAGTTTAATGATCGAGTTTTTAGATATTATGTCGGTCGAACTTATTTTGGGGCAATTAATCGTCACATGTAAGGGTTCTGCGTTTATCACTAACCACTTGTTCTCACCTAGTTCTTGCACGTTGTAGCCTTGACTTATGATGAGTGACGTCTGGCAGTTTTCAGGAAGTGTGTCGAGGTTCTTGAAGAGACGGGCTTCGCATATGGCATTGTTGTCAATTGGATATGCAAATAAATTTGAGCATAGCTTGGTATTAGGATAGATTGGTTTGCATCTTTCGAGGTTTGCGATGGGTATAAACATCAAAGAATCATCATCTCTCGCGATATATTTTTGAGAAGTTGATAAAATGTGAAATAGATCAGTTCTATTATCCAGAATAGGAATGGGATATAGTTTAAAAACAGAATATGTTTGAGGGTCTATTAGTGGTATGTCCAATACGAATATTAATTCTGAATTTACCTGAAAAGCTTTCAATTCAATAATATCTAAGTATTGTGAAACCTTTGATAATTTGATCGGGAGAGGCAAATTGTTCTTTTGTAAGTTTTGTGAAATCTCTTGTAGAGAGTTTACCAGGTCCTGAGGATTAATGATTGATGTGTGAATTATCTTAAGTCTCGCAAAAGTAATGGAATTTAAAATATCGTTTAAATTGTCCTCGATAAATAAATAGCTTGCCATGAGTTGCTCGCAAATACTTAGGAATTTTAATTTTGTATAAGCTATTCGCGTTTCACCTTCGATTTTTAAAATCTGTTTTTCGATTTCTTTTATGTCGTTATTGAACGTCTCTTCGTCAATTTGTAATTGTCGAACAGTTAGATTGAAATTCTTTATGACCGAAGTTGTAACTGATATTTGATTTTTGAGTAAGTTCTCCAATTGGTGTTCATCGTTATTTAATTTGTTAATACAATTAAGGTAGTATTCGCCGTCTTCAGCATCTAGATTGCCGGTGATTGATTTAAATATTGAACCTATACCGTTCAAAAGTCCGCGTTTGTAACGTTTCGTATCGAACAATATTTCGTCGAATTTACTCTTTATGGTTTTAGAAATTTGTGTTAATAAGCTAAGATGTGTTTTAACTTCACTTGTGAAGGTTACCATGTCTAAAAATATGCCGGGTCAAGTGTGATGAAGATTTTGTCTAAAATTTTGTCGTTTCTGTCAATAGCTGTCTTGAGCGTTGATATATTTTTATGCACTAGTAATGTCCATTTCTTGTGGGAAATTACAATGTCAGTGTCTCGGTGGTAATACACTCCGATAGTGTTGTTTATTGGTGTTATTGAATATTGGGATACTGCTGATCCGAACAGCAAGAGAAACCTGAAAATAAAGTTTAATTTTCAAAATAAGGTTTCATCCTGTCAAAGTTAACTTTAGTAGTTTGGTCTGTTTCGGGATTCGACAAAAGTGCTGAATTTTGAAAGATTTCTATAATTTTGAATGGGCCATTAAATTTGTTTTGTAGTTTGTCTTTAATCTGGGATTCTTTTACGTAGACTTTGTCTCCAATTTGGTAATCGGGTCGATTTCCGGGGACATGTTTATCGAAACGAATTTTCGCTTTTGCTTTTTGGTCTAGCGTACGACTACGCGCTATTCTATAGTAGTGCGAGATTCTGTTATTAAGGTCTCTAACATACTTAGTTATCAACTCTTTTTGATTGTATAAGGTTTCGGGTGGTCTACAAGAAGTGTGTCCGAATACTAGTTCGTATGGACTAAAACCGTGGGTTTTATTAACTGAGTTATTATAGCATATTACTGCATAGGGTAAAATAGTCAGTGGATGTTCGTCAGGGTTTTCGGCTTTATGGACTCTAATCATCTCAGCTAGGGTAGCATGAAATCGTTCTATTGATCCATTAGATTGAGGATGTCCTACACTTGAATAAGTTAATTTTATGTCATATAAAGTGCAGAGATCTTTTAGTAATCTGTTGTCAAATTCGCCACCGTAGTCACAATGGACTCTCAAAGGGGTGCCATAGTGCTGGAAATATAGTAACAGGGTGTTTACTACAGATTTTGCGGATTTGTCTTGGATTGCATATGCCTGGGTAAATTTAGTCAACTCGTCGCGAATGGTCAAAGCGTAATTTCGAGTTGGGGTCTGAAATATGTCGATATTGATTCGTTCGAATGGCGTTCTTGGCGTTTCCGTAATTACCAAAGGACTAGTCATGTTTTTACGATACACTTTATTTTTTTGACAAATCTCGCAAGATTTGATAAAGTTTTCAACATCCTTAGATAATCCTTGCCAATTATATTTATTTTTAATTCTCCGCATCGTTTCGTTTATTCCGCGGTGAAGATTATTTTTACCGCAATGATGTTGGTCTAAAATGATAGGGATTTGATCTTCATCGGGGGTTTGAACGATGTTCTGGCATATTACAATTTTTAAGTCTTTTTCTGCGAAAATGAATGATAACATTTCTAGTATCGGGAGATCTAGATTGTTCTCAACATAATACGTTTTGGAAAGGTCTAAAATACTTTGTCTTTTATACAGTACCATGAACAAATGTTCTACTGTAGATTTAACGTCGAATGGCAAAGGGACTATAAAATACTTCCTATGTCGGACTGATTTACTCGAGACGATATTAATGGTGTTTTTGTAAAATTCAGGGTGTTCTTCGAAAATGTCTTCGATTATTTTATGATGTAGGTCTTGCAAGTTATCTTGCTGGAAAAAGGTTATGATATTTTTATGTTCTCTGTCCAAAAGTTGTTTGTTGGAAGTTTTGATTTTTGAATAGTCTATCAAAGATTTCGTTTTATACAAATTAACAAAAATATCGAATTCTTGAGCGACTTGCTCGTTAGTTATTTGGGCATTTTCGTTTGGGTTTTCGTCATCGTCTTGTTCGTCGTTTTCTGAATCGTCAGTTTCGTTCGCGGCTAGAATTTTTGAGTGGTATGCGATTTTGTATCCGAAAGAGAATTATTTATTAGTTGGTTGGCATTGTCATTATTAAGATTAAAAATTGATTTAAATTTTTGTATCGGTTCCAGTTCTAAGTCTGAAAAATTGATAGATTTCGGGATGGTATTTGCGTTGATTACTGTTGTGAAAAATGCTCCGTTTTCATTTACTTTCTCTTTTTCCTGGGCTAACAGTATAGCCTCAGTATTCCGTAAATTATATTTTAATTTAGATGTTTTTTTCATACGTGATTCTATAGAAATTTTGTTTTGATTTTTGTTTTCACGAGGGACCTTTGAAATGGGAATTTGAGAATTGCAAATATTTTTTGGTGGTGGTTCTGGTAAATCCTGATTTACCTCAAAAAGTGGGACAGTTTTAAAATTGGTAATTAATTGATTGTTGTTCATATCAATAACACATTTATAATGTTTGAAAAAGTCGGCTCCTAATAGTCCATCGAATTCGATGTCTAAATCGCAAATGTATACCTTATGCGGGTCATTAGCTGTAAAAGGTATAAGAACAGATTCGGTTATCGGAATTTTTTGTTCTGTTATGCCTTGTATGGCAACGTTCTCAGGAGATCTGCGTTTGTAATTTTCGGCAAGTTTGGGTTTGAATATTGATATACCTGCGCCGGTATCGAGTAACATTTTGTATGTCCGTGTTATGTCTTTGATGTAATATAAATTTCTTGAATTTACAGTTAATGATGGATAAGAAATTACATTATAATTTGTTCTGGAAAATTCAGGGACGGATTGAAATTGTCCTCTAGATTCATAGTTTGTAGTTGGCTGGACATTTGGTCGATTTGGAAATCCGGTTGCTGTGTTGGAGTATCTGTAGGATACTCCGGGCCTTGGTAAAAATCCGGTTGATTAACAGAATAATTCATATGAGGGTTTGATGGATAATCGGAATAATTTTCATATTGATTTGATGGGTAATCAGTATGGTTTTGGGAATTGTCAGAAAAATATTCTTGTGGCATGTAATTGTCGTTAAAATTGGAATCAGTTGGAACATTTTCAAAATTATCAAATTGTTGATAATCTTGTTCACAATAAGAATTATAATTTTCCCAATTTTGTGCATCATAATTGTCAAAATTAACATGGTGCGTTTTCTGTGGATTTTGACGGTTGAAATTTGAGGGTTGTTGATTAGGAGGTCTTTGTTGGTAGTTTGGGTTAGGTCTTATTACAGAAGGCCTATTTTGTTGGGGAGAGTTATTTTGTGAAAAATTTTGTTGTGGGGCAAAGTTGCCTGGACTATAATGATTTGACGAACTTTGGAAATTAGGTCTCGAAAATTGTTGGAAATTGGGCCTAGAAAATTGTGTTGGAGTTCCACTAAAATAATTTTGTCTGTAATTAGGATTTTGTTGCGAAAATTGTTGTTTCGCACGACACTCGTTAAAATTGTGTCCACTTCTTTTGCAATAATTACAAAATAGCTGGGAATTTGGACGTCTTTGTTGAGATTGTGCAGGGTTTTTGTTGACTGGTTTATTTGAGAATTTTTGTTGCTCAAAGTATGATAATTGAAGTTCTCGTTTGACTCTACTAATTGCGTCTAACATATTACCTGGATTGCCAGCGCGAATTATTTGGCCTAGTTTAGAATCTAGTCCTGTGAGTAGGGTATTAAGTGTCATAGTTTCGATTAGACGTGATTGGGCGGTTTTCTCCTCTAACGTTAATGTTTGTTTCTGCACAGCGGCGTGCATTTTGGCATTATGTGTTTGTAATCGAGAAATAAATGTTAATGCACTTTCATTCTGTAATTGATGGATTCGTTGCAAATCTTGAATAAGCGCTGTTAAATCGCGTGAGTCGCCAAAGTGCGCCTCGAGCAAGCTTTTTATCTCTGCCCAAGTAGCAGGATTTCGCGAATTTATTAGCTCTGATGCTTTCCCGCGAAGCTTATTTTTAATATGCAAGGTTACAAGAATTCGTTGGTCATCTACTGCCATTCCTTGTGCATAAACACATGCAGAAATAAATGTGTGTAAAAATATAAGGTTCCCATCGAACTCAGGTATTATTGAAAAGATTTCACTTAACTTGTATGGTTCAATGGTTATTGTTTCGTTTACTGTAACGTTCTGGTTTTCATTTCCATCGACTTGATTGTCAGTCATTTTTACTAGGTTTTAATTATTTAATTTGAAAGAAAATGAAATTTTAATTAATTAAAATTATTATGAGGTGAAAATCAGAATGATACGGCACTGGTGTGACAAATGTTTCACAATTTATGATATACTGATTAGCTTGGAATGTGTTTGAATGCAAAATAAATGCAAAGGTAAAGGTCGTGTAACAACCTTCTTGAAATTAATATTAAAATTGAAATTTGATCTGTTGAAATGTATAAAATTTCTTGATAAGTTTATTAGTCTTTCGCTAATCTGGGTTATAGAACTGTTGTTTTACGTTACGTACAAATTAAAATAAACTAAATGATTGGATTTGGTTTGAAAAATGTTAAATGTTGAGCACAAAATAAAACGAGATGATTCTTTGTACTTACATTAATGTTTTCATCTCCGTGGACTCGTGCAGCTGCAGTGCGACTTCGTAAAGCTAGCTCCGTCTGTTCTCGACGTCGAAGACACCAACTTCTGAGCAGGGATGATTTTCTTACTTGCTAAATGTGTTTGTTGTTCGTTGAGTGATTTCTTCTTAAAACTAATTGTTGCTTGTTGTGTTTCTTGAAAAATTGTTTTGTTGATTGTTGCTTTGTTGTGTTTCTTGAATGATTCTTGGATTGTTGCTTTGTTGTGTGCTGAGGTTCTTTTTCTTCTTGAAGAATTGGGATTCACCACTCCTGTCCTAAAGTTCTCCTTGTTCTTCCAGTCTTTCCCTCCAGTTAGGCACCTTTTTGCAGATGTTGTCCTTGTTCTCTCGGGTAGTTTCTGGTAGTTAGGCTCCGGTACAGGGTGTTTTGAAGATCCTTTTCGACTGCGCCAATTGTTACATCACACACAACACAAAGAACTTTTTAAAAAGATTTATTTACTTAAATGGATAGTACGTACTATCCAGACATGAAGAAGTGAAAAGAATGAAAATGAGTTTATAACTGAGGAGCAAACGTTCCTTTACACATATTTATAAGTTTAAAAGTGCCGACTTGAAGAGTCTTAGAACAAAGGAATATTGTGAACGAGCCTGTGAATCAGGTGATGTTGAGTTAGCAAAAGGAGCAGCTGCCATATGAAATATGATACGCCTGATAAGGCTACTTTCATATGACTCTAAATCTTATAAGTTATTTGGTAATATTTTATATAACATATATAGCCATAGCCACACATTGCCAGTATACATAGATAGATAGATCCTACAATATATTTTTACATTTTTGTTGGGTTATGTATAATTTCTATATTTGTTGTGCATGGTCGTATTTTTTTAATTTTGTATATATTTTGACGTAGCTTATTCACTGCATTGTGAAAATCAGAAGTAAATGAATTATTATTATCATTTACTACTTCCACATCCACGTAGTGGAGTGGAAGTATAGTAATCGTAAAAAAAATTAAAATTTTCTATACGTATATATTATAATGACATGCGACACCTGACACTAGATTATATTTTGAGATAATTCCGTTGAGGGGTTGTGGGTTGAATAGAGGTGAATAGGGGAAAATAAGTATAGCAAGCTGGTAAGAGTACCGAAACATTGGATTTGGTGTATATTATTATGATATTACAATTTTTATATTATTATTATTTATTTATTTTTACTTAATTTATTTTGCCTGGACGCCAGTCACGTTTAACCCCGCGCAAGGTATTATTCGCTAGCTCACTTCAGAACATGAGAAACCTGCCGCTCGCCTGCCTCTCACCTCAGGAGTAAGTTCTACGGTGCTCTGAAATGAAAGTTAGTCTCGATATTTTTAAAAAAGGAAAGGCCCACAAATTTAATAAATAAAATATGAGAAAAGTATAAATGAAATTGTGAGACAATAACTATTCTAAAATTTAAAACTAATCGGCCTTTTTGATTTGAAAAGATATTTGTTGCAACTTTTGCCAAATTTAGTTTTCCCTTTTTTTTTCGAATTTAAGCTTATATTTGATCAATGTTTTTATTCTTACTCCGTCCTGGATGTAGAGATCGCTGCTTCCAACTTTCCGGCCTGAGATGTAGACCCGCTACTCTGTCAATACTGCAAATCTGTGAATGGCTGCTTGATTTCTTGCGTTTTTGTGAGATTTGTTTTCCGACGAATTATGCACTGTGTTTTAACGGATACACTTCCGAACTTTACTTAATTTGTTGAGGTAAGTAACAGATTACCAATATTTTGTGAGAAACTGCTCACTTTTATAAGATTTACATAAATTATTTATAAAAAGTAGGGTTATGTCTTCAAATTTTACGAAAGGGTATTTGATTACCTTTGGATGCCTTTTTGCTCCTAATTTTATATTTGACTTATTCCACGTACTTTATGGATACTTTTAAACATTCACTTTACATTTGATTTAAGAAAATTTTATTTAAATTTAGTTTATTTTGTAAACTTTTGTGGAGCTCAATAAACGGCGTCTTTTCTGTACCCACGCTTGAACAACTCTCCTTTTTTTTCTTAATCCTTAAATTCTATTGGCTTAGATGTGACATTTCTAAAAACCAAAGCAATCTAGTTTTGACATATTTAAAATTTATATTTTTTATATTGAATTTTCTAGCAATTTACTGAATAAATCTTTACTCTGATTATGTTTTAATCTTTCTGACCTTCTTCTGAACATTTTGATACCCCATACATGTCTCTAGGAGTCTTATTAGTAATTTCGATAACTTTTCGTAAAATTGTTCACAATTGCTTAAAACTGCTAAAAATACTTTACTTTTCCCATTTTAACTTAAAATCTAATCACCTACTATCGTTTTAAATCATATTAACACCGTTTTTAACATTGTAACAATAATAATAATAATCTGGCATTTTTCAGGTATGCCTACGATGCAATGCTATGTACCAGTCCTTGGGTATGGTATTCGAAATATGCTATTACATCAGATCAAACTACAAAGTGGTCTCTATAATTACAAAATGAATAAACTTACACAAACTCTTTATTTGAAATGTTTTATGCAACTTTTATGGAGAAAGTCCAAACCAAAGATTACTACCAACCATTTTATAAAATTTCTACTATTAAAAATCAACACATTCCAGTGCTTGATGTGTGGTTACATACACTTGGTAAGTCTTTATAATCTTATCACTGATTTTACTCATTACGAGGCTTGAAATTTGTATTTTATATAACTTTACGTTAGCTGCGGGAGAGTTTTTCAGTATCTTATAAAGTCACTGAGTTTAGGTCTCCCATTTGATTTTTATAGTTAAAATGTTATTAATTAAGCACTTTCATAGCCTATTACATTTGTATTTTAAGTTTCTTTGTGTATACATCTATGCTCTCTGGTAGGATACTACCTATGTTTAACTACTTAATATTGTTCCATAAGCATTTTGTAAGTTAAACGATGTACCAATATCCTTTTTTAATATCAGGTATGTTAAATATTTAAAATAATAAAATTAAAATTAATTGGTATTCAGTACAATTCAAATATTACTACTACGCGTTACTATTGCCTATACATTTTGTATGAGCCCTTCTTTCTACCATTTCACCTTACCATATTGAAACTTAGTACCGTTGTACGAGGTCACGTGCAACATTCTCTCATGCTCTGCGATGAGGTAGTTTCTGGCTTAAACGTTCTAATTTACTATTTTTAATTTACGTTATGAGTTGCCATTTTGGCAAATCTTTAGTAATGAACACTTTATTGCTGTCATTATGAATCAATTATTTTGTAATTTAGACCTTACTGTTGCAAAGTTTAGCTTTATTATAAAATATCCCAATATCATAATAATATACTAGAAGTGAAGGCTTCAGATTTTTCTATAATACTTTTCAATTCCTCCCACCACCACTCCATTATTAAAAGGGTTGATAAAATAATATTGGGGTTTTCACTTGAAATTTGGTACATGTATGTATTATAACTACATTTGTAATTAGATTATATTTTGAGATGATTCCGCTGAAGGGTTGGGGTTAACTAAAGGCAAATATGAGAAAATAAATAAAGCAAGCTGGTAAGGGTACAGAAACTTTGGATTTGGTGTATATACTAGAAGCCAGGACCTCAGATCTTTATAACATTTTTCAACCCCTCCACCGCCTCTCCATTCTTAAAAGGGCCAATAAAATAAAATTGAGATATTCACTTGAAACTTTGTACACGTATGTATTATAACAACATCTGGAACTAGATTATATTTTGAGATGATTCCTTTGAAGAGGTCGGGGTAAGAGAGGTAAATAGGGGTAAATAAGTAAAGCAAGCTGATAAGAGTACAGACACTTGAGATTTGGTGTACATACTAGAAGTCAAGACCTTAGATTTCTTTATAATATTTCTCATCCTCCCCACCAGATTCACTTAATTATTAAAGGTGTTGATAGAACAAAATTGAGATACTCGCTACAAAGGTACACGCTTGTATTGTAATGACGTTTTAGAAACCAACACCTCAATTTTTTTATGAAGTCTGCCTCAAATATTATTAATATAGCCAATTATTTCCACACACTAGCGTGCAAATATAGTCAAGATATTTTCCTTTAAAGAGACTTGAGAAGAAAATCTGGATATGGAAGTAGTGATCCCTTAGGCAGCGGTTTTTTTTTACAGCGCTATGTGCGAATGTTCGATATCAGTAGGGAAGAAATCATGTTGTGCTACTGGGTATTATTATTATCACTATTATTGTATAAAAGAAGCACATTATTTTTTTCAGTGATAAACAATACCTTCTTTGATTCAGAAATATGAGTTTAAATTGCCTCTCTAAGACCCGTTCGATATAAACTGATAATTTCTACCTCATAAAATAGCGCTCTCTCAATTTAACCAAGACTGGCGACTTGTCTGCATGAGTTTGACAACATTTTTCTAAGCCATCATCAAAAAGACCTCGCCACAAAGGAGAATGATTAAAGAATAACGTTTTCCATTAGAAGTTAGAATGCGTCAGTCGACAGCCTATATAATCGCAGCCGGCAACTAATCAAGCTTTGATTTAATTAAAAGGTAATCAATGCAGTTGCAGAACGTTGGAAATCCTGTGGGGTTGGGCGCGTGTCCGCTTAATTAATACATGATTACACCTGCAGGCGAATTATCCAACCCATAGCCTATCTCCGTCCATTTTACAATCTTCTCTATTCTGCTAAAATTACAACTACAGGCGCGAATTCATGTTCGAATCAAAACTGATTACGGTCCTCCGATATTTTATAAATGTGCATGCAATAGTTATGTAATAAATGACATTGGTGCATGTAACTTCTTTTTTTATTAGTAAACCACTCAACTGCTTAATCACTGGCTGTATATTTAAAATAAATATTGTATATTTAAATAAAAATCTAGATTTATAGAATGGATCAGAATAGAGAAATGGTTATGTTGCAAAATATCTACAACATTATTATTATAAATTGCGGTATCCAGAAGTTCAAACGTTCTTTTCTTTTGGAAACATTTTTCCTGACACGCGACGTCATTGGTAACTTTGCAATAAAATAAAATTGAAAAAGGTGGCATTATTTTTTTAAAGCAGGGAAATTTAAGCACTTCATAGAACAATGTACATTAATAAAAACTATTTTTTTAATATCTGTAGTAGTAATATTAAGTTTGAATAATATAAATAAGGGAAAATCTCTGAAACGGCGAAAAAAAATTGTACAAATGTACATTTATCGTCTATTTCACGTCTGTTTTAGGTCTATTTCAGACCAACAACAGACCTTACAAGGACGTCTGTAAGACGTCGTGATTTGTAACATAAGGCCTAAATAAGACATCTTCCAGACGTCTTTAAGACATCGTGAATTTCTAAGGAAGACATCTTTAAGACTTCTTAAAGACGTCTCTGTGCTATCTGGGTAACCACGTTAACATCTTTGGGAGGAAATTAAAACCGTTTTAATAATATCGCGACGACGTTAATGTAATTAGCGAAAATCTCATCGAGTGTTGGTGTTTGAGTGTTGGGCTCAGTAATTGTAGTGCTTGTAGAAGCTATGTCTCCAAAGGCACTCTTGGAACAACGTATGCACTCAAAGCTAAGTAGATTAAAAACTTTATTTGGAGTCTGTAGCTTCTCTTGGGTGGCAGTACGTCACCGAGTGCTCCGTTTACTCTCGGTGCTATATTTTGGCAATAAAAGTATATAATATAATATAATAACCAGTGACAAAGAAAATTTGATGATGATGCACCACTTAGTCATTTTAAATTTGGAATATCATCTGGCTATTAAAGAGGCTTCTTCACACTACAAGATTCATGTGATGTTTAGAGTGATATATACTAATATAGATTCTAACTACTAGATGTATAAGTAAAAAGAAAGTACATCTTTGAGACTATTTTTCACTGAGGCCATTCCTTGTTCTTGAGCAGAGTTTCTCTTATCTTTGCAACTTTAGACGTAGCCCTTTAACTCCTCAAATTAAACGTTACATTATGCTGCTTCGGCTGCACCACCCTTATTTTACGGTAAAGGGAAATAATTTGTTATATACGCTAATTTTGAAACATCAAAGGTATGGTGATATTTGTGAATACATGAACATATATTTAGATCTTTGACTAGTTCGCTCATGTTATAGTATTTTTAGATAAGCAATCATTTATTGAAGAAAATTGTTACGTAATTCCTAAACTCCAAATTGTCAATCTGGAAAATCAAAGAAGAAAATCAATCTATGAAATCATTAATTTCCATTAATTGCCTTCATTAGATAACGTACATTCTCGTTATACTGAAAATTAACTCTATAATGAATTTATTTACAAAAATCTATCTCGAACTTTTATATTCAGAAGGACTCACCTTGAAAACAATGTCACTATATCTCTTAGAAATCACTTAGCCCTTTAAATGTGTTTTGTCTTTGTTATAAGCTCTTCAGAAGGACGTAAAGGCATGAACCAACAAAAAAGTTTAATAAACATTCATGAAGTGTTGGAATTAATTGCTAATTGCTTTCATTCATGCTATATAATTTACAATTTTTGCTAATCCGATTATCTCAAATTAATTATATCTTCTTGTACATGTGACGTGACTTTGATCTGTCAGGGAGGGTCTCTTGAGAAATTTTTATTGAAAATGTTGGTATTTTGCTCTAAAATGAAAAATAATTCATAATTCAAAGATAGTATTATACATACTTCTATATCATACAGTTGCAGAATTTTATTATAATTATATTCGTTAGTATGAATTATATATCTCTCAAACATGTAGAGGAATTTGAATTTCTCTAATTTCAAAACGAACGTATAAAATTTTTGCTGTGCAATAATTACCTCGCACATTGTCAACTTCGCAAAATAAATATATTTCATTCCATAATATACCAAATGTTTTATGTGCCCATTCAGAATGATATTTCAAATGAAAAATAATACTTTCCGTCCATATATTGTTAGCGGCTTTCCCATGATTGGTGGAAATATGTTAACAAGTATTCATTTCTCTGTTAGTCTGTTACGTTGTGCCACAATAACTCATAGATACACATTTTATAATTCGTGTTTACTGAAATTTCATTTTAAATGCGCATGCTAGCTTTTGGACATTTAAATGAATTGATTTATTTATAAGGTTTTTGCTAGAGAACATAAAACGTATTGTTACTTGTTTACACCTCCTAGTAAACATCCCCTTTAAGAAAATATTGTCAGGAGTCCGTGCTTTAGTGGATTAGTTCTAGTACAACAGCATCTCTGTGGGTATATCTATTTGACAACAAGTACTACCATGAAGCTGCACTTCTGTCAGAAATATGTTTATTTATTAGTCAGGATCAACCAGAAGCAGATCGCGTTTCATGCATTAGTTAAAATTTGTCTGCACTAATACTCCAAGAATCAAAAGGAGGCTTAGTTTTGCACAAAGTCATTGATGATGTGGTAAGTGTAGGTTATGGTAAAAGAATAATTTAAAAATTAGTAACCTCATAATTCTTTATGACAGTTACAATTAACCTCTATTTTATTACTTCCACGTTCACGAAGTGGAGTGGAAGTATAGTAATGGTAAAATTTTCACATTTTTTTTGTATTGATATAGGTTTAGAATGTCATACAATGCCAAGATTTTTAATTCTAGCGGCAAGAAAATGTCTGTCTGTCGATCAGCCTATCTATAACTATCTTGTGCGCACCTTTTCCCTGAAACGGTTTAAGATTTGGGATTTGGTGTATGTACTAGAAGCCAAGGCCTCGCATTTTATTACATTTATCCAACATCCCCACTCCATTATTAAAATAGGTATTAAAATAAATTGCGCTTTAGCATCTATGAGAACAAAAGTTCCCCAAAAATGTTTGGACATCAGCCAACCCTTTTAGCACCTCGAGGCATACAGTTTCAAATATTATATTATCAAAATTCTGGGATGAATTATTTACACCTACTGGAGTGCAAATAAAGCAGCAAAACGTTTTCGTTCAAAGAGCTCTGAATGGGAAATCTGGATGTGGGAGTAGTGATTCCTTAGACAGCGGTTTTTTAGATATTTTTACGAGCTCTGTCTCTAAACGTCATCACAATATTGATGGCTTGTAAATGTAATCCTTTTTTACAAGAGGTATATGAGTATTTAATAGCTAGTAAAATGCAGTCAATTCTTCTTTGCGTTATCCAGGGCAAGACACTGATATGGAGCCTCTTGACATGACTTGAGCATTTGGCATCCAATTAAAAAAACCGCTGCCTAAGGAATCACTACCTCTACATCCAGATTTTTCATCCATCACTTTGAAGGAAACATCATGACTAGATTTGCACTCTAATGAAAATTATTGGTCATAGAATTTTAATAACATTTGGAGAAATGTCATAGAAAAATTTGACGCGTTGGTTTCTACCATATACGTTAAAAATGAAGGTTTTAGTTTACCCTACTTATTTTCCCCTATTCACAACCTACCACGTCCCACCCCTTCAATGGAATCTTCTCAATCAGATGTCATTACAATACATACATGTACTAACTTTCAAGTAAATATCTCAATTTTATGTTATCAAACCCATTAATAATGGAGCGGAGATGGTGGTGTTTGAAAATTATTAGAAAGAAATCTGATGCCTTGGTTTCTAGTATATACACCAAATCCCACATTTCTGCAGTCTTACCAGCTTGATTTATCTATTTTCCCCTATTTACTCATATTTAACCCTCAACCCTTGAACGGAATTATCTCAAAATATAATCTAGTTCCAGATGTCATTATAATACATACGAGTCCCAAATTTCAAGTGAATATCTCAATTTTATTTTATCGACCCCTTTAATAATGGAGTAGGGGTGTTGGGGGCTGTTGGGGGGGGTTGAAATATATTATAAAAACATTTGTGTATTTAGCTTCTAGTACATACACCGAATTTCAAGTTTCTGTACCCTTACCAGCTTGCTTTACTTATTTTCCCCTATTTACCCCTATTTAACCCCAACCCTTCAACGCAATCATCTCAAAATATAATCTAGTTCTAGATGTCGTTATGATACATACGTGTACCAAATTTCAAATGAATATCTCAATTTTATTTTATCAACCCCTTTAATAATGGACTAGGGGTTGTGGGGGGTTGAAAAATATTATATAAATATCTGAGGTCTTGGTTTGCAGTACATACATCAAATTTCAAGTTTCTGTACTCTTGCTTGCTTTACATATTTCCCCATATTTACCCCTATTTACTCCCCAACCCTTCACCGCATATCTTCAAAAAACAATCCAATTCCAGATCTCATTATAATATATACGTATGCAAACTTTCAAGTCAGTATCTTAAACCGTTCCGGATAAAGCATGCGGACAAAAAAAGTTACAGACAGACCGACAGACAAAAATTTTTTTTGCTCAAATTTAAAATCTCAACGTTTCATGACATTCTAAACCTATTTCAAGAAAAAAAATCGGTAAAGGTATTTACACAGAATTTCCCTCGTTATTTGTGCATGGCAGTCACTCTAAAAAATTAATAATTACGAAATGACATTGAGAATAATAATCGGAATATAGTCATTGCTAATATTACAAAGAAAACTTGATAAGTTTTGGTCAAAAAAATATACAGATTGCTCATCCAACAGCAAAAACTCAATACTAAATAGCAGGTGCCACATATGGCAGGCTTGCGCAAATACCTTTACAAATATCCACCATGACTGAAATATTTCTTAGGATGACCACCCTGCATATTTTTCAATACAAGTATAATAGGTGCATATGTCAGATATTATTGCCATCTGTCACATTTTCAATCCAACAGTCACGTAATGGAGTGGAAGTATAGTGGTGGTTAAAAAATTTCATTTTTTTTTAATTTTTCAAAAAATGTTGGTAAAATAATTTTCAAAATTTTTTCGTCTGAAATAGGTTTAAAATGTCAAACGTAGAAATTTTAAATTTGAGCAAAAAGGAAAGTTTCCTTCTATTCTATAGTAGTGCTAAAAAAAGTTGAAACGTGAACATTTTAAATTTGAGCAAATAAAAAAAAATCGATCCATTTTAGTGGTAAAAACTTTTTGAAAAATGTTGGTGAAAAAAATTTTCAACATTTTTTTTTCTGAAATACCTAGGTTTAGAATGTCATGAAACGTGGAACTTTTAAATTTGACCATTCTAGTGTTAAATTTTTTTCCAAACTGGTAACAAAATGTTGCAAATTTTTTTTTTCCGAAATTGGTTTGGAATATCATGAAACGTGGAAATTTTAAACTTGAGCAAAGAAACATTTTTCGTCTGTTCTCTAGTAGTGATACAAAATGGATTAAAAATGTTTTCAAATTTTTTTAAAAATTTTTCAAAAACATTTTTAAATTTGTTTGAATAGTTTTAGAATGCCATGGAAACGTGGATAGTTAAAATCTGAACAAAGAAAAAAAAATTCTATCTTTTTAAAACTTTTTAAAAATAGTAAAAAAAAAATTCTAATTTTTCTTTTAAATAGGTTTAGAACGCTATGAAACGTGGAAATTTGAAGAAATGAAAAAAAAATCCATCTATTTTAGTGGTAAACAAATTTTCAAAAATGGTGAAAAAAAAATCAATATATTTTTTTTTAATCGGGCTTAGAATGCCATGAAACGTGGAAATTTTAAATTTGAAGAAAGAAAAAAAAATATTTCATTTCAGTAGTAAAAAATTTTTCAAAAATATTGGTGAAAAAATTTTCCAATTTTTTTTTTTCTGAAATAGGTTTAGCGCGTCATGAAACGTGGAAATTTTAAATTTGAGCAAAAAAAAATTATTTATTCCCTTTAGACGGTCCACCCTGTATATTTTCCAGTGAAATTTCTACCATTTCTTCGCTGACAGTAGCGTCAACTACCTACCAAATTTGACTGCTCTCCGTCAAGTAGTTTTTTAGTAAATGTACCAACAGACAGACAGACAGACAGACAGACTGACGGAATTGAAAAACCTATATTTTCGTAATCTACGTGTTCTTAAACGTCAGAATCCGAAAAAATCTCGGAGGGTGATTTTTTCTCGAATACAATACTTCTCTTCGGTATGTGAGGGAAGTAAAACTCGAAAACTTTTTTACGATTACTATACATCCAATAATAAACAAGCTAACCATTATAATCTTCACAGATTTAGGTACTGCAGTTTTTATGTAATTGCTGCACATCCTGTAGGATGCTCTGCGCAGTTTCTTTTGTAAACAATATTAGTTTTGGACATTTTCTATTTAATTACAAAACATAAAGAAAAGATATATTTTTTAAATTTAAATAATTAATAACCTTTTTATATTTTGATCGATTTTGTTCAAGAACAATAGGGTTCTTCTCTCTAACTCTCACACTAACTTACTGTCATGTAATGAGGCATTCATAATATCATATCATATTACTAGATTTCCACTTATCCCTACCAGCATTTGCACACGCAGCCATAGTTGAACTACGTGTGGGGATTTCGTATAATAAAGCACGATGAAACACAAACTGCCGAGCTGGACTAATATCAGTATTAGTACTGAATAGCGACATTTCCGAGTCGGAAGAATATAAGTCGAACTCTGAGATCTGCAGCGTGTTGCGCTGAAGTCTGTTGTGTTGATAAGTTATTTACCCGACGCCGTTACGCCACCGCAAGTACTCCACCGATGCTCAGCGATGTCACCGAACCGGAGGGGATATAAACCAACAGATAGAAACTCTGCAGGGTGTTAAGCTGGAGTTCTCATGGTAATTTGTATCAGGCCAGATCCGGTTATATGGAGAGGATGGACGCCGCAACGAGATAGAAAGTAGTCGCTACGTTATCACATTACGCTCTCGCCCACTTATGATTAAATAATGTCTAAATACCGCAAAAGATAGGAAACCAGTAATGTAATGTATATTATGTGACACTGCCTTATTTACCTGTTTACGAGAAATTAAACTCTTTATTTATATTTGGTGTATCTTATATACTAAACTGAACCCTGAAATAACTTCTCCAAATCAGCTACCCAAGCATAGAACGCTACAGGCATCAATATGTCTGTCTGTATGTGTTCCTTACGGTCTGTATCTCAGAAACTAGAAACTTTAACGCACGCTGTAGACATGATCAATACTTTTTTTTACTATTAACAACATCATTAACTTGTTTAGTTCACATTCCCCTGATTCGACATTCAGTACAAAATGATCAATATTGCTGACACGAATTACTTTGTCGTACACGTTCGTCATTAAAAATCTGTAATCACAGCATTTCATGCACAATATCACTCTGTTAATCAAATATTTGTGAAAACGGCATTAAATGTCACAAATCATATCCAACTTCTATCAAGAATACGTCATTAAAATTTGCTCTAGGTAAAACATTTATGGTATCTCCCTAATCTGATCTGTTAATGCACAAACAAAGAATGTTTATAAATGTATGCTAATGCCTCATAACGTTTTACATATAAAGCGTTTTGCAAATTTAACTGTCAGAAATTACAACATGTATTAGTTAAACTACAACTGACTACACATCCACATATCCAGGTCGTGACATATTCGATAAATTTAAACAAGCTAGTAATGCTTTAAAGCCAGCATTAAATGCACGGAACATGTTTTAGAAATATAAGTTATACTGTCTATATTTTGCTCGTGGCCTTTTTGCGAACTACTATAGATAGAAGAGCTGAATAAATATTATATTACAGATAAAAGAGCTTGAGGTAGAATTTAACATTATTTACCTTAGTTCTGAAGGACAGTTTGGGTGAAAAGGGCATAAAATAACGGGTGTGACAGAATGACGAAATCTCACTGAAAATGCGAATAATTGATTTTTTTTAATGTATTTTTAATTCGTTTGAAGACGTATAGCAAGTTTTGGTTACACAATAGATAATTCACTAATAAAGTTCAGTTTCAAAGATAACGTATTTTAAATTTAGACCTCAATTTTCACCAGTTTAGTTTTACTTTCACATCCACGTAGTGGATTGGAAGTATAGTAATCGCAAAAAAATTTTCAAAAATTTTTATTCGTGAAATAGGTTTAGAATGTCATGAAACGTCGAGATTTTAAATTTGAGCGAAAAAAAATTTTCTGTCTGTCTGTCGGTCTGTCGGTCTGTCTGTAACTTTTTTTTGTCCGCACGCTTTCTCCGGAACGGTTTAAGATATTGACCTGAAATTTTGTACACGTATATATTATAACGAGATCTGGAACTGGATTGTTTTTTGAGGAAATCCGGTAAAGGGTTGGGGGTTAAATAGGGGTAAATAGGGGGAAATAAGTAAAGCAAGCTTGTAAGAGTACAGAAACTTGAAATTCGGTGTATGTACTAGAAGCCAAAGCGTCAGATTTTTTAATAATATTTTTCAACCCCCACCACCCCTACTCCAATTTGAAAAGGGTTGATAAAATAAAATTGAGATATTCATTTGAAATTTTCTACACGTATGTATTATAACGACATCTGGAACTAGATTATATTTTGAGATACTTCCTTTGAAGTGTTGGGGGTTAAATAGGGGTAAATAGGGGAAAATAAATAAAGCAAGCTGGTAAGACTACAGAAACTTGAAATTCGGTGTATGTACTAGAAGCCAAGGTCTCAGATTATTTACAATATTTTTCAACCCCCACCACACCCCTACTTCATTATTAAAAGGGTTGATAAAATAAAATCGAGATATTCATTTGAAATTTGGTACACGTATGAATTATAACGACATCTGCAACTAGATTATACTTTGAGATGATTCCGTTGAAGGGTTGGGGGTTATTTAGGGGTCAATAGGGGGAAATAAGTAAAGCAAGCTGGTATGAGTACAGAAACTTGAAATTCGGTGTATGTACTAGAAGCCACAGCGTCAGATTTTCTTATAATATTTTTCAACCCAACCACCCCTACTCCAATTTGAAAAGGGTTGATAAAATAAAATTGAGATATTCATTTGAAATTTGGTACACGTATGTATTATAACGACGTCTGAAACTAGATCATAATTTGAGATGATGCCGTTGAAGGGTTGGGGGTTAAATAGGGGAAAATAAGTAAAGCAAGCTGGTAAGACTACAGAAATTTGGGATTCGGTGTATATACTAGAAACCAAGGGCTCAGATTTCTTTCTAATATTTTTCAAACTCTACCACCTCCGCTTCATTATTAATGGGATTGATAACATCAAATTGAGATATTCACTTGAAAGTTAGTGCACGTATGTATTTTTGTGACATCTGATTGAGATGACTCCATTCAGGTGGTAGGTTGTAAATAGTGGAAAATAAGTACGGTAAACTAGAAACTTCATTTTTAACGTATATGGTAGAAACCAACTCCTCAAACTTTTCTATGACATCTACCCCAAATATTATTAAAATTCTATGACCAATAATTTCCACATACTAGAGTGCAAATATAGTCAAGATGTTTCCTTTAAAGTGACTTGGATGAAAAATCTGGATGTGGAAGTAGTGATTCCTTAGGCAGCGGTTTTTTCATCGTAACTGAAGGTCAATAAATTGAGTAAATGAAATTAGTAGTTTTATAACACATACATGGTATTTCAGGTATGCGGTCATTAATTTCTATATAGGTGTAATTCTACACGAAAAAACATGGACATATATAAACATGGGCCCGGACCCCTCCTAATGGCGCTGTGGGCCTCTGCAGGGCCACCCATAATTGGCATTTAATCCAATATCTCAAGAAGCCTTTGAGCTACAGTGACTAGTTTTTGCACGTGATTCGATATCAATAAAAGTCATTATCTGATGTTATCCTCCAAGGGTAAATTCAATCTGGGGTGCACAAAATTGGAAAGAGGAGACTTGCTTCTCCCCCCAAATTTTCTAATGTGAATTTTCTGTGATTATCTCATCGAAATATGATTCCTTGGCTATAAGTACACAAAAAGGGTTATCTTATTGTAACGTCGTAGGACCAACCGATTTCGGGAAATTTGAACCTAAATAAATGTTTCCAATCTTCTTGCATAAACAGATTTTTTTCATAAATTCATTATTTTCTTCATACTTCCGCCATGGACAGAAGGCCATCTTTCGATCTGCACTTGCACTTATCTCTTTATTACTTGATTGGTTGTTATTGGTTTCCAATATTAAATTGTCAATAATAACTAAATTTTGTTAACTAAATTAAAAAGATTAAAATTAAAAATTTTAAACTAAAAAATAATATTAAATAATTTAATTAATAAAAGTTAAGATTCTGATTACTCGGTCTAATAAGAGAATTTGAATTTGTATTTAATATAAGTTATACTTTCGAAGAACAGACCGATATTCATTTATTAGTACGAAGAAGCGTCTCGTAAGTTACAAGAATGCGGTAAGTTCTATTCAGACAAGGAAAACTCTGACCCAAATCTTTATGTTAGGACCCCAGAAACAGAATAAGCAATATTAAAGTAAATGCGAATACCTAAATCGGTACTAGAAGGCTAGCTTTACAGGAAGGTGTGTCTGTTTGGAGGTTGTTACATGAACAATTACTGTATCCCTATAGCACACACAAAGGATGCAAGTGCTCAAGCCAGAAGATCTACCAAGAAGGGAGGCTTTCTGCCCATGGCTTGTGCGGAAATGTGAAAGGAATGTTAAATTTATTCAAAAAAATGTGTTTATGGACGAAGCGGGGTTTACGTTCCAGAAGAAAATTCTCATACTTTCTCCGACTCCAGGAAACAGAAAAAAATTCCATTCAACACACTATTCTTACAACCTACAACACCCGAAGAAGTTATTGACATCATAAGAAACCTAAAAAATAAACCTGCTACAGGTGTAGGTAGATGGTATATCAGCTATAGCCCTGAAATTTGCTTGTGAAATTATTTCAGTTCCTGTAGCATCAACAAATGCATTGAGCAAGGTACTTTCCCCGAAATCTTCAGAATTGCATTGGTTCTGCCAGTGTTCAAGAAGGGTGATGAACTCGACCATGAGAATTATAGACCGATCTCTATATTATGTATAATTTCAAAAGTTATAGAAAGGATTGTTTTCAATAGAATTACGTCGTTTTCAAACAAGCATAACTTAATAACAAAATATCAACATGGGTTTCACCAAGATAGATCAATTGAAACAGCCACCATCCAACTCTTGTAGTTTGTATATGGTGAGATGGACAAGAGAAATCATGTCATGGGCTTATTCTTTGATCTACGCAAAGCATTTGATATATTGAATATTGATTTCATCATGTACAAGTTGCAAAGATTAGGAATTAGAGGGTTGGTATTGGTTCTTATTAAATCCTTTATAACGGGTCGAAAATTACATGTAAAAATGTATGGCTACCCGTCTGAAAGTTACGATATTAACCAAGGGGTTCTCCAGGGCTCGGTGCTAGGACCATTAATATTTTACTTGCCAACGATCTCCATGCAATTCTGCAAGAAGGATTAGTTGCAATGTTTGCAGACAATACTTCCATGCTGCTTTCAGCACGTGATCCGATAAACCTCCAAAATAAGACAAACAGAATATTACAAGTTTATCAAAAATGGTGTCATGACAATACGCTTACCTTGAATATTGGCAAAACCGAATGTATATATTTTTTCCAACGAAGATTGCCTTCGGAGGACTTAATTAAAATACTACCTACTGAGAACTTCTCAGAATCAGTTAAATACCTGGGGACAATGAAAGACAGTAAGCTATGTTGGGATCACCAAATTAAACACATTTGTAAAAAAAATAAATTATGCGTACTATGCGCTAAGGCAGTTGAAGAGTGTTCTTAACATTAAATCTCTGACAAATGTTTATTATGCACTTGCATACTCACATTTGTCATAAAATATCGTGTCGTGGGGTGCTGCCTCAAACATAAACCGTGTGTTCATCCTGCAGAAGAGACTCATCAGATTATTATTTGACATAGCGCCCAGAGAATCGTGTAGACCTTATTTTAAAAGAAATAACATTATGACCATCCATAGTATATGTATCTTAAACACTATTAAATTTGTAAAGAAGAAACTTTGAAACAAACTCAGATACTCATCCATATAATACAAGACAAAGGCATTTATTAAAAATAACCAATTACAACACTACTTTATATAAAAGATCTTCGTATCATGCTGGTATTAAAATGTACAACAAATTGCCACCACATATCAAAACCATAAATTCTATAAATAAATTTACTTCTTGTTTGAAACATTTTCTAGCTGTAAATTGTTTCTAGTCAGTTGAAGAGTGCATGAATCACTAGCCGCAGTGATGCTAAATTGCCTCACAGCACAATAGGACCCATGTCTATATCAACTTTTTTTATATTTCTTGATGTAGAATCACCCCCAGAAATTAATGACCACATACATAACAGTCCGACCGCCGTAGGGTACGCACGTGTTTTTGTTGAGCTCTGGCTCTCGTTCCTAGTGCTTACAGTGGTTTTAAAATGCCGGGCTTAAGATCTAAACAAGAAGAAACTATAATTACATTTATAAAAAGTAGTGAATTCAAAGAAATAATCAACAAGTGCATCAAAAATGAAACTGAAAAATTACAGCAGAAAATTACAAAATTGGAAAATGAAGTAACACAATTAAGGGAGAGTAACATCGAGTTAATTGGTCTGCTAACTTCAAGTGAATTTAAGAACATGGGCAAATCAAATCCAGGAGAAGCTCAAAAAAGCGGCGTCGCAAATGGTGCTAAAAAAACATTCAAAGAGGCAGTGACAGAAAATAAATTACCAGTTAACCAAAATCGACATTCAAATAAGGTAGAAGAAAAAAAGGTAGAAAAAAGAACACTGAGACGTCAAGTAAATAATCAACCCAGCCCGAGTGATAATCTAATAAATAGTCACAGTAATAATAGCAATATAAACACTAATAATAATAATACAGAACCGGATGAACAGAAGAACGAAAATGAAGAAATATGGGAGTCTCCAAAACAGAAATATAGGAGGCGAAATAATATAATATATGGTCGAGGAAGTGGTGACAGTGCATTCAAGGGAGTTGTGAGATATGTAGACTATCATGTGTTTAGATGCCCACTAGACTTATCTACCACTGACATTATTACATATCTTGAATCTAAAAATATTCCAGATGTCAAGTGCGAGACGATGAAATCTAGAAATCCCGAACTGTATACATCGTTTAAAGTTTCAGTACCTGCAAACCATATCGAAGCATTCAAAAACCCTAACATCTGGCCAGAATATGTGGGAATTGACCGATACCAGAAGCGTTTTTTACTACAGAGGCCCTCACTCCAGGAGCATCCCAAGTAACCGACAATAAAACAAATATAACCAGTGTCGGAGTGAAACAGGTATTTGTAAATAATGTATTATACTTAAATGCAGAAAGTTTGACTGCTCATATTGATGAAATTAGACAACTAGTTTTAAAATTAAAACCCATTGTTCTCTGTTTAAGTGAAACTAGAATAACAGAAGACATTCTAGATTGTGAAATAGATATAGAGAATTACAATTTATATAGATGCAATTCCGTTAGTCGGCATACGGGGGGTGTAATAATTTATGTAGTTAACACAGTAGAAAGTATCCCAATTGAAAACGTAATATTTGAAACAAACTATTGGTTCTTACAAATACAAATACAAATAAAAATAAAATTTTATCAGGAAACATTAATTATTGGCTGTATATACCATTCTCCGAATGCTAGTCATTTAGAGTTTTGCAATTTTTTTGAAAATTTAATAGAAAAGCTGGATTTTAGCAAATTACATATTTTTATAGGAGATTTTAATATTAGATGGGATATTATTGATGACACATATAGTAAAAGACTGCATAATGTATCAACACTATTTGGCTTAAAACAATTTATTTCTCAGCCTACAAGAATAACTGACAAGAGCTCGTCAATAATTGACCTGGTGTTCTCAAATTGCTATGAGGTCCAGGTAAATATGCAAATTACACCCAAAATCACTGACCATGAAATTATAAGTATAAATTTAAACTGCCATAAAGCGACCACGTACCAGGAAATAAATTACAGAATACTAGATTATAATAAAATTTCATTAAACTTAATCGATGCTGATTGGATGTATGACTGTACTTCTACTAATAGTGTATTTCAATCATTCGTATCTAATATAAAAACTGCACTGGATAACGAGTGTCCGACCATAAAAAAACGAGCAATGAAATATAATGAATGGTTTAATGATATCATTAAAGAAGCATTAAAAAATAGAGACCTAGCATATAAGCAGTATAAAATAAACGGAAATAGGGAAAACTGGCGAACCTATACTAATAATCGCAACGATGCCGTAAGAATCTTAAGAAATGAAAAACAAAAATACTATGAAAATAAAATAGATAATCTAAAGAATAATCCAAAATTAATGTGGCGAACATTAAAAAATATAATAAAACCAAAAGACAGTCATAACATATCCTCTCTTAAGATAGGGGGAGTGGAAAAAAGTATGTACTTGGAAGAAGAACTTAATAAATATTTTATTTCTAGTGTTAATATAATTATAGATGGGTTAAAAAATAACACCCACTACCTTAATAGAAATGCTTTCTTTGAGAACAGAGCTTTACAGCCAAATATATTTTTTAAAGAAATTAATGTCATAAATCTCTCCAAATTACGTAAAATTATTTTTCAACAACAAAATAAATATTCTGAGGATGAAATTGACTTTAAATTAATAAAAAATACATTTGAAGTCATCGGGTATCCATTATTACATATTATTAACACATCGTTGAATAGCGGAGAATTCCCAGAAATGTTGAAAACATCACTAATAATTCCTGTACCGAAAGTTTCAGGAACGAAATTAGCGGAAGAGCATAGACCTATAAACACATTACCGTCTCTGGAAAAAATTTTAGAAGTAGTAGTTCATGACCAACTTACTGAATTTATAAACAGTAATAAATTGCTGCACGATAACCAATCCGGATTTAGAGAAAATCATTCATGTGAGACGGCTTTACAAAAAATAATTAATGATTTTAAATATTCCATAGACAAAGGTGAAGCTGTAGTAACTGTCTTTCTCGATTTAAAACGGGCATTTGAAGTTGTCAATAGAGAACTTTTACTTAATAAACTTTACCAGTATTTTGGGATTGTTGACACGGCGCATCGATGGTTTAGGTCCTATTTGCATGGACGGAGCCAACAAACCAAAATAAATAATACTAAGTCTGAAAAATTTTTAAATAATAACGGAGTACCACAAGGCAGCGTACTAGGGCCTATGCTTTTCACGCTATTTATTAACGATATATTTTTAATCGATTCGCAAGAATGCAAAATACATCTCTTTGCTGATGATACTATCATATATTTATCTGGATCTGATCTAAAGCAAGTTATTCTAAAAATTAACAAGACATTGGAAATAATTAACGAATGGTTTACAACGAACGGGCTAGTGGTAAATGCTAAAAAGTCAAAATATATGATATTAGGATCTAATAAATATTTAAATCAGAACGTCGATGATATTTGTGTTAAATACAACGGAGAACACCTTGAAAAGGTAATAACTATGAAATATCTAGGGATTATCATAGACTGTAAATTAACATTTAACGACCATATAAATTACACAAGCAAAAAAATATCAAAAAAACTTGGATTCGCCTATCGTGTAAGTAAACATTTAACTTCATCTACCAAGAAAACAATTTATAACACAATAATAAAGCCACATTTTGAGTATTGTTCCAGTATATTGTATATGTGTAATGATACCCATATATCTAAACTGCAGCTACTTCAAAATAGGTGTATGCGATTTATTTTAAAATGTAATATATATACTAATATAAAAACAATGCAATGTACACTAAACTGGTTCTCGGTAAAAGATAATATAAAGTACAAGACACTGATATTCTTATATAAACTGCACAATAATTTACTACCAACATATTTGTCATCAAATATTCAACATCGTGGGGATATTCATAATTATAACACAAGGCAAAGAAATCATATAAACATTAATTTTTCAAACTTAATGAAAACAAAATCCTCCATATACGACAACGGAGCGGCAGAATTTAATAAATTACCTGAATTTATAAAACAAGCGAAGAATGTCTTTCTGTTTAAAAAACATTTGTATAAATTCATGAACAAATAATTCTAGTTTACTTTATGCATTAGGTTGATTGTTAAATATTAAGTTAATTATTATTAATCCACAAATATTATATCCTAAACTAAATAATGAAATGTATTCCTTTTTTGTAATATGTAGTAAATGTAAATGTATTTTTAAGTATACTACATCTGTGTTTAATAGCTGATTGTGCTAAATAAAGATTGTTATTATTATACATGAAACACCCTCTAGAAGTAAAAGTACATTTTTCTGTATGGGCTAAGTTTCATGTGAAAAACGTTAATTCGAATGTTTTTTTTCCAAAACCTACTTAGTTAGGTTGTAGTTAATTTCATTTAGATCTTAACTTGGAAATCGATGCGCCCCGAATTATTTTTTTGCAGAGAAGTGTTGTTTAGGGTCTCTTAAATAAATAGATGAAGAGACCCATGAAACATTGCGAAATCGAAATTTCTTCCCTGATCAAAATATAATTTTAAAGGTTTTTAAAGGTATCTAGTAAATTTTATTACATATATTGCGCAGTGGCGGAGACCTTTTGATTGGGTACAGGGTACTTACCACTTACTGAAATAATCCGTCTCTACACGCTTTATTACCTGCAGTTATGTTAGGGAATAAGCCAAATATTAATTTCAACTTTGTGATATGTCGTTCCTAAACTAGTTCATAGCAGTTCCTAGTGCCCTTGGTGCATTTGTGGCACCAATTTTCAAAAAGGTTAATAATTGTGAACCCAGTAAAATCTATCTTTGTCTTTTGATTACTGTCTGCTCAAAATCACAGAAAAATCGTCAAAGACAAATTGTTTAGAAAATGAAATTATTTTATTGCAACAATTTTGTTTTGGAAAGGAATTCTCCACGCAGCTTGCCGTGCTATTCGTCTTTGTATAATTATTTTTTGGGTAATTTAGAAAAAATAACTGAACATCTGCATTTGTCGGTATAAGATGCTCATTTGATAGACTGAAATTGGAACTACTCTTGAGTAAATTAATTAATAACCTAACGCCATAATGCATATATATAATGCACACTTGTTTCATATTGTTCATTGAGCTTTGTTAACAATAATATTGTTTTACTAAATGGATGAAAATAATTTTTCCCACAGACTTATATTAAAAAGAAAAGAAAGAGATAAATAAATTACCTTTTTATTACATCCATACCGTGTTTCGATTCATTCATACTATTCTATCCTAGCCATTATATTAATATTCGCAATGTTCCAGGTATATTAAATAATAATTTTATGTGTTCACTGCGGCTTGAATACGAAATCAAGAGTCCTAACGCTAACTTCCAATGTAGTTGAATTTTTAAAAATTATGAATTATTAAATGCAAATGAGACAACGAGAGCTACTACGGCAGAATCTTTTAATGAAATATTAATAACTGAATACAGCAATATAAGCCAGAGTGTATTATATTTTAAATTTTAAAAAGGCCACATCGCGAAAGGATCGATACGCTTTAATTTAGTTATGTCATAATATTTTTAATGTTACTTTTAGGTATATTTGATATCATATTAGTGTAATGGATATACATTTTAAAGCTATATTTGCAGGGATGTTGGAATGTTAAAAATTTTACTGACGGAAGATAACATACGTTAAGTCAACTAGAAAATACTAATCCAACGAAATAAAACAATAAATCGCTATATTTAAAAGTGCACTATTATTTGTTTGCTTATACTTGTATTGAAACATATTCTTTATAGGATTTTGCAAACAGCAGAAAAAATAACTATCTATGAGAACTAAAAGAAAAACTATGTGTAAAAATATTAATGAAATCTTTGCATTCTTTCCAGAAGCTGCATTCTGGTTATGGTAGCAATTAAAATCCTAAAACGAATTTGTCTATATGTTATTTGACAATTCTCATTGTAACACTAGTATCAACACAGTCCCCTACGCCATGCAGATTAAACTAGTATCTACATAAACCCTTACGAGTATGAAGATTCAGTTAAAAATTAAAACAAAGGCCTTAATTAATTTATTTACCTACCTTATCTTAATTTTTTTTTTCATTCTAATGAATTACATGTTCATGAAATCTATCATTCTGTTTTTGAAAATGCTTATCCTTTGAAACGTTTTTCGCCTTTATTCTGGAGCTCATCAGAATGGCATAAAGCAACTCATGAAGATGTTTTATGCAAATCCAAGACAATTGTTCTCATTTTTAACTGAATCTTCATGATCGTGGGGTGTTATGTAGATACTAGTTTAATCTGCATAGCCGTAGAGGACTGTGTAGATGTTAGTTGTTGAATAAGAATTTTCAAATAGGAAATTATACAAATTCATAGTAGAATTTTAATTTACTAACATAACCAGAATTCAGTGTCTTTAAAAGAGTAGTAGAGCTGAGTATCATCAGCATAAAAATATGACTCAAAGTTTTTAAGAGCATTTTGAACGTAAACATAAGAGGCCCCATCATTGAACCTTGTGGCACACCTTGATTTACTGGTAGCATATTAAAATTTTCTTCTGTGGCATTTGCCAGGTTTATACTACTTTGTTCATTCCAGGACAGAATCCAAAATAATGTAAAACTGCCAGAAGTAGTCGATGATCTATACGATCAAACGCCTTACTGTAATCTAATAACACTAAGACTGTATTGACCCCTACTTTAACCGTGAGTCTCTCAGAAACGGAGGAATGGAAAAAAATTAAAAAATTATGTATTCATTATGTGTCTATTCTAAATCATTCGACGAAATTTGAATCATATACATTGGACAGTTTTGAAGTTCTGCTAAGTTATATTGAAAAATGTCCTAATTTTTAAGGAAATTATAACCATACCAGTTTTAAATCCTTTATATCTTGCAAAATAAGCCTACTATGTAAATATTATTTTAGATACCAATATAGCGCGACATTTTTTGTACGAGAAAATTTTTTCATAATTTTTTATTCTAAAATTTTGCAGTTATTCTCAAAATCGTGACCTCAAAGAATTGCAGGCTTGCAATAATGTTATCTATTGCACTTGATAACTAAATTAATATTTGATATACATCTATTATTTTTTCTGGAAATGCTTAAATTTTATATAATTGATTATTTTATCAAAATTTTCTTAAATACATTGATAAATAACCGAATTAATATGAAGTCGCGTTCTTGAGAATAACTGCAAAATGAATAAGAATAAACAATTATGAAAAAATTTCCTCGTACAAAAAATGCCATGCTTTATCGGTATCTAAAATATTATTTACATAGTAATATAACAATACTGTAGATCGATATTTGTCGAAACTTGCAACTCCTTCTATACTTTTTTCCTGAGAAACACAGAAAACGTGGAATTTTTCGGCTATTTCTTTACATTGAAATAATTGTAAGCACTGAATTTTTCTCTGCATTCCCTGGAATCATGTGGCAGCGCTAGAGTGTAGCAAATCGTTTGAGCCCAAAATCTATTGTTTTTGTTCACATCCAGCCGAGTAAAGTCAATTCATGTAAACAAAAATTATTTATTTTCATTGATTTCGAGAGTGAAATTTTTTTGGTTTTTATTTTTTGTCTCGAAATCAAATAATTGGCTATATGCTCATATTTTGTATTTCTTATTTTGATGAACATTTTTTCCGAAATATTTTTCGGTGATTTTTCAAGATTTCCCTAGGTTCCGAGCGCTCAGCGAACAGCGAGTTATTGCACGCGGACTTCAATCATCATGACTTAACTAGTGCGTTTAATTACTTCCACATCCACATAGTGGAGTGGAAGTATAGTAATCGTAAAAAAAAATTCAAACATTTTTCTTATTATAATAGGTTTAGAATGTCATGAAACGCCGAGATTTTAAATATGGGCGAAAAAAAAATACATCTGTCGTCTGTAACTTTCTTTTTACTGATTATAAATAATTTCGCCAGTAAGAAATCCAGAAAACGTACATAATAGTTATTTATGATACAAGTGGCAAAAATTATGTTTCGTTTACAGAACATTTGTTTTTATTGTTTTGTTCTCACCCACAAAACAAAATATCATTTTTAGCATGAATCATAAATAACTATTATATCTACTCGTTTAACTTTTCCATTTAACGTTTGTTTTTTTTTTTTTTTTTTCGTTTGTGTTGATTGTATGTTGTTTTTTTATATTATGTTATTTTATATTATAAATAAAAATTTTAATAATATTTTAAAAGTTTTGTAGGAGGGGGGGTGGCGCTATATCATAGTTGCCTTTGGGCGAAAAAAGTCATAATCCAGCACTGCTTATGAGGGACATAATAGGTGACAGACATTACGACAACTTGCCACACAAATACAGACTAAAGACGATATTCAGTGACGTGGTAAAATTATGCGCAACACAAAAAAATTAAATTGATATGTACATTCAGATATTCAAACAACAGAAACATTCACACATTCAGGAATTCAAACATTCAAACTTTAAAACATTCAATAGTTCAAACGTTCAAACTCTCAAACGAGCAAATGACAAATGAGTTACGGCGCGTGATGAGGAAAGGTACATCAAGCTTATATTGAAGTACTGACCCCCTCAAAATCTTCTATATAAGTATGAGTTGGATAGTGGATTGCGTAAATTTTAAAAAATCCAACCTGGAGTCTCTCATTTTCTAGAAATTTAGATCAAAGCAGTTTAAGAAAATCTTAGGTACATTGTTCGTGTTCGTATACTACTATACTATTAATTTAATTATTATGAAAGTAAAATGGCGTCGCATAGATTTATATCACTATAGATTATTTATTATAGTCACTGGTTTCTCTATGCAATTTTTCTAGCTGATAATAAGAAGTATTGAATTATATAATAGAATTGGTGAAGTAATTATTATAGTTCACTTTAGAGTACAATATCGAGCAGTTCTAACTTCTGAAAAATTAAATAGAGAATAATGTATGGTATATTTTTTAATTTAATATTCCATCATAATATAAGAAACTGGGTTTAGTAATTTGTACAGAGTTTTTAGGAGGCAAGTGGCACCCCTTTGAATAAAGTGTATAAAATTTAAAAGCCAGATTGATTTGATCCTGCAGAATACTAATACGACGTGTTCTATTGCGTAAATAACTTGAAACCTATCAGTTGCAACAACATAATAATTGTGGGAACCAAATGCGAGGCTTATTAAGAAATAGGCATTTTTTAAGCGCTCTTCACTTACGTTATTGACATTTCTAATAAAAAATTACTGTTATAAATTCTATTTTAATTGCTTTTGTGTCTGTACAACGTCGTTTCTTATGGATATAGTACAGACACCAGACAGACAGACAGACTGGCTGAATTAAAAGACCTCGATTTTCGTAATCTACGTAAACATCCTGAGAAATTTCGTAGAGCGATTTCTCAAGATTACGACACTTTTCTTCGATAGGCAAAGGAAGTAAAATATTATTAAAAATACAACAGGGAAGCAAGTAAATGGGATGTTTAAATAATTGATTTTCTTAAAAATTCCTCGTAAGAAAATTTCAGTATTAAATTCTGTATAACAAGAAATAAAACTTTTACAAACTAATGTATGAATTAAAAAGTTCAACGGAGATTTATAGGTATCCTACTTCCAATAATTACCTAGTAGTACTTTAAGTAAGTCCAATTTAGATTACCAAATTAGTAGCCAAATAATTTCCAAAATATGCATTTTTCTGAAATTCTGCAAATTAGTATAGGGAAAAGTTAAGTTAAATCGTCATATCTTGACTTTATCTAGGTACTTATACGTAGTAGCTTGACGTCCACTTGCTTAAGATACATCCGATATATTTAATTCGTTTTGTTGACCAATTACACAGACACACAAAAAAAAGGTCCTGATACAGAAAAGTGAAGCACCTTCTAATACGTTTTTCGGTGTTCTAAAAATGAATCTCAGGTCAGATCTGACCCATCACCCTGAGATTTCACCCCAGCACACCCTAGCACCCCCCCAAATGGTCATATTTTCACATCATATAAAAATTCAAAATAAGTATCTCATTATACGTTTTTCGGTGTGCTAAGAACGAATCTGATTTACCCATCACACTTAGATTTCGCCCCACAACCCTCTAGCATCCTCCCAAATGGTCAATTTTTTACATCATCATATAAAAATTCAAAATAAGTATCTAATTCTACGTTTTTCAATGTAATTTAATAGCTTTAATTTTGCTATATCTCCCCACCCCCCCTTCACCATATTGTTATATTTTGACCCTTGTAACGTTATACCAGTATTAGGATATGACAATTTCATTTCCACGCGATGAAATCAGGCAACAGAATCATTCCTAGAAAAAAATGCTTCTATATTAAAACACATATAAATAAATTTAAAATGCTTGGAAGATGTACTGTATTATCGGTGTCAATATGTAGGTAATTACCTACGGTCACATATTGACACCGATAATACAGTATATCTTCCAAGCATTTTAAATTTATTTATATCTGTTTTAATATAGAAGCACAAGGGTCAAAATATAACCATATTGTGAAGGGGGGTGGGGAGATATAGCAAAATTAAAACTACTAAATTACATTGAAAAACGTAGAATGGGATACTTATTTTGAATTTTTATATGATGATGTAAAAATTTGATCATTTGGGAAGGTGCTAGGGGGTGCCGGGGCCAAATCTAAGGGTCATGGGTAAATTATGACCCCAGATTCGTTCTTAGCACACCGAAAAACGTAGAATGAGATCTTTATTTTCAATTTTTATATAAACTAATATTTTCACCCTTTGGGGGGGTTCTGGGGGGAGCTGGGGCGAAATCTAAGGGTGATGGGTAAATTACGACCTCAGATCTGTGCTTAGCACACCGAAAAACGTAGATTGAGATATTTATTTTGAATTTTTATATGATGTGAAAATTTGACCATTTGGCGGAGTGCTAGGGTGTGCTGGGGTGAAATCTAAGGGTGATGGGTCAGTTCTGACCTGAGATTTGTTTTTAGCACACCGAAAAACGTACCAGAAGGTACCTACTTCACCTTTCTGTATCAGGACTTTTTTTTGTGTGCCTGTGTTACCTTACATTTTTTCCGGCAAATATAATCCAATAGCTTCATGATCAACGTCTTTCTCATTTTTACAGTACTTATTTGGAAAATAATGACACAGGAAATTAAACCAAAATATTGACGGTATTGCCAAAATACGCACATCTTATACAAACATTACAATAAATATTAGTATTAAAGCAAGACTTGTTCTTACAAATGTTCTATCTTTCAAAACAGAATACTCTTATATATTTTTTAAAGCTAAAATTATTCTTTATTCATTACCTTCTACTTGTTAAGTTAATTAATTTTGTCATCTGCAGAGGTTTGTAGAGATTGATTTAACCCAGACATGTTTGAATTAATAAAATACATCCAGATGCGAGAGAAAAATATTACTAGTAAATATTTAATTACATATTGATCTAACTGGATGTTTTAGATAAATGAATAATCAAATAGAGTGCTGCTTTACCGAATTTACTCTCCATAAATTTGACGTGGCTTTATCAATATTTGACACATCGATCAACTCGGAAATACAAAAATATATTTCTCTTATATCAATGTAACCTAGTTTTCTCCATCTTTCTGTATGCCTGCGAGATATGAATCTTTAGCGAGGCAGACAGACTACATATTACTGTTTTCGAAATGTGAGTCGATAGGTTTGTTAGGAATTTCTTGGGCTCTCATCGATGGCTAAAACAACTTTTCAGAATCATATTCTTCATCTATTCCACATCTATCATTTTAGACCGCATCAACAGTAGAGAGACCAATATAGAATGGTTGATATTTCAGGACAAAAATTGGATGGCAAGCAGCAAGGAATCGCCCTTTTAAAAATCGGACATAAATTGACAATAATAATCTTTAGTCAAAATATGCATCACCAAATGCTGTGTGAAAATACAAATATTTTATTAGATAATAGTAGGCTCCCAACAGCAGAACGTTTGAAAAATGTAGATATCATCTTTGAATCAAAACTCAGATTTATAACACATGTTAAAAATTTGGTACAAATAGCATACGTTGTGCTGAAACTTCTTTATGCTAATATACATACATAAAATTAATTATGAACGTTTTGATTTTACGTTTTTCCGTAAGTGATCAATTTGTTTGAGGTAAATTTTGCCAAAACTGATTGTACAAAAATTAATTTTTGAAAGCTTACATCTCAGTAACCAGGAAGGTAATCTCAACTTAAAATTGATGTCTACGGGTTTTAAATGGCGCCCTTTACGTTGATGAATTCGAAATTTGAATAACAAATTCTATAAAACACATTTTTTTGAAAAATCGGCTTTTGAAACCCCCTTAAAATCGCACGCTAGTGACATATATCACATATTACCAAGTTCAAAGAATCGCCTTATCGATCTTTTCTTACCACCTAAATTTGATGTTAATCAAGCATCAATTAACGGGTATACAGGGGTGTTGCGATCTTAAGTGGCACACACTGTATATATAATTCTGCGTCAACTATTTATTCTTACTCTACTTCTATTAGTTTAATATAAGTATCTACTAGAACAAGTACCTTAGTCTCATGTTTTTAAGGGTATAAGTGGTGGAATAGCTATCGAGCTAAACTTCGCCCTTTAAATTAAGAAATTGTATTTCTTTCTTCTAATAGAGACCATTTTATTATTATACTCTTCCCAAATACAAAACGAAGAGTATATTGCATTCGATCGGCACATTTCTAAAACCGGTAATATTGCTCGTAGAGAAAAAAAATTCATATCACTGTGTTGGTGATCAAATTCTGAACAACTTTCAAAATGTCCGTCCATCCGTCTGTCCGTATGTCCGTCTGTCCGTCCGTCTGTCCGTCCGTCTGTCCGTCTGTCTGTCCGTCTGTCTGTCAGTCCGTCACGTTTCTTGTAAGCACGATAAATTAAGAACGAAAAGTCCGATTGCATTGAAATTTGGACAGTAAGTTAGTGCTAGCTAGAGGAAGAACCCTATTTTTGAGCCAAATCGATCGATAAATAAAAAAGTCATACATTTTTTTAAATAAAAAAAAAATTGCATATTTTTTTTGTGTTTTGTAATTAAACCCAAAATGTCTAAAACCAATATTATTTACAAAAAAACTGCGAAGAGTATCCTATAGAATGTGCAACAAATATGTAAAAATTGCAGTAAATCGGCGAAGAGTATAAAGGTTAGCTTGTTATTATATTATTATTATTATATCAGACTACCGTGACAGATGACATGAAGCTGTCAGTCGTGCCATACAACAGAGGAAGGCCAACTAAAGCAATTCATGAATCACAAACATCTGTAAAAATGTTATGAGGATGAAAACGATGACAAAATAAGACTGTAGGTTCAACATTGATAAAATCACTTTTCAAAATTACTCATAATTTTCAAATCGGGGCATAACATTTTCATGTTACAGTTAAGTGTAATGTATTAATGCTATTGTAACGATGCAGCACAACCCGATATTCATTCAGGATTTTGTTTGTAATTACTATTAAATTCAGAATATATATCAAATATGCCTTGGCAGACTAATTTTCTTATGTACAATTATGTCGTGTTTGTTGAAAATTATATTTTACAAAATTTCAACGGTTAAGATAGTTGACTTGTCAAAAATAAAGCAAAATTAGTAAAATAAGGATCTTTACCGCTTTTTAAACCGACATTAAACATTTTTAAATAGAAGAGGTTCTCTACTCGGCCTCTACGTATGTCTTTTTCATGTTTGTTCAACGATTCTTCTGGTTTTTAAATTAATTATTGGGAATTTTCTGAGTTCGATCACGGCGTTTTCTACTTCTAGATTTGATGACATCTTTAACGAATGGTGTTCTCAGATCTTCATGCAGCATCTAATTAGTTACATTCCAAGGTCCTTTGGTTAGCATGCGTAGAATTTTAAATTGGCGTCTCTGTATCAGAGCTATAGTGAATTTGCTTGCACAACCCCAGATTTCAACTCAGTATGTCCAAATTGGCGTTATAATTATTTTATATAATAATATTTTATTTTCTAGAGATAGTTTCGACTTTCTTCCTATGAGCAGAATAATTTCTTTAACCTTTTGTTCAATTTATTTTCTTTTTTTGACGATGTGGTTCCTCCATGTTAATCTGGTGTCCATATGGAATCCTAGATATTTGGCAGTCTCCGAGCAGGGTATTACTATATTATTTAAGTGGTTTGAGGGACATCATAGAATCTATTGCTGGATTTTCGTAGAGAGCTAAGATGACTGTATCATCGGCAAACGTTCCGGTTGTTGTTTCTACAGTTGTTGGTAAATCAGAAGTATATAGTATATAGAGGATTGGCCCTAAGATACTACCCTGGGGCACCTCTTCCTTCCAAGTTTTATCAGTTCATATTATATGATGTTACCAATTAGTGGTAAGAGACCATATAATATCTAAAAATTCTGTACTATTTAGTTATTCTGCTGTAATTATTACTTATTTACTTCTTTGGACAAATTTAGATTGATCTAGACACATAGAAAAAAAGATCATAAATTAAAACAGCCAAATTATAAACTACACAATGTTATAGAAGCTGTTTCCTAAAAATATCTGTTTTTTGAAGCTATTAATATTTTTCTCACTCTATATTATAAATTAAATTAACCCTTTTTATTTTAAGAAAATAAAAAAGAAATTTTTCTTTGCTCCAAAGTTCGTGAAACGGGAGGTAAAATAAACGTTAATAACTTTTAGTACAAAAATTATTTGGCATACCTATCCATCGGATCTTTTTATAGATTAAGGTGAAAGGAGATTAAATAATTTTAGAGGAACGATATATGTATATCAGCTTCTGATAGATAATTCTAATCTGCAACTTGGTATAAACAGATCATCAGCATGTACTATATATAATGATTACTATTTTTAAATTTAGGAAACTTTGGGTAACTTTTATAGACAAGAATATAAACAGAATGCAAGGTAAGAATCTTAATTTCCTTAAATAAATTCCCACACTGACTGAAATAACGAAACCCATACATCTAATGATTTTCATGTGCTGTGTAAATACTTCTTGTATTTTTTCAGAGATTCCTCAGTAAAGGATCCCGTAATTAATTGTCGAGTGAATAAATGGAAAATAATAATTTCTTAGAGTATGTTAATGAACAAATTTTGAAAAGTCGAGAGTTGAAATAACGGGTAGTTATAAGAGTCTAGTTTATTTTTTACAGAGTTTATGTGGTCAACCGAAGGCAAGTTAGAATCTATGAGCAGTCCAAGAAACTTAACCATGGTTAGTTGTTGCAAACTTTTACCATCCATTTTGACAAGTAAATTGTAATCAACTTGTTTTATGGAGAGCAATATTACAATGGTTTTAGATGCATTTGATACAACTCCATGGCCATATAATAAGATTTTGATCACAAGTATTTAAACAAAACGTTAGATCAATAATATTAAAAGCCGAGAACGAGGCAGAAAAATCATCCGCAAATAGGATAGCCAAATTACTCTCGACGGTATTAACCAAATTATTTATAAAAATAGTAAATAGTATTGGTCCTAGTGTACTACCCTGCGGTACTCCAGTCGTAACATCTTTCAAATCTAATTGTATACCACAATTTTGTTTTTTTGTCCGATCACAGTGCTGAGAATTTCAGAAGAGAATGAAATGACATACAATTTTTAGGCAGTTGAAGGCGAATTCAAGGGGATATTTTATTGTTAACACATGGAATGTGTTAAGTATTCTATTTTCAATATTATGTTTTAATAAGTCCTAACTTTTAATAAAACAGTTGCTTTGTTTATGAGCTGATTTGTCACGAAAACAACTGTTCACTAGGCAGGACTAGAGATACTAACTTATTTACAAGACTCACAGAGAGACCCTCGTAGGACGGAGGCTTGTCAGTGTCGTCTTTGAGATTAAAATATATTGCTAAGATTTCAGACGTTAATCAGCTTTAACAAATAACTGATTTATTTTTCTTTATATTACGTATCAGACATTGAGTGTACAATTGTTGTCTGCAGAATATCCAAATTACATTTTTTCAATGAATAGAATGCAGAAACAAAAGACATTACAGTTAAAAAGATAACCGCTTTTTGGACATAAAAATTAAAAATCGTTGTTGTGAGATACAATTGCTTATTATCTGTCGAATAATTTGAACAAACGTATATTTAAGCAGCTTCTACGTACCAGTAAACCTAAATGATGTAGTTTATTCAATTGCAGAAATAAATTGGTCGCTCAATTCCGAGTTTATTGATACATTTAAGAAGGCAATAGCCGTTTAAAACGATTCTTGGTTTGCTCAATAAAATTCCCTAATAAACGGAATCTCCTTTCCGCCGTCTCTGCCTACTTTCTTTGTTACCAGAAATTGAATTCATTTTAAGTCACTATTAGATGGCAAAATTATTATCGGAGGTAGATGTTACAAGCTTCTTGAATAAATGAATGATTGAGTTCCTTTACTTAAATATTTTCTTGGGATATTTTAATTACATCTTGGATAGACAAAAGACTGCTTTATTATTTCTTGTAGACATTGTAATTTTTAACAGCGAATAAATGACTGGCATAACTTGCATTCAACAAATATTCAAAGCAGAGAAGCGATATAACTCGACATCACTGGGAAAACCTTGGAACTGTTTCACCAGTTTGAAGGCACTGGGCAGATATTGATAATCATCTTGCACGTACTTCCAGGCGAGCAATTAAAACGTTTCTTTAAGAAAATTTGTACATTTCGTGTCCGTGACTCGGACAGAAAATTCCTCAGACAAAAATTACATGTAAAGGTTTTAAGATAGCTTATGTAGATACAAATTAAACAGCCTGCGCTGGTTCAAAAACGTAGTAAGAAAGTTGTTGTCACTGCAACAACTGAAATTAAATAGCAATACTTACCAAGCAGGCAAATTAGTAATGTATAGACAAATCACGTAAAGCTATCTATAGGAACAAGATATGCATATTCACTCAACGAAGATATAAGCTAAAAATGTAGTTACGGAAATCCATCAAAAATAACAATAGTTAAAATTTCGGAAAATCGCATTGCAATTTGTATTTCATATTTCAAAGGTACTCTCTTGTGAACCAAATAACCTTAACTTAATTTTGAACTTGTTTAATCAAAACCAAGTATTAAATAGATAGATACAAATCAATAAACCCTTTAATTATAACAATTCTTACTTAATTCAAGGTCGTTTACACTACCTGGAAGATGATTGTAGTAGCAGCGCTACATAGGGCATCCGACTAGTCAACACCCCAAATCCATTTCAAACTCCAAGAGGACTCGGTAACAGCCGTTCCCTCTCACGACAGACGAGAGGCGCTCCCAGGAGCCTACACGCCAGCGAATAAAGAAGACCAAGACCAGAAAAGCGCCAGAAGAAACGACTCAGCTGGGAGGGTCCAACAGCCAAAACCAGCGGAGGTTTGCTAACATCGCCTACACCGTCCGCATTTGCGGGGGGGGGATAGGCTAAAAGGTAGGCCCATCCCTTACGAGACCGGTCCACGTCGACAGCGATGCTTGGGGCGAAGAGCTCAAGCTTGACCCCTAATCATTTGAGACCGTCATCTTTTGTCAAGAATATTGGCGCGAGCGCTACATTTCGATTTCTGATAACAGAACCATAGATACGTAATGTCTGTGGATGACATTGGCCAATGTAGTAGTGTTCTCTCTCTCTCTTTGTTAGTTATTCTTCGTGCACTAGAACTTTTTGCAGTAAAGACATCCTAGCTGCCTTGGGCCACACTATGTATTATAATATCAATAATTCCAACGCAACGTGCTTCTTTATTCCTTGGTAGGCATAGAATCTATCACTACATTTAAATTATGGCGAATTCGGATATTTTTGTAACTACATTGGTTTTTACTAGATGAGTCGCTTTCAGAATATATCCTTATGTGATACAGATGATGTAATTTTAAAGACTGAGTAAACAGAAAAAAGTGAATAAATTCGAGAAATTTACTCTCTGTATAATACTAGAAAATCACGCATTCGGGAAACTTTGACATTTCATGCGATAAATATATCTCTTGATAAAGGGGCCCTATACCTATAGTCTGTGGTAAGATTGTTTATAAATGTTTGATAGCAGCAAGATAAGGTGTGAATTTAAAGAAACGCACAAAATTCATATCTTTGGTATATGTAAATGCTACATTTTGTCATTATACCAAAATTTATGACGTCATTGGTTTTTGAATTATGACGCCATCATAATTTTTTTAATGGACACAGACATTTTTGTTAACTGCTTATGGTGGTATATTCCTTTAGCTTTCTGGTAATATAAAAAAAATGATATTACCTGAGCCATTCTTTTGGAAAAATGACATTTTATGTAAAAATACTTTACCTTACGCAAATTCACGAGTAATCTTCAATTTTCTTATGGACTTGTTGCCTACATTTGTATTTTAACTAGTATGAAAACATTTGACATAAAAACAAAACAAAGAAAATAATTTAAAAAAACAACAGAGAGATGCAGGCCCTTTTGTGTAAAGTATCGATAACTTTTTTATTCCTGGCACGTGCGGAACCTCAGTTTTGTGACACTTCTGAGACAGTGTAAAACTAGTGAATGCAATGCCACGTTTAAGTGAAAGAGAACGCGTAGAACTTTTGATGATGGTTGGATATGGTGGGTAGGTCATGACCTACCCCCAAAAATTAATGAATTATTTTTTAACAATGTGATTTTTAAATATTAATAACTCAAAAACGGTTAAAAATAACATATATAAGTGACACATTTTTGAAATCAGAAAAAAATACTCTATCAAAATATTTAAAAATATTTAGGGTGTCCCATTTAAGAAAATATAAATTTAATCTATACCTTTTTAATTTTACATTCAATTTTTTTTCTATGATTAAATAATTATTGAAACATTTTTTTACGTAAGGCCGAAATAAGGGCCCAAAAAGGGGGCGTCCTTAAAGAATCACCGTGTACGCTACACATTATGTGCATAGTAAAACTTCATGTGTAGTAAATTTTAAAGATATTGAAATGGATATGTATATATGAAACAGCATATAAGGTATTTGAATATAATAATTTATTGCCATCCTCAAATTATAACACACATTATACCTGACAATTTTGTTTTTATGGCTCAAAAAGGAAAGGCTCTCACACATATTTTTATCTATGAATATCGTACTTTATATTTGAATATCTTTACCATAGATAAATATCATTCTCATATATATCCAACAATTTTTACTGGAGTCGCAAAGATTTCGTCTAAATAACCTCAGCTCTCTGATATTTCATTCGTTTCAAAATAATATATAATGGAGAGGGTAAAACGCAGATTAAATTAGTAGCAGCTACGATTTATTGTACAACTCGGCTAAGTTACGCTTCCTCATTGTATTAGAAACAGGAAGTTCTACTTTGTAACCTTATTTGCTTGTATATGTCACAATTTTGTATGTATAAACATGTTAGATGTAGTTGATACGCTTCCTAATTAAAACAGAGTAATTTAACAAGTTTTCTTATTTAAAGCAGCACTTAAAAAGTAAGTTTGTCGAATATCTACTCAGGATTTGTCACGTAGTACAGTAAAAGTACTTACCAGAGTCAACTCATTTTCTTTTCAAAGTAGCTACTTATTTTATATCCTCAGGAAAATATGCCGTACTGCCAAGTGAAGAGACCGAGTTTATGTTTATTAATGTAATAAAAGTTGAAAAATAAACATTAGTTTATTACGTGCACATCAAATGTTTGCAAAAGTTATCTACAGATTTAAAAAATAAATAACACAAATTTAAATAAGTAACTAGCTATTACTACGATGAAGTTGACAAACTTCTTTGCCTCTTAAAGGGATAATTTAATATGAGAAAATAACTTAATTATTAAAAAAGTCAAATAATTAACCATCTCAAAAATAAATAGGAATATACAGTCCAGTAAATATAGGATGTAATTGGTTTCTTGTCATTAAGGAATGGGAGAACAATCACAAGAGAGGAACCTATATAGCTTTTCCTCCAGAGCATTCTGAAATAAACTGACCTAAGTTAATAATGTATAAAATTAGCTATGAAAAGTTTGAGAACCTGTGCCCGTGAGTCATGACAGTATAGTTGGAAAGCATGATACCACAACTAAAGAGATATGCTCACGCGGAAATTCAGTTTGGTTCTGTTCTGCGCATGACGTCATCAACAGACAAACTCGGCCAGATGAATGTACAAGTACAACCAAACAACGTTGGGGAAATTTAATTATACAATAATTTATGAGTTATGACATTCTATAATGACGTATTTGGACGTAACCAACCATTATTAACTCTCAGCAAAGACAAAATCAAAGAGTATATTGCATTTGATCAACGGTGGCGTTGATTTGAATGGCACATTTCTAAAACAGTAGAACGAAAATTACGATCTTCTTGAAATTTGCACAGTAGGCTAGCTAAAGGAAAAACTAGTTCATAGTATCATGGTTGGAAAGCAACAAATGAGAATAAGTTTATTACTTATTCATAACAAAGTAAACTTCCCTCTTTTCCTTATTAAGGCTTTTTATTGAACGCCTTGAATGTTTTTTGATAAAACTATAATGATTACTAATTCAGGAATAGTGGTAACTATATTTCAAATATTACTTTCTCAGCTCTCTTCTTAAATATTTTTCTTTTTTTAGTTACCATTTTGTATATTCTTCACTAGAGAAAATATAACAGGTTCCCTCTTCGAAAATTAAATTCCAAATAATATTGTATTCCATTGTATCTTGATTTATTATTTTGTAGAGCGACCCCCCTGTATATTTCTCATTGGATTGACTACTAGTTTCTTCTTTGACAGTAGTATCAACTATATTGCAGGTATTTTTTTCCGTCACCTCTTTAATGAACCATACCACCCCTGATATTTTCCACTAAGTATGCAGCAGGTTTCTTGTTAATAATTTGCAAAAAATAAACCTACTATATTTTAATATAAATATATGGTGGTCACTTTAACAAAAATAATTAATGAAACAATAATAATATTTAAATTGTCTATGCTATTAGTGAATATATACAAGGTGACCACTCTAAAAAATAATTTATTAGGAAACAACTGAGGAAAGTAATATAGAGAATGTAGTTATTCTTTTGCCAAGAAGAAAACCTGCCACAGTTTTAGTACGTAGAGTGGTTATCTGAAGGAAAGAAAATAATAGAGGCGCTTTATGTAAATACCTTTACCATAGTTTAATTTCACCATACTTTAATTATTTGTTGTGATAACCACCCTGTATATGTTTCATTTCATTCCTTTTTTGTCAGTATAGCAGGTTTCTTCGTTGGCAGCAATGTTACATTATTGTATTTGTTTTACCACCGCACTCAGGCCTTAAGGCCCATTGTGCTATTGGGATCAAGAGTCTCGCGTGGACTCCAAACCACGGTCATCGGCTACCAATTTAACCCACCTCCGGAAATCTCACCGCCTTTTTGGCGGGTCAATAGCCCTTGAGACTCTTCTCATCGGCAAAGACAGTCCTAGGCCGTCGGCATCGCCGTACGCTTTAAGCGACTTGACGGGCCGGGTTTGTCTTCAATTTATAACCTATCAACTAATAGACGAGATACGAGAACGTTGCTTAACATCGCTGATCGAGTGTCGGAAATCAAATTAAAAGAACTTTATTTAAATTGAAATAAAAACCGCTTCCCCAGTACCCGGCCCGTGGCCAGCCAGACATCCAAGGTGCATAGTGACGCGGCAATTGAAGGGCTGGGCGGGACAGGTCTGGGTCTACATACCAAAGGTGTATAAAACAATAAACACCGCAACTCCTTTTGCCGTAATACAAATTAAAAATGGTAGTAACAATAAAACAAGCTAACCATTCTACTCTTCGCCGATTTACTGCACATGTTATATAATTGTTCCACACTCTATAGGATACACTTGGCAGTGTTTTTTTGTAAGTGATATTAGTTTCAAACATTTTTTTCATGTCAAAAATTAATAACTTTTTTATTTATTAATCGATTTTGTTCAATAGCGTTCTTGCTCTAGCTAACACTAACTTACTGTCCAAATTTCAATACAATCGGACATTTCGTTCTTAAGTTATTGTGCTTACAAGAAAGGTGACGGACGGACAGACAGACAGGCAGACGTACAGATGGACGGACATTTTGAAAGTTGTTCAGAATTCGATCACCAACACAGTGATATGAATTGTTTTTCTCTACGAGCAATATTACCGGTTTTAGAAATGTGCCGATCGAATGCAATATACTCTTCGTTTTGTATTTGCGAAAAGTATAATTATCGAATGCAACATACTCTTCGTTTTGTATTTGCGAAGAGTATAATAATGAGGAAAAAGCGATTCAGACGAGAAAAAAAAAATCTGATTGACAACTACACTACACTTCTACCCATCTTAGAGTAATTTAACACAAGAAATTGATACGCCAATAAACATTTAATATCATGCTATTAGTCCTTTCTTTCAGCATGATATGATATATCATTCATAGAACACCTTTATGTAATTATATTTGAAAATATCTGAAAACCTAAAATATCATTCAGTGTTTTGTAATCTATTACCGTATATTATTTGCTCACTATAGATGGAAATTTATATTTATATAGATCATAATTGCAGTATTAATATTGTCTCATTAATCTACCGCTAACCGATACATTACAACATTTTTCTGATTTTTTCATAAGTCTCACCTTTGCATATAAATCACTAGATTGACCCTCGACTGCCTTAAATTGTTTGTATTTTTCTTCTTCTTTTCTTGATATATTCACTCGAATTTCAATACTCACTCTACTAGCTATTATAGGCTTTATATTTTATTGTTACGAAATACGTAGATATTATGTTAGATACTTAGTATAATACAAACAAGCTAAGCATTATACTCTTCGCCAATTTACTGCACTGTTTATATATTTTTTGCGCATTTTATAGGATACTCATCGCAGCTTTTTTGTAAATAGTATTAGTTTTAGACATTTTTTTTTTAATTACAAAATACAGAAAAACTTTTTTTTTAATTTAAATTATTGTTCAAAAGCAATAGGGTTCTTCCTCTAGCTAACACTGACTTACTGTCCAAATTTCAATACAAACGGACTTTTCGTTCTTAAGTTACCGTGCTTACAAGCAACGTGACGGACGGACAGGCAGATGGACGGACACACGGACGGACATTTTGAAAGTTGGTCAGAATTCGATCACCAACACAGTGAATTTTTTTTCTCTACGAGCAATATTACCGGTTTTAGAAAAATGCCAATCGAATGCATATACTCTTCGTTTTGTATTTGCGAAGAGTATAATAAAAAAGTATCTCACTTGGCGTACTCACATTTTGTTGTCAAACTTGTAGTGATTGTACTGCAAAGATTTGAGATTCGTTCATTGCTCCGTTTTTAAGTTGGAACAAGTTAAATTAAAAAAATATTGTTCTTTTATTTTATTTTCATTTGTTATTATTTATCCAGTCGACACCGAAGACGAGGGAAATGGTTCACCAAAATAGTGTTAAATTAGTATGTACAAGCCAACCATTACCCATACAGCACAAGGACATCCTCAGAACATACTGGGGACAACTTTTCAGGATATATGGGATATCCTGGGAAGATCCCATTATCACCTCAGGATGTCCGTAGGATATCCAAATGGGACAGTTCGGGCTTTGCTGATGACGTCCTCAGGACATCAGTACGGGTGTGTACAGGACATCATCAGCTCTTATATGGGTTATGCCTGGGCTTTACTAAGAACAACCTGAGGACATTGATCGGACTTTATATAGGACATCCCCAGTTTTTTAGGGTTTATTGGATATTTCTAAAGACAGCAAAAAAATACATATTATTTTATAGGATCATTGCTTTTAAACCGAGTCAATAAGCGAAGGCAAAGGAATACAAGTTTATATAATGGCAGTGGTAAAATGACTAATAAAAATGTGACAGGATATGTGATAATTATATGTACAACTCCATACACATATTTGTATTTATCAAATGGCTCATATCACTTTAAAAGTAAATCTACCAAACTAATAAAGGTAATATATAATCTAATAAAATAGGTCGACAAATCAAATTTTTAAGGTAAATACTTCAATTTTTTATATGTTACTTTGAAATATTTGAACACGATTAATGAAAGATTTTTTTTTCAACCCCGAGAAGGGGTGAAAAAAAATATAACAAAGTGTTTTTTCAAAAGTACTCAAAATGTGTAAATGATAGTAAAAAAAGTTTCAAATAAAAACTGTAAAAGCATGAAATATTACATAAAAATTGATTTCTTGCCTTTCTTGCCTTTAGGGTGGTTAGCAGTTATAAGGGATGATATGTACAACTTTAAAAAATCATAGCGTGCTGAAAAGTTATAATGAATTAAAAAAAGTATTCACTCAGAAAAATAAAGGATTATATATCTGACAATAACATCTGCGGACAATAGCCAATCACATTTTCCCCTTTTAGATAATATAATAAATACAAAAATATAACATAGCAGCTTTATATTTATGAAATATTTAACGTAATCTTATTTATCGAAAGAACTTTAAAATGAATGTGAAAAAGACATTGGCGCATGGCAGATTTCTTAGATCTTTCGACTTGTCACAAAAAGGCGGCTAATTCAAAACACAGTAAATGTAGTACAACCAAATTATAAATAACTGCTATTTAAATAAGATATACATTTTTAATGAATTATTTGTACTGGAGGGGATTATCAAATAAAACAAACAAATAAGTTTTTAGAAGCAAATTTTACAAACCATTAAAAGACACTAAATAAATAGGCTCAAAATAACATATATACTTTTCATTATTTTTGTTGTTGAAGTCTAAATAATAATACCTATGATAGGACAACTCTAGGACTTGCCCAGGATATTCCTGCAGTGGCTATTTTGTTAGGCTTTTAATATCTTTGCGGGATATTACTAGGATATCCTGCCAGGATTTTTCTAGGATATCCCCATTTGGGATATTCTCAGGTTGTATATATTTTATTGGGATATCCTAAGGATATCCTGAGGAATGTTGTCCTCGATTGGGATATACAGGACCAAATGAGGATATCCTAGAGATGTCATGTGCTGTGTGGGTATACTCTCCGCCGGTTTATTGCACTTTTTATAATACTAAAACCTTACGAACAAAGATATTCAACAAGCGAACGTGGGATGCTTGCTTTGGTCTACGCTTTAAATAAGATAAAATTCTTCATTACTTCAGCACATGCATAATTGTTGTACATTCTACAGGGTACTGTTCGCAGTCTTTTTTTGTAAATAATATTGGTTTTAGGCATGTTCTGTTTAATTGCAAAACACAATTTTTTTGTAATTTAAAAAATTAATAACTTTTTTATTTATTGATCGATTTTGTTTAAAAACAATAGGGTTCTTACTCTAGCTATTACTAACTCACTGTCCAAGTTTCAATATAACCGGACTTTCGTCCGTTATCGTGTTTACAAAAACGTGACGGACTGACAGACGGACAGACGGACAGACGGACGGACGGACAGACTGACAGCTGGACAGACGGACGGACGGACATTTTGAAAGTTGTTCAGAATTCGACCACCAACACAGTGATAAGTAGTTTTTGTCTCTACGAGCAATATTACAGATTTTAGAAATGTGCCGATCGAGTGCAATATACTGTTCGTTTAGTATTTTCAAAGAGTATAATAACTGAATTACTAGACGGATCATAACGAGATGCAATAAGATTCTGATAGTAGAAGTAAATACAAATCATACAACGAGAGATATAACCTGTTAGAACCAGTTAGAATAGTCTTTAATCAGCGAACACACATCCACACTCAACAGGGTATGCAATAGGTTATGATTAGATTCAAAAGTAATCTAGTTTTGCATTACTAAATTCAACTCTTCATCTCATGATACAGAACTTTGTATCAAAATAAAACCTCTACATATTTCGTCGATTTCATCTGAATGGAAACCTTCCACGCTAATTTCGTATGCCATTTTTCCATTTGTATTATTTAACTTAATAAGTAGGTAACAATTTTCAAAGCATTGTTACCTGAGGAAAACTTTTATTAAGTAAATTATTAGCCAAACTTGCAACTTATGCTATTTATTTTCAGTCTCAGAAGTTTTTCTCATTAAAAAGCTATTAATTCTTTAACTAGAACTCCCAAAGAATTCGTAATGCCTTTGAAATGCGACTTACTCCAATTTACCCTACAACTCTGCTCTGAATATCATACACAATATAAATAATTCAAAAGTTGTTCTGTCCTTAATGTTACGGAATATGTAATGTAAAAAGTGAAATATTTTTGTATGACAGCAGCGTGGTGTTTTAATGATGATATCACAAAGCTCCCCATTATTTATACATCTTAAGCTGCGTGTTGTGCTAAAGTTGATCCTTTGAAGTAAAACGCGCTGCCTCCGCCGCCGCCGTTGCTCACTTCACCTACAATGCTAATTTGAATGTGTAGAGATGTGCGTAGATTACATCGGAGTTAATTTTCCCACCTTGATGAATATTCACTACACTCTTGTCAGTTAGTCTTTTGACGTCGCAGGGTTTAGGATAAATGCCTTTCTTCACTTTGTGTACCAACACAAACTCCTCGCTAACTAGTAATGATGACTTGCTTAAAAGCGGGAAGGCATTATTCAGACGTTGTATAGTTTTTTAATTAAAAGCTAACTGGATTTACTTGTGCTTTATAAGGAATGCTCTTTTCCGATTTATACTGACAAAGCGCACTTAGAATTCAAGTACATAGTGTTGTAAAACTGCGTGATACTTGCCAAATATTTAGTTCTTTCATTTTAATGCTTTTATGTCACATTTGTGGTTTCTTCCTGTTTTTAGGTCGCAACATTTTGAGAAGTTCCACGTTAATATAAACTTTAAATATGTCTTTTAATAAGGTACAATTGCGTTAAAACGGTTTTCATTGTTTGATATGTTAGTAAGACGATAAAATCACAAAGGGTTACTAAATTCTGTGATGCGTTTTTGGGAGCCATCCGAGGACGTTCATTTTTTGTTTTTATTTCAAAATAACTCAAAAACAATACAAATGACCTCGCAGTTTTTTATAGTAAAAATGGGTTTCAGTCGATTGTTCTGAAACTTGGAGAAAATGTTCTCCTGTGTCTCCTGATTAAAATTCTCTGGGACCACCAGTCCAACCGAATTCGATTTTTTGATCTTGAGGTGATTGAAACTGTGAGCATCCGCCAAGGTTTACTTAAATGTTCCATAAAAATTCTGAAAATATTCAGGATTATTTTTTGGAGAAGAATAAGCATCTTTTGTCTCTTGGTGCTTTTTTTCAAAGTGCTTCCTTCTCCCGGAAAAAAATAAGAAACAAGAGAATTATTTTTTTGTAATTCCTTTACGGGAAAAGGAAGCACTTTGAAGCAAAATTTGGACGGGGGCATAAGTTTCCTTATTAGAAGCACTAAAGACTTCACTAACATAGAGTGTATCAAAGTATTATATAACAGCATTGTTAGGTCTAACCTTGATTATTGTCAAATCATTTGGTCACCGTTCTATCGCAATTCTATTGATCTTGTAGAAAGTAGTCAAAAAAAATTTCTTAAGTATCTTTCATATAAAGAAACGCATTTGTATGATCATTTTGCTCACTACAATGAACTGTTGCTTAGATATGACTATGAATCTCTTGAGCTGAGGCGTGTTCATGCCTCATTAATCTATATCTACAAACTACTAAATCACCTTTCTGACAACTCCGAGTTTCTTTCAAAATTGCCATTTAATGTACCAAACCGAATAGGTAGAAATGTTGACCTTTTTTATATTCCACAGTTTAAAACGAATATGTACCTGTCCAGCCCTTTAGAAAGATTATGCATATTAGGTAATCTTGCCCACTCGAGATTTGATTTATTTGCCCTTAGCCCTTCCAATTTTTTAAGACATGTTAAAACAATCACTCTTAACGAAATTTAAACCGCATTTAAAACGGTCTGTTACTTATTTTTTGCATGTATATCTATACCTTGTTACTTAGTATATACCTAATTGCTATTGCAACTGTTAAGCGTTACCTACTATGTTCACTGTATGTGATTGTATGTTTTGTAAGGTATTCTATATTTGTGTGTTTCTCTTTTTGTTCATTCCTTGTAAATCATTGTTTGTTATTCTCATATGTTGATTGTACTATTTATGTAGTCATGTAAATCGCGTCTCTTTACAACTTTGTAATTGGGCTTCGCCTGTAAAGTTGTTGAATAAATAAATACATAAATACATTTTTACCTAAAGAATATGCCTGAACTGAACTTGTGGTAGGTACCTTGTGAAACATCTTGAAAATAATTGTTAATAAATTAAACACTGCTTTTAGATGAGTCAATCAATATATTATAAATACTCTACATATGTTTCGGCTTATTAGGCCTTTATCAAGAGTATTACATAGTGAATACTAAAGTTTCCGACGTGCTTATTTAATTTATACCTAAAAGTATTTATGTCTTAATCTATTTATGACTTAAACTATTTAAGATTTAATTTAACATCTTTAATTATTTGAATGTTTGGAGTGGACCTAAGCTGATTATATAAATCAAAGGATATTTCTTAACAATTGGTTTATTATAGGGGTGTTTAGGAAATTCTGCTGGTCATTTGTGGTACAAGGGTTGTACTTGAAAGATGTTTTGATTTCTAGTTGTTCTAGCAGATCTAAACGTTTACCTTTTCTTTCTGAATGAAGTAAATTTATGTTATCAGTATCTATGAAATGGTTGTTTTCAATACAGTGTGTTGACATTTCTGTATTTTTATTGTTATTTAAGATTGATTTTTTGTGTTCTTTTACCCGGTTGACAACGCTTCTACCACTCAGTATCAGTTTTATACTGATATACACAGAATTACTCCATAAAGAGAATTACTTCGTTTTTGAATATTTAGACCATCAAATAAGGGAATCCGTACAAAAAATAGTGCATGTTCTACAGCAGAGACAATTAGCCAAAATTAATAGTTTAAAACGGGAAAAAAGTAATAATATCACAGTAGCTAGAAATTCCCCTCAGACTGAGGCTCATTTCACATTTTTTGCCAGAGTAAGTAACTTAACCAATGTTAGTTTTTCGGACCAAGAATTAAACCTCCTTCAAAAAGGTTTAAAATATTCTCCACATAATGTAAGTAAAAAAGATTTTGAACTTCTTGCCGTTAATACAGAGCTAGCTACATTCTCAGTGGAGGAAATCTCAGAATTGGAAAGACATAGTCTAGCTAATATATTTACCTCGACAAAATGTAACACTAACATGGGAGAAATAAACCTGTTGAACAGCATTAAACAAAAACTGGTAAATTATGATTTGGTTCTCTGTAAAGCGGATAAGGGTAACACCATAACAATTTTAACAAAATCAGAATATAATGAAAAAATACAAACAATCTTACATAGTGAAGACTTTGAAAAAATCAATAAAAACCCTACCAATAAATTCCAGTCCGAAATTGTATCCAACTTAAAGAAATGTAATACTGTTATTCAAAGCAATGAGGCTTATAAATTGAAAGTTATGAACCCTTCGGCCCCCATTCTCTATGGTATTCCAAAAATTCACAAAGTACGCCCCATAGTGTTTTACATCAATGCTCCATCTTATAAATTATGTAAAAAACTAAATTATATTTTACCAAAATTAATAAATTTTAAATCTAAATATTCCATAAAAAATTCTTTTGAATTTATTGAAAATACAAAAAATTTAATAATACCAAATAACGCAAAATTATTCTCCTTTGACGTTAAAAGTCTGTTCACCTCAGTTCCGCTCACAGAACTAAAATTAATATTAAATAATTTAATAGACAATTCACAAATCAGCGAAACCGAAAAAACAGAGTTAAAAAATCTTTCGAGAGTTTGTATTGAACAAAACTATTTTCAGTTTAATGGTGAATTCTTTAGACAAAAAGACCTGCTACCAATGGGTTCACCAATTTCTCCTTTGTTAGCTGAAATATTTATGTCAAACCTAGAACATTTAATTTTTAATAGCAATAACAGTTTAAATACACATGTGTTTTAGTGGACTCGATATGTAGACGATATTTTTTGTATATGGACCGGTACAGAAAGAAACCTAAGTAATTACCTTAATTTCTTAAATTCTTTTAATAGTAAAATTCAGTTTACAATGGAATCGGAGCAAAATAGTCAATTAAACTTTCTAGATATGAATATCAAAAAACATAACAATCAGTTGAAATTTAGCGTCTACCGCAAACCTACTACTACAGATACAGTAATACATTATAATTCGCAGCAATCATGGCAAATTAAGATTTCACCCTTTCATAGTCTAATACATAGACTGACGAATTTTCCTTTAGATCAAAGTGATTTTGATAGAGAATTAAATATAATTAAACAAATTGCAAGAAATAACGGATACAACTAGATCACTAATAGATAACATGGTCAAAAACAAACAACGCAAAATGCTTCAAAAAGAATTTTTCACTGTGCCTAACAAACCTACAAAATATAATTTTATTAATTATGTTCCGAAATATAGTAACAAAATTTCTAAAAAATTGAATAATTTGGTATCTCTACAATAAGTGTGAACAAAACAAATATAGGAAACATTTTGGTTAATAACACAGAAAAACTAAATAAAATTGGTAAATCAGGTGTATATAAAATTAATTGTAAGGATTGCGATGCTGTCTATATCGGTCAGAGTGGTAGAAGCGTTGTCAACCGGGTAAAATAACACAAAAAATCAATCTTAAATAACAATAAAAATACAGGAATGTCAACACACTGTATTGAAAACAACCATTTCATAGATACTGATAACATAAATTTACTTCATTCAGAAAGAAAAGGTAAACGTTTAGATCTGCTAGAACAACTAGAAATCAAAAAATCTTTCAAGTACAACCCTTGTACCACAAATGACCAGCAGAATTTCCTAAACACCCCTATAATAAACCAATTGTTAAGAAATATCCTTTGATTTATATAATCAGCTTAGGTCCACTCCGAATATTCAAATAATTAAAGATGTTAAATTAAATCTTAAATAGCTTAAGTCATAAATAGATTAAGACATAAATACTTTTAGGTATAAATTGAATAAGCATGTCGGAAACTTTAGTATTCACTAAGTAATACTCTTGATAAAGGCCTAATAAGCCGAAACATATGTAGAGTATTTATAATATATTGATTGATTCATCTAAAAGCAGTGTTTAATTTATTAACAATTATTTTGGGATCTTTCTGAAGCAGTAAAAAGTTAAAATCTAGGGAAATTCTTGGTCGAAATTATTTTTGTCTAAGAAATTCTGAAATCCGGCAGGTGTGTTCTTTGAACAAAAATAATCAACTTTTGGCTCTTGGCGTTTTTCTCTAAAACGCTTCTTTCACCCTAAACTATCAATAAAATTCTATGACTTCCCTTTTCTTCGCAGTTTCGATCTCTTTTGTAATGCAGCTACCGTTGCTAATGGCAACGCACAGAAGTCTAAATTGTAAGAAATGTCATGTTTTTCAGACATTCGAAGAAAAAATAACTAAAAGACATTCATTTCTTCCTTAAATATGTTGTCTATACTAACGAATAGATTTCCTTCAGTTTTCCTCTTCTGATTTCCAAATATTGCTTATATCATATCTGGGATATAATCATGAATAGGAGGAATATTATAGTTCACTGTTACGTTTGTGACACGGCTACTCTTCGCCGTTTTATGGTGCCTCTCAATGTTGAAATAAATGCAGCCAAAAAAAGAAATCGCTGTTAATAGGCCTGCAAACTCCTACCTGCAACCTCCACGCGATGCACGTCGGGTAATGCTAATGCAGAGGGTAACAATATACACAATATACACTGTAGACGCATTGCTGTTCATTCCTTAATATAGACAACATATTTAAGGAAGAAACAAATGTAGTTTTTAACTACACTGTCAATAATTTTTTCTTCAAACGTCTGAAAAACATGACATTTCATAAAATTTAGACGGCTGTGCGTTGTCAGTAGGAACGGTAGCTGCATTACAAAAGAGATCGAAACTGGCGAAAAAAAAGAATTCATAGAATGTTATTAATTAGTTTAGGGTGAAAGAAGCATTTTGGAGAAAAACGCCAAGAGCCAAAAATTATTTTTGTTCAAAGAACACGCCTGCCGATTTTCAGAATTTCTTAGACAAAAATAATTTTGATCAAGAATTTCTACTTTAGAAAGATCCCAAAATATTCAGACATATTCTTTAGCTAACAATAATCTACTTATGCCCCTCCAACTTTTTCTTCAGCTTCCTTTTCCCGTAAAAAAAATTGCAAAAAAAATTTTTTTTCCCGGGAGAAGGAAGCACTGAAAAAAACACCAAGAGACAAAAAATGCTCATTTTTCTCCAAAAAATGAGCTTAAATATTTTCAGAATTTTTATGGAACATATAAGCAGACCTTCGCAGACGTTCACAGTTTATATCGCCTCTAGATAAAAAATCGAATTCGGTCGAACTACTGGTCGTCAAAGAGAATTTTAATCTGGGGGCACAGGAGATCATTTTCCCCAAAGTTCAGAACAATCGACTGAAATCCATTTTTACTATAAAAAAAACTGCGGAATCCTTTGGAAATTTTTACAATAATACTTTCTTGTAGAAAATTAAATTTCCCATCTAAATTCCGCGTTAAAAAAGTATTATTTTCTTTTCAGTGTTAAAAATAATTAAAAAAAACAAAGTTAAAAATTGACGAAAATTAACCTCTTTTTGTCAGTAATTCGTCCATAACTATTTTTTATGGCATCCCAGATATATATAAATGGTCAGAAAAAAAAGTTCTTGAAAGAGCAAAGCAATTGTTTTTTGTTTGCTTCGTACAACGAACGGTGACCGAGATATGTCACCAGATCATTCAAAGTTTGACCATTTTTGCCATATTTTACCGTATTTGCTCTCATACATTTGTTCACGCCGGCCGATTTATATGTTGATAATGTAGTTTATATAATTGGTGGTGGTCACTTGTTTCATAAAAAAGTTGGAGTATAAATGAGACATCTGCTGATGTTAGTACAAAATACATACATTATTTAAAGTCATATGAGAAGTGTACCGTCGTTTTCGATGGGTATTCTGACGAAGTTGGCAATATCGGCAGTAAAAGTGCAGAGAGATTACGCCGAACAAAACAATTTTGTTGTTCCGAAATTCAAGTAAAAAATGATTTGAAACCTCTATTAATGCCAGACAGATTTTTGGCCAATGAAAATAATTTTTAAAAAATTGCTTATTTCAGCCAATGTAGTTGTAGTTGGCCAAGATGTGGGTCTTCTGGTTGTATTATCATCATTACCCAATAAATACAACAATGTTTTTATTGAATCCATCGGCTTCATACACGCATTTAGTTGTGATACCACATCTTCATTTTTTAAAGTTCGAAAAGAAGTCCGGAATCTTTTTTATAAAAAAAATTCAGAGAGTCAGAAAAGTATAAGAAAGTTTTTTTAACAGATAATGCAAAAGAGGAAGAAATCGGTACTGCAAGTGAATCCATTTCAGCTTTACTATATGATTCAAAAGCAAACGATAAATACCTAGTTAAATGTCGCTTATAATTATTTAAAGGACTACCGAAAAATGCGACGTTTACACTATCACAGTTACCTCCAACAGTTGATACTGCTAGATTGCATTGGTATGATTGAAAGAAAACAAACAATGGATTGATGCCAATTTCCATGACTCTGTCTTCTCCACCGCAATCTTTACTCGAAAAAAAAATACCATGTGGCTGTTTAAGTGGCAGTTATAGAAATTGTGGCTGCAGAAAGTTTGGTATCAAATTCTCCATATTGTCCAAGGAATGTGAAGGAATTAATTGCAAATGTGCCAGAACTATCACAAAAAGATGTCGATGAAGATATCGACAACGAAGTTGATATTACCATCGAAAGAATTAATATTAAAGAATCATGATGTTTTCCAACAATATTTATTTATTCAAAAATTTTGAACATATTCTTATGGCTTAGCAGGTGCTTGTAATATAATTAATGATTAGTAGTTATTTATAATGCAAATTGCGACTTAGGAATAACACTATTCTGTGTCTACCAATTTCAGATTCTCTGATTTTTACATGAAGTAATTCTATGCCCACAGGGCTGCTGAACAATCTAATATGTTTTTTTCTGATATTAACATATACATTGAAATAGCATTCTGCCGTCCATTAAATTAAAATTTCAACAAATAAATAGCACAAAATTATAATAATTGAACGAGTATGCAACCATGGTCAAGTATTATCTTTACACTCAGAGAGAATATACAGTTTGTGAAAACACCTAATTATTCAGAATATTAAAACAAAAAATTTTGCATCCCGGGTTAAGTCTGCTACGTAAATATAATTAGAACAGTTTAAATGTATAATATTTTGTAAGAGAAAGGTACATATAAAGAATATTAATTTAATTTATTTGATACTCCTGCAAAATAGGTGAGCAAATAGCTCACCGTATAAAACTAGAATTTTATACTATTAACTTTTCTGTAGATGAAAACTGGTGAACTAGTTTTAGATGATAGTAATTTATTTTATTTCACAAAAAACAGTGTAGGAATATTCATCATTTTTTAAAGAAAATAGGAAAGTTATTTTCCAGCAAACAACATGTGCCCTCGCGAAAGTAGTCGAATTAAACTTGCCTCAGTTAAGAAATGAAAATTCGCAAAGTGAGATATGGTGATAAAAATGTCACCACTAATAATACACCTATGGTAATATCAGTGAAAATTGCGAGTACTTGTAAAAAATTTTGAGTGAGAAGTACCAAATTTCCACATGAAACAATACTAAACTAAACCATGAGCACAATAAGCCCAGGAGGCTGCAGTGCCCTCGGAGTTTTATTAACAGACGAGCCCTGAGAAAAAAAAACCCAACGATACATATACTGATAAAGGGCTGACTGGCAAGTGTGATGATTTATTTATCAGTTAATTTTATAAATAATTATTTTAGCTGCAGTTACAAAACTAAGCCATTTAGAGGGTAAGAAATTTAGGTGTACACTTGCACCACTCCGGGTAAAGATAATCTAGAACCATCACTGTAAACACGATTAAACTCAAATGTAACTAGTGATAGAGTAAAATTGACGTGTTTCAGGATCTCTTATAGAAGCACATACCCAATACCCTTGTTACAGAATTTATTAGTTAGGTTTTCTACACAGGTTTTCCAATTTCTCTGCACTTACCTGAAGCTAACTAGACAAGATAATCAATGAGCTACATCTCATAATAATCAATGACATGTATTCGAGAATTCATAAATGACAAATGGATCGTGTTGTTTGCTGATCTTTCGGTATATTTAAAACTTTCCTATTACTTCTAATTTTTGTATTATTGCAACATCTTGCTCTCGGCATTTATTTATAAGTCAGTAAATACACTTCAAAATTTAATAATTTTTGTTAGGCATCTCAGTTGATTTCATCCATCAATTATCCCTCATTCTGTAGTCTGGTTTGAGGGTGGTAATTGAATCTACGCCTGTCATGTGTGTATGTGTGTCTCTGATAATTCGTATTTAATTAGCGATTGACGTAATTTTGTCACCAGCAGATACAATTCGCGTTAAAATTAACTCAATTAAAAATGGGTCATTTCATTCCCATGGATGTAACAATCGCGTCCATGGCAGTTTCAAAACTCTCGGCTTAAATATAATATCTTTATTATATGCATAAAAAAAGGTAGGTTATGTACGCTATAATTTGTTCTACTCCTCCATACATTTTAAAACCGAATAGCATATATAAAGATCAACAGATTTTTTTTAAGCCAAACATATCTAAATTTAAAATTGTTTTTTTATACGACTATCTAAACAATTATGCCAAATAATATGATATAAAGATAAGTTGATTAATGGTTTAGATGCTTTTAGAGGTATTTCAAAATTCTTATGTAGACTTCAACAAACTAAATGCACTAATAGCAACATCTTAAGCGACATCTTAACTCTTGATATCTCTATTAATATACAGAATGTCTTATTTAATATTCCCAGGGCGATTTCCTCGAAGACTGAGCGATATATTTGAGTTCTGTAAAAGGTCTTCACTAGACTATACAAATTATTTTAGTTTTGAATGAAGACCATCTTTCTACAAATGCAGGTAAAGATGGCGCTGAGATGCAGACATTTTTCAATCCCAGGAACCTTAAAAGGAGGTGTGTGTCATGGGATATTACATTATAAGCAACTTTAATAATACATGCAAAGGATATTTCAACTTCAATATACTTTTTTTAAGCAACAAAAGTGTCAACTTTTAAAATAAAAAGACATAATTCTTTTGGGACGTTTTTAGTAGTAAAAAATATTTATTTAGATAGTATTAATTACGATTTTTTTTATTCTACAATTGATAATAAAAAGCCAATAAAAAAGTATGTAAATAATTTATGTTCATTTAATTTTAAGTTTATTTATTTTTATAACCATTCATAGCAAATTCAGTTTAGTTATATGAAAATCCTGATAGATGCAGCGAAGATGACGATGGTGTATTTCTGAGAACAGTAAGACTGTTATTTGGTAGCTTTATTTAGTTTTATTAACAATGTAATCAAATGCTATATAATATTGATTTAAATCAAAATTATTTTCTCTGCCGTCTACAGATTTCTACAATATCTCTCCTGTGTTTCCAGCGTTTTGTGACTTATAAGCCACATACCATCTTCTTCTTCACAACATTGTGTGGCTAAAAATGGGAAGTTCTTCACTCCATCTTCACTAACTAACTTAAGTGCCTCAGCCGTGATATTGTCGAAACTTCTTTCCATATTTTCGGTTTTTGTATGGCTGCCGTAACTTCTGATTTTAGTATTGAGGGTTCACAGCGTTGATGCCAAACCAATTATCTGATTTCTGTCAGCTATTGGAGTACCGGTCGAGGCTTTCCTTGACCAAATATTTGGTTTAAATTTGCATGTATTCATCCTTACTGCTTGGAAACGATTCTTGTGATTATTGTGATCAACATGACACTGCAGTTCGTTACAATTGTCTTGTGGCAGAGAGTTCCTGTCTCTTCGACAAAAAGTCTGAATTCTCCGAGTTAGTCTAGTATATTCGTCCGATTCCAGAACAGTGTTGACACCTTCAGCCATGTTTCTCCTGATTTGTGTTTCAGTTTCAGCAGCTATCTAAGATTGTTTCACATTCCTACATGTCTCAAATTACACTTCTGTTGTAGATCGCGTGCTATTCTCTTTCAGGGAATTTCTCAAGGCATTTGGATCTTCGTCATGTAGTGGATGGACTTCGCTTATATATTCCTTGAATTCACTTTTAAAGACTATATTTAGGATCATGATGAGCAGACGTTTCTGTATTTGCTTTCCACAAGTTTTCATCTTCAGTGAGAAAGTGAGCATGAGTAAACTAAACTACAGTCAACACTAGTTAAAGTATTACAGAGCTTCGTTGATGATCGCCAACAGGTTCCTACATAATAAAATTATTCTCCCCGGGAAAAGCTTATGGTGTACGGTTTTAGAGGCAAGATTAATGAATGATTATCTTCACATTTGTCTGATTGAAATCAACTAGTGGAAATAAATGGGGCCAGATCCGAGAAATTATATAGCAGAATAGGTCTACCACAAGGGTCTATATTGGGGCTGCTACTATTTTTAATATGTATGAATAACTTACCACAACTGTTCCCTCTTTATAATTTGACAATGATTGCCGATGACAATACTCTGCTCTGTACTGGTTTGTCAAAGAAAGATGTCGTGCAAGAAATGCAACATTGATATGAGTAGCTTTGTGCTTTTCTGATGAGTCCGGAATAAGGACGAAAAATGTTTCACAGGCTAAGCATTTCCAAGAAACTGAATGAGATTTTATGAAAATGTAATTCATTTCACGAAAAAATTTTTAAAGACAAAGAATTTGCATATCGTAGGGGATCATGTAGATACTAGTTTATTCTGCCTAGCCATAAGGGACTATGTTGGATGCTAGTGTTATAATGAGAATGGCAAATATGAATTTTTACTTGTTAGCATAACCATAAATCAGGTTATCGAAAGAATGCAAAGATTTCATTAATATTTTTACATATAGTTTTTCTTTTAGTTCTCATAGATAGTTTTTCTTTCGGCTGTTTGCAAAATCCTATAAAGAATATGTTTCATTACTATAAGCAAACAAATAATAAATAATTCACTTTTAAAAACGTAAGAATTGTTTCACAAATTCTCGGTTCAAAACTCAATTTGTAATTGGAATTTTCGTATGCGGGAAATAAACACCCTACAATTCCTTGCCACTTTCACAACTATCTCTACATAGATAAATCTAATCTAGAGACGTTTTCTAAAGTATCTTATTTAGAACTAGGATAATTTATTTTATATCCGACAGTTGGATTTCCGCATGAAGAATTTTGACACGACTGAAAATCGCCGTATCATTAATCTATTAGTTTTTCTCAATAAGCTAATAACGAGTGACATTCACTGTGTTTTCAACTAATTTAATTTCTTAATTCACTGTATATCCCCATAGCAATCTCTAAGCTTTCTGTCTCCCAATTCCGCACATTAACGGTGGGAAATTTGTGTAATCAATATAACTTAAGACAGGTTGATGTTCAGATATTCAACTATACAATATAGCCCTAATAAAAATACTGCCAGAAAGTATAGGTAACAATTAAACGTAATTTATAGTTGTAATTTGCACGATTTAATAAAATTTGCATTTTTGGCAATTTAACCAATCGAATTATATGGTAAAACACCAAATCCGCAGGGCAACTCGTTTTGGGTAATAATTTGATAAGTTGAATTGTTAAAAAAAAATAAGCCCAATTTTATCGACACGATAACTTTATCAACAATGATTATTATTTTTAACTAATTTAAAAACAATTTAGAGGAAGTTGTGTTTGATCAATGGCTTAGGCGACTTTTGTGGAAATCTTTTCCAAATGGCATAATATGGTTGGGTAGTCTGTCCATATTAATTTCATCACCCTAAGCCCAATACAAGGTGAGGAAAATAAGTTTCTATTCAAGAGTTTCTATTCAAGAGTTTGGCAAATTCGCCAGTAATAAAGTTGTATTAAAATTGATAAGTGGATATTTTCGGAATAACCCATACTGAATCTGTTTTAAATGTCAGATTCAATTACGTAACGTTTGCAGAATTGCATGAAATTGTATACATGGAAATGTTTCTTTCACATTGTGTAAACTACATAGAATATGGTCTCTTATGTAAAAGGGGTGAAACAAAATAATTGAACTTCTGGTGCATAAATAAACAAACAGCAAAATCCAACTTATTTTTAGTCGACTCAATATCAACAATATTAGGCAATAAGTGTAAATTAACCAGGCGGAGACTTTTAAAGGAAGTTGAATTTGTCTCAAAAATTTTGTTGGTAATTTATTTGCCAGAAGATATCAAGATTAGATCTCCTAATACATACATATGCAATATCATAATAGAAAGGTCACAAAGAATTACTGGAGATTTAAAAGTAGTCCGTCATTTGTAGACGCTTTTATTGAGTCTATAAAGTTTGATGAACATATGCTGTACAAAATGCCGTATTTTTAACTTGATCGTAGCGGTTTGATGTTGAAGTTAACGGTAGTAGATTTTCGTTTTTTTATTGTTTCATCCCAACAATTAATAAATATCCTATGAAATCTTATGCATATTATATCATTTAAAATGTCTATATACAGCAGAGATATACAGCATCAACAAATAATAATTTTAATCAATATCAAAATCAAAATATTTGGAAGAGATGGAAAAGTTTAAACTATTTTAAAGTATTGACCCAGTGAGTACTCTGTGAAAACTTGGCGTACAACAATAATAAGAGAATATCGTACCGTTCAAGGGAACTACTTCTATATGAGCTATATTCAAGGGAGTAGTTGTAATGGTAATAAAAAGTGATTGTTTTCTGAATTATGGTTAGAATCAAGTAAATTAGACAAATATCTAATAGTTGCTCAAAACGATTTAATTATTATTGTTGTTCGGTTGAGTTCTTAGCACAATAACAATAATAACAATAACAGTAAATTTAGCACGATGGAAAGTGGTATTTGTGACCCCTTGTGCCATTTCCAGAGTGATCGGTAAGGCCAATTTGGGAGGCCATTTCTTCTATGGAGAAGAAAATTTAATTCAGGAACGGAAACAACTCTAAGCTGACTGACATTTCTTCTATTAGGTAGCCAGTATCCATTCGATTAAGGCAGCGCTTGATAACGTTATCAAATGAATCATCAACATTTCATTTAAATAATTTTTACCTAAAACTGTTTCTCGTACTGTTACATACCAAGAGAACTTTTTTTTATTAAATATGAGCTTAGAGATTCTATAATAAACGTACAAATATCTTCGTTTCTCCGCTTATAGATAAAATTAATTTTAGTTAATAAGCCTTTGTAACACTAAATCATAGAATTGCTCTAGAGTATTTATGAGATAAACAGTAGACCCATTTGGAATGGACACGCTCCTGTGAAAAATGTATCTACTATCTGATTTTAACGGTTTTTTTTAGATAGGCCATCGAGAGCTCTACTTTATGACAAAAATTTAGAGATAAATTTCAATTTTCAAGACATAGTATTATTTTTTTCAATGTCAAAAACGTACAAATTTGATTAGCGATTTTTTTAAATAAAATCTGCCTATACCACTGGATTCAGAAACATCTCAAATGGGTAAATTCAAAATTTCGTCAAAAAGATATTAAATAATGACAGATTTATGACAAAATTAATGTAGGTAATATTTTATAATAACTTTTACATGATTTTTTGTAAAAATCGAACTAGCCCATGAAAACTAAACAATAGAAAGATAAATTAAGCGGAAAGTTTTAATAAATATTGTCTTGTTGCAGGGCTCCCAGATATGTAAAAAAAGTTAACTTTAGAGGCTGATGTATCAGCAATACAGCAGGGTAGGGTGGTCGCCCTGTGCCCTGAACAAAATTTTATGTTTTACGTGCAGTCCCCTCTATGCATTTAATTGGTGGCGAAAGAAGCTCACACGGCCGACTAGATAAGTCCCTGGGGAGTGGATTCGACAAATTGGAGCTTCGATGTATGCTGGTGAAAATAAACACGCGTCTTAATATAACAGATTTAATGATTATATTTAGGTACACTTACAGCCAAATCCCACAGAAATAACATTACACACAATCGGTATACTTAGATGTGTGGCCCACACTTAACCTAACACAAAATATACGACAACTTAAAACTAACAAAATCTTAACTAATAATAGGCAAAATATGACCCCCCAAAATATACTGGCTTAGACGATTACATTAAAATACTGAATAATAACATAAAATGAACAAAATAATGTGAACTAGGTAAGTGACGATAGGTTAAATTGACTAACGTTAAAAAGTTGCAAGCGTGGTGTTCAAAACTACTAAAATTTAATTGGTCATGTGCAAAATATTTACTGACATTTAATGTGTAATTAGTACCATAAGAAAACTGACGGGCTCTTTATGCGTCACGTAGAAGGTGGGATGTGCTATCAGGTCCCTCGTTAGGCTATTTAAAGACGCTTATCTCCAGCAGGTTTCACAATGTAACCACTAGGCCTATCAGGGGAGCGTAGCTTCCAATGGAACCAGGCAGGAGAGTCTCACCGGTACAACTCAGGATTCCAAATTCAACGAACAGATTGCCAACCAAGTTTCAGCAAACCCAAAGTTCACATACAGATGTACAAATATCCAACAGGTAAGACATACATGATGCGATACCAGTAAAAGTCCAAGATAAAATGAAAATGAAACCAAAAGAACAAAAGGAACAAAAAGAACAAAAAAGCCCTGCAATAAAGAAATAACGAATATTACAAATCTATTTTTTAAAGAGATTTCAGAGGTATACCTTAGATGTTGAGTGGGCTTAATAAAACTTTGCCATGTGCTTCCAGCAAGTTAATTTATCCGGAAAATTCCGTAGCAGTACTTCCCAACAGAAAATAATAAAAATATCAAAATAAAATACTGCTAAATTTGTCACTACGGCACCATATCCCATTAAAGGAGCAAATTTACAAAATGCTATCCACGTGCTCAGTGACACAACTTATCTTCGGCAGGCAGGCGGAAAAAATCCCCAAAAATGGCTAAGACGGAAACCTCTGTCAAAATCCGAGAATGAATAAAACTCTGTCCATTGGTACGTTCCGAATGAACACTATACAACATAATCCACAAATCTGATAAATCTCCCTTAATGACGTCTATATTCCACACATAATACAGTATTTCGCAATTCCATTAACAAAGCAATAAGTTTAATTGGCAATAACGGTCTTGAAAAGGTTATAATCGAGACGTCCGAAACTCGCTTCCTAAGAAATTAGGTACAGTTACTGTGCGTTGCTAGCAACGCTATGCGTGGCTCACATGGAACACGAACGGTAGGCAACCAGTTATACTATATATAGCCTCGACTAAAACGATAACATATTACGATATTCAAATTTAATTGTACAGATACGAAAATAGACTGTAACAGTCTTTTAAACAAACTTAATCATATTTGACTTAAAAACAAACAATTGAAATAATAATTAGGTATTTAATAAACAAAATAACACCACATTACAACATTACACTAAAACTGAAACACGATAATACAATTCATCTTAAATTTTTGTAGCCTCTGTTTATTTCTATGCATTTATCGAATCGTTTTTTAATATTCTTTACGACATTCTGTAATTGTTGCCGGGTAACTTCTGCACAAGCCTGTCTTATTCTGGCACACAAATCTCCTCTATTACTCGGGCGTGACCTGTCAACTTTAGATTTTATTTAACCCCATAAAAAGAAGCCCATCGGTGTTAAGTCCGGGGATAGGGGTGGCCATCCAATTAACGGGCTACCTCGACCTATCCATCGAGTAGAAAAGTTAGTATTAAGCCATCTGGTAACCAGTCTGGCATTATGGACATGGCTGTCATCTAATTGATGGTGTAGATTTACTCTTTCTTGTATTGAAAGTTCATGTAGCCGATTCCAAAATTTGTTTCTTGGGAACTGTAAAAACTACATGCTATTCATATCACCTTCAAAAAACAAAGGACCAATGATTGTTTCATTGAGTAGCCCACACCAAACATTAACTTTTTGGGAATATTGTCTTTTACAATGAATGACCGACTCTGGGTTTTCTGTAGCTCAAAACCTACAATATTGTGACGATACCACTCCATTTGTGGTAAAAGTTGCCTCATCGCCGAATAAAGTAGTTTTCAAAAAATTTCTATTATTAAGATACTCTCCTTGAGCCCACAAGCACAATTCCATCCGTGTTTCATCATCACCAGGTTCCAACGTATGTAAAAACTTGGGTTTGAATGGTTTTACCTTATTCTTTTAAGGCATCGGCGAATACTTTCTCTAGGTAAATTCAAATCTAAGCTAGCTACTCTTACACTGGCGTTTGGATTGTTATTAAAATAATTTGAAACGGTCTGCTCGTACCTGGGTCTTCTTTGTACACTTTCCGTTCTTATAATATGCCCTGTCACAGCGCCACACTCATAAAAAATTTTGTTTATCTTAGAAAGCGATGTTGGGCCTATTCGGGTGCTTATTATTAAATATCCCACATACCTCTCCCAAAGTTCTGTCATTATCTCTTCTAAGGCGCACAAGTTCAATTTTTTCTACTACATTTAGAGTATCCATAACTTTAACTTCAAACTAATAAACTAGCACTTGATAATATTATTGATCAATTTTATAATTTCAATAACAATATACTCTGAGTATGTGCGTATTTTAAAGATATGACGTCTGACTTTAAAATTTGTTTTCCATGGCACCCTATTATTATCTGTCATTACTCATTAAAAAGACAACATTCATTAAAACTATTCACTTAATTTATCTTTCTATTGTATATTTTTCATGGGCTACTTCTTTTTAAAAAAAAAATCATGTGAAAGTTGTTATAAAATATTACCTACATAAGTTTTGTCATAAATCTGTCATTATTTAATATTTTTTCACGAAATTTTGGATTTACCCATTTGAGATGTTTCTGAATCCAGTGGTATAGTTAGATTTTATATAAAAAATTAAATTTGTTCATTTTTGACATTGAAAATGATCATAGTAGGTCTTGAAAATTGAAATTTATCTCTAAATTTTTGTCATAAAGTAGAGCTTTCGATGTCCTATCTTTAAAAAAAAGCCTCGTTAGAATCAGATAATAGACACATTTTTAACATGGGTGTTTCCATTCAAAATGGAACTGGAACACTGTATTTAGGCGACATTTTCAAAGGGACGGTAGCTCCCTTAGGAACCAGTAGCCGGCACATGGTTATATAATTGTTTACTGTTCTTGCACATGAAATGTGTACATAAGGGAGAAAGCAAGAATTACAGGAAACCCTGTATTGCAGTTAAAATGAGAAATATTGGCCTATCAGTATCACTTGATTTTAACAAATATGAGCAGTCATGACCATAGATTAACATTTTTCGCATAAATGAATCGAATTCCATTGCGGAAATCGAGATTGCTAAGTTAGAGTGATGGAGATTATGCCTGTGTTTCCACTGAGAAATCATTCCCAGATCCTTAAAAAAGATGAACAAATTAAATCCTGAAAATGAATCTATAATAATATCTCAGTACACTATTGGCAATAGACGTCGCTCAGAGTCAAATGATCAACGACAGTTATTTTCATATTTTATGGGAATTCCACATAAACGAAACTTATAAAACTTGACTAATAACTTTACCAAGTTAGTTAATAAATATAGATTAAATTCTAGGCATTTTTGGTAATGAGAAATGTGTTAATCTTGCATAATCCTTTCTTTCTCAGTTTGCAAATCACTGGCGTAATAACCGCGAAGAGGGGATTTCGCATTAAAATCCTGAGGGCTCAGTCAAGAAGGTTTAGATATTAAGATGATCCGCTTATGAGGAATTGAAAATCTAAATTGTATTATGGTTGGATATCTGTCTGTGCCTTTCAAGGATTTACTAACTTTGAATTGATTAATGTTCCATAGTTACAATACTCTGTAGCTTGAGTCGCGATTCTTTAATTAACTTGTCAGGCAGAAAGCAAAAGATAATCCTTGTGATAATAACCATTTATTATATTAATTGTAATCGACCTTGACATTTACACAGATAACTGCAATCATCCATTTATTCTAATTATAAACATCACTTGAACAGAAAAAATCGCAGCTTAAGAAATCACTACTTCCATATCCAGGTTTTCCATCAAACTTGTCTATATTTTATTTGCACTCTAGTACGTGGAAACAAGCTAACCATTATACTCTTCGCCGATTTACTGCACTTTTTATATAATTATTACACATTCTATAGGATACTCGTCGCAGTTTGTTTTGTAATAATATTAGTTTTAGACATTTTTAGTTTAATTATATAACTTTTTTTTTCTAATTTAAAAAATTGGGAACTTTATTGATAGACTTTGTTCAAAAACAATAGGGTTCGTCTTCTAGCTAATACTAACTTGTCCAAATTTCAATACAATGGGACTTTTCGTTCTTAAGTTATCGTGCTTACAAGAAACGTGACGGACGGACAGACAGACGGACAGACAGACAGGTGGAAGGACAGACAGATGGACGGTCGGATGGACGGACAGACGAACAGACAGACTGGTGGAAAGACGGACGGACGGACAGACGGGTAGACAGATGGTCAGACAGACGGACGGACGGGCATTTTGAAAGTTGTTCAGAATTAGAACACCAACACAGTGATATGAAAATGTTTTCTCTACGAGCAATATTACCGGTTTTAGAAATGTGCCGATCGAACGCAATATACTCTTCGTTTTGTATTTGCGAAGAGTATAATAATAATTGGTCATAGAATTTTAATACAAGGGCTTTGCCGAATGCCAGCGAAACCTGATTGCTCCATAACATGGATTACTGTCCTAACATGGATTACTGAATCCATGTTAGGACGGTGCCGAATCTATATCCGGGCGCTGTCAAATCTTTATTCTGGCACTGTCGAATACCAAGGTAACTTCTGGGCACTGCCAAATCTATATTTGCTCGCTGCATAATTCATATTCGGGTGTTGCCGAACACCAAGGTGACTTCCGAGCTCTGCTGAGTACCAAAGTAATTTACGAGTGTTACAGAATCCAAATTAGGACGTTGCCGAATCGATATTTGAGTGCTCCCGAATTGCAAGGTAAGTTTCGGGCGCTGCCGAATTCAAATTAGGGCGCTGCCGATCACCACGGTGGCTTCCGGACGCTGCCAAATATCAAGGCAGTTTCTCGGTACTGAAGAATCCCAACTACGGTGCTGCCAAATCTGTATTCGAGTGCTGCCTAATCTCTCCAGGTGCCGCCGAATCCCTCCATGATCCATTTTGATTGCAACCTAAACATACTAACATAAAAAGTAAGTTAAATAAAATCTTCTAAAAATGAAGTTTATGGACTAGCATTAGCTCGCTTTACTTATTTTTGCATAGTTACCACCCCTTCCACGGAATCATCTCAGATGTCATTACAACAGATACTTATACCAAATTGCAAGTGAATACCTCAATTTTATTTTACCAACCCCTTTAATAATAGAGTGGAGGTGGGTTGAAAAATATGATAAAGAAATCTTAGGTATTTGTTTCTAGTATAGACTAACGGCAGAAAGGCGGAACTTATCTGTACGTGACAGCTAGCGCTCGTAGTGGCCAAGTAGAAAGTTAATTCCTGTATCGTTTACACGTACGTGAATAGGAGAATCCTTGTTTTTAATAAATATTTTATTATAAGCTTTTTAAAAACGCGTAAATCTCTGGGTTTACTATAATGCAACCAAAGTGGGAAGTGTTGGGAACGCCACAGCTACAATTGAAATTGTCAAAATCAGCAGTTTAGTGTTTGTTATTGTGTAACATAATCTCCGGCTAATATCATGGAAAAATCATGCGTAGATGTTTGTTGCGTGGTTAACTGTGGAAATAGATCGAATAATACTAGAAATATAAAGTTTTATTCATTTCCCACATAGGGGAGTCAAATTTGACAAAAAGGGCCCAAACTTCGGAAAAATTTTCCGATCGATGCTTTTTGTTGGAATGTGTTCACAAAGATGTGGAGAACAAAAAAGCAAAATGCCACCGTGAGAAATTATGTGGAAAATTCTTTATTAAACAATTTAAGTGCAATACGATACTTCATGAATAACTTTTCGAATTAAATTTGCATGAAAGAACTAACAAAACCATTGGAAAGAACAGAAGATTTTATGAAAGAAACATGTATAATACGTGTTTTTCAAATTAAAGTTGGACGAGCAGTAATTTGTTAATTAACGCTCCAAGTCGCGCTACGTGTCGGCCGTCCCGTCCGTTCACGCTGGAAATGTTGGAGTAGTCGCGCGGGAGCGCGGGCGCTGTACATAAGTGGATATAACTTTTGTTTGGCAAAAGCAAATTATATAAAACCAATTGAATATTAAAAAGTAACATTCTCTGGTAGTACCACGTGTGTTGTAATAATTATCTGAGTAATCTAATCATTGCATATATCACTTTAAAGTGGAGCATTACATGAATTCTCGATTATTTCATAAAATTCGTCGAAATATGAATAGTTAATTGAAAAAGAAAAAATAAATACTTGGATAGCATATTTAAATGGATTATCTAAAATACATCTTTAGTAAGAAAAAAATAGAAAAATTTATTTCACAAAATCTAGGTCTTCAAAGTTTGTCAATTTTCGAAAAGAGCAGTTTTCCGCTTTGATCGTTAATATTAAAGTTTTGAAAAGTGATATCGACACTTTATGGGTGATCAAATTAAATCTGAATATGTATTATAAGTACCAATGATTTATTATGCAATAAATATAAGTTTTCGTGCTTGTTTTCTTCCAAGAAGTTTTTTTTAATGTTGCAACAAATGAACCGGAAAATTCAAGTGTAAACAAAGTTAAATAATTTAAAATATATATATTTTTTGACAATCCCACCTTTTGGAGGTGGCAGCTTAGGTATTAATCTTAAAAACCTGCACCAAGTACGGTTTTATTTTTATTTTATTGTTTTAATGAAATACACGCTCTCAGTATTATCACGACAGTAACAAAACGTTTCAGTCTAAATTGACTAGTATTATTGAGTACATTTTATAGATATTACAAAATCGGAACATCCATTAAGCCCTAGTTTCGCGCCATCAATTTTTTCATCTTGTTACTCAAAGAAGGGCCCGACAGAAAAGTCAATGTTAAACTCTAAACGACGGTAAATTTTCATTGAGTATTAATAATTAATTGTTTAGTCACATATACAATGTATTACAAAAAATGAAATGTCTTCTCACCTACGCAAAAAAATGTTTTAACAATAAAAAAATAATATTTACATTTACTCACTACGGAATTGTTTGTACTTACTGTATATGACAGTCGCGGCAACAAACAATTATTTAAATTTTTTGAAATCAGGAAAAAAACAAATCGACGCATACACATAAATATAAAATCCACAGGAATTAATTCGGAAATGCTCCACTGAAGTGCTAGTACTCATTTTGCCGCTACTCTATATACACCAATTCCCAAGTTACTGTACTCTTACCAGCTTGCTTTACTAGTTTATACTTATTTACCCCTATTTAATCCCCAGTCCTTCACCGTAATTAGTGCAAAATATGATCTTGTTTTGGATCTCGTCATGATATATATGTGTACCAAATTTCAAGGCAATATCTTAAACTGTTGTTGAGAAAACAGGCAAACAAAAAAAGTTTCAAACAGACAGACAGAATTTTCTTTTCGGTCAAATTTAAAATCTCGACGTTTTATGACATTCTAAGCCTACTTCACCTATTTCAACAAAAATTTGAAAATTTGAAAATTTCTCTACGATTACTATACTTCCAGGCCGCTACGTGAATGTGGAAATGAAATAACTTTCAATCACATAAAATGACTTGGACGGATCAAACTTTGTAGCCGCATTGGTAATTATGTATACCTAACCAGTGTATAAATCATCAACCTGTAGAGCATAAGAGGTGGTAGAATAGGGGTGGCAGTTTATTTTTGCGTACTCCTTTAGTAAATATCCTTTTATTTATTAATTTTTACAAAAAATGTAAATGACGATTTTTGTAGGTAATGAAATTATTTTCAATTCTGTTTTTTATTTCTCAACAATAAAAATTGACAGAGATACATTTGTCTGTATCAACGCTTGATACTTTTACTTTATTATTTTAGAAAAAAAGTAGTAGTTATTTGAATATAACTCATCAATACATATTCACTTGAGCAAAAAATATTACCTTGAATTTACATTTTGTTCTTTTTTTAGTAGGCTATTTCCACAAATACCAAACTCTTGAATACAACACTCGAATATCAACACTCGACGCACGTTTCACTAATCACGTTAGCATCATCGGGAGATAATTAAAACTGAATCATCTTTAATCATCTATCGATAATGCTAATGTGGTTCGCGAAGGCTGCGTCATGCATTGGCATTCAAGTGTTGTGTTCATGAATTTGGTACTTATGGAAACTACGTCCTCGTTTTTATATTATAAAAACTGCTACGTTGTTTTAGAAAGGAATATATTTTATAGATTATGAAATTTAAACTTTATGACTAATTGTATTGAAACATTCTTTATAGGATTTTGCAAACAGCAGAAAAATTAACTATCTATAAAAGAAAAACTTTGTGTAGAAATATTAATGAAATCATTGCTTTCTTTCGATAACCTGAATTCTGGTTATGCTAGCAAGTTAAAATCCTAAAATGAATTTGTCTAATTTCTTATTTGACAATTCTCATTCTAACACTAGCATCCACACAGTCCCCTACGGCCATGCAGATTAAACTAGTATCCACATAACCCCCTACGATTATGAAGATTCAGTTAAAAATGAGAACAAAGACCTAAAATGAATTTATTTATCTACCTTGTCTTAAAAAAATTTTTTCATTCCAATGGATTACATTTTCATGAAATCTATCATTCTGTTTCCTGGAAATGCTTAGCCTTTGAAACGTTTTTCGCCCTTATTCTGGAGCTCATCAGAAAGACATAAAGCCAGTCATAAAGATGTTTCATGCAAAACCAAGACAATTTCTATGAATAAGTGTGAAATGATTATATTTGACATTGACTGATAAAAACAACCTCACCTATCTATTAGCTAACTAGTATTGGAGCCTATATACTCTATGCATGTTTAAAAATGAATTATTATTTGTTTGCTTATAATTGTATTGAAACATTCTTTATAGGATTTTGCAAACAGCAGAAAAATTAACTATCTATAAAAGAAAAACTTTGTGTAGAAATATTAATGAAATCATTGCTTTCTTTCGATAACCTGAATTCTGGTTATGCTAGCAAGTTAAAATCCTAAAATGAATTTGTCTAATTTCTTATTTGACAATTCTCATTCTAACACTAGCATCCACACAGTCCCCTACGGCCATGCAGATTAAACTAGTATCCACATAACCCCCTACGATTATGAAGATTCAGTTAAAAATGAGAACAAAGACCTAAAATGAATTTATTTATCTACCTTGTCTTAAAAAAATTTTTTCATTATAGATAGTTAATTTTTCTGCTGTTTGCAAAATCCTATAAAGAATGTTTCAATACAATTATAAGCAAACAAATAATAATTCATTTTTAAACATGCATAGAGTATATAGGCTCCAATACTAGTTAGCTAATAGATAGGTGAGGTTGTTTTTATCAGTCAATGTCAAATATAATCATTTCACACTTATTCATAGAAATTGTCTTGGTTTTGCATGAAACATCTTTATGAATGGCTTTATGTCTTTCTGATGAGCTCCAGAATAAGGGCGAAAAACGTTTCAAAGGCTAAGCATTTCCAGGAAACAGAATGATAGATTTCATGAAAATGTAATCCATTGGAATGAAAAAATTTTTTTAAGACAAGGTAGATAAATAAATTCATTTTAGGTCTTTGTTCTCATTTTTAACTGAATCTTCATAATCGTAGGGGGTTATGTGGATACTAGTTTAATCTGCATGGCCGTAGGGGACTGTGTGGATGCTAGTGTTAGAATGAGAATTGTCAAATAAGAAATTGGACAAATTCATTTTAGGATTTTAACTTGCTAGCATAACCAGAATTCAGGTTATCGAAAGAAAGCAATGATTTCATTAATATTTCTACACAAAGTTTTTCTTTTATAGATAGTTAATTTTTCTGCTGTTTGCAAAATCCTATAAAGAATGTTTCAATACAATTATAAGCAAACAAATAATAATTCATTTTTATGACTAATTATTTAAGAAACGAGATGTAATTATCTGTATTAATAAACTACTTACAATTTAAAACATTATTTTGCCACTATTTACGAAAAATTGCTAATATTGCAAAAATTTGCTTGAGTATAATTGGTTTAAACCTAGCCAATAAAATTAAAAAACCATACTACACAGAAAGTAGAATTCCAACAGCTATCTAATTGTTCTTAAAACCGACAAATAAACACGAAATTTGTGACATCATTTCGAGTCTAAAATACTGTAAATGTCTAGGTATTGATAGAATTTGAACTGAAACATTAAAAAGGTATTAAAATACATTTCGGAGCCAATAGCACATTTAGTTAACAAAATATTTACGAAAAGTATTTGCCCAACAGCATTTAAAACTAGTATTGTCATATCACTCTTTAAAAATGGCGATGAAAAAGAAGTAACAAGTTATAGACCAGTATCCCTTATAACTAACCTTCCAAATTTTTTTGAGAAAGTTTTGAAACTGAGAAATAGTTATGTATTTATTTTCATTGATATATTAGAAATATTGTAGAATCTTCTAGCATAATGTTACTGAATTGCTATTGTGAAATTTTCTTCAAATAAGCTATTACTATTATTATTATTATTATTAAATTAATGCCACCTATATTAGAAAGAAATCTGAGGCCTTGACTTCTAGAGTATACACCAAATCCCAACTTTCTGTACTCTTACCAGCTTGCTTTACTTATTTTTCCCTATTTAAATATACTTACCTACTACTCCTTCAACGGAGACATCCCAAAGTATAATCTAGTTTCAGATGTCGTTATAGTACGTACCAAATTTCAAGTGATATTTTCAATTTTTTTTTCTCAATCCTTTCAATATTGGAGTGGAGGTGGTGGGGGTTAATAAATGTTATAAAAATTTGAGGCTTTCGCTTCTAGTATATACACCAAATCCCAAGAGTCTGTACTGTTATCAGTTTGCTTTACTTATTTTCCCCTATTGTGTTTAACTCCCAACCCTTCAACCGAATAATCTTAAAATATAGCCTATATATAGTGAATATCACACTCTTTAATAATACAGTGAGGGTGGTGGGGGGATACACCAAATCCCAAATTTCTGTACTCTCACTTATTTACCCCCTAATCCTTCCATACAATATAAGTTCTAAATGCAATTCAGTTCCATCTCTCGTTATAATATATACGTGTACAAAATTCTAAATCAAAATCTTAAACTCTTCCAGAGAAAACGCGCGCACAAAAAAAAATTACAAACAAAAAATTTTGTTAGCTCAAAAAAATCTCGACGTCTCGTGACATTCTAAACCTACTTCAACAACAAATATTTTAAAAAAAATTGCTATTACTATAGTTCCACTCTTCCACTCCACTGTGTGGATGTGGAAGTAATATATCATTGTCTGAACAATATGAATCTATCAGATCGAATAGTTTTACTTACTGTAGATCTAGTCATTTCCAGATTTGGATGAATGTTATCAATTCATCAATAATTTATACACGTTCTATATAGTAAGTAAAATTATAATAAAACACTATAACATTCTGAGTAATCTAGCACTAAATATTATATCAAAATGATGGAGATTCTAATCAATTTAAATCTAAGTGTCTGACGTACATTCTCAAATCACTTAAGGTGGCCATTCCCTAGAAAGAGACATGCGACAGGGAAATATTTATTATTATTGCCCATAAATTCTTTTTCTTAGTACGTATATTTTAAAAACTATAAAAGTACCTAAGTATAACCATAAGAAGACCATTACTATGAATTTTCACTCAATAATTTCAGTGATTTGCAAAATAGCTAAATTTAAAACTACGAAATAGGAAGATTAACATTATTTTTAAATTTAAATCTAGCTATTTTGTAATCCACTGAAATTATTAAGTGAAAATTCATAGTAATAATCTTGTTATGGTTCTACTTAGGTACACTTATAATTTTTTTAATTATACGTACTAAGAAAACAAAATTATAGCCAAAGATCATAAATATTTCCCTATCGGATGTCTCTACCTAGGGAGTGGCCACCTTAAGTAGCGATACATGAAGCTAATATTTCACAAGTTTTCTGTAAGACCCTGCAATATTTCTGTTCACCTTGTAAGTATTAAGCCTTCGAGGCAGCAGACCAGAAACCAAATCCCTTCTATAATGAGGCCCGCTTTGACAGAGGCCGAGCCCCGTCACGAGGGCATCGTGTTGCCATTCTGCTCGGCATACTCTAACACAATTTGTCCATCAGATGTCCGTATTCCTCGAGGCTCTTTCAGATTTCCGTTTCAGAATCATTCTAGAAGGCTTTGGAATGCATTTAAGCCTGCGTTATGATGGATTACCAAACAAACAATGGAAAAGATCATTTTCAACGGTTTGCTGCTTCTTTCAAAAGCTCAAGAGACTTGTGCTTAGGCCTTTATTCGAGACATATACGTGAATACTAAGATGACTGATGGATACTGAATTATTTATATTTGTGACATTTTAAGAGATTATACAATATCAAGATGCTTTTAAGTTCGTTTAGTAGTCCAGGCATATCTGGCGGAACATGAGCACAGAAATTTCAATTTTATTGCGAGGCAAATTGAAACATACATTCCACTTGTTAAATTTGAGACAGTGATTGAGATAGATATAGGTTATGACAGGTGCAAGCCATATAAAACAATTTAATTCAGGTCACTGAAGTAATATGTACGTGTTTTGTTTAATTTGAGATATATGTCAATACGGTCTTAAATAAGAGACCATTGCCTAAGAAATCACTATATCCACATACAAATTTTCCATCCAAGTCTCTTTAAAGAACAACATCTTGACTATATTTTCACTCTAGTAGGTGGAAATAATTAGTCATAGAAATTTAGGAATGTCAACTTTTAGCATATACGCCAAAAATTATAAGTTTCTGAAGTCTCGTTATTAGCTTGCTCTACTTATTTTCCATAATTTACACCCTTACAATGGAATCATCTCAATCACATGTCATTATGATACATACGTATGGCAAATTTTAAGTGAATAACTCAATTTTATTTTATCAACTCCTATAATAATGGAGTGGAGGTGGTGCGCGGGTTGAAACAGAAACCAAATATAAAGTAAAAATTTCACTTTAATTTGTCAATCGTTTTAATAATGGAGACCTATGGGTGGTGGGGGGACTTAAAAAACATTATGAAAAATCTTGGCCTTGACTTATAGGATATATACCAAATCTTAGTTTCTGTACTCATACCAGCTTGTTTTACTCATTTTCGTCTATTTACCTCTACTTACCCTCCACTCCTTCAACGGAATCATCTCAAAATATAATCTAGTTCTATATGTCGTTATAATACGTACGCGTACAAAATTTAAGTGACTATTTTAATTTAATCTTATCAGCCCCTTTAATACCGGAGTGGGGCTGGGAAAGGGGTTAAAAAAATTCGAGGCCTTCGCTTCTACTATATACAACAAATCCCAAGTTTATGTACTCTTACCAGCTTGATTTACTTATTTTCCCTTATTTAATCCTATTTACTCCCCAACTCTTCATCGGATATGTTCAAAAAACAATCCAGTTCCAGATATCGTTATTGTACATATGTGTACAATATTTCAAATCAATAACTTAAACCTATCTAGAGAAAACGTGAGCACAAAAAAGTTACATACAGACAAACAGACCGACAGACAGATCGACAGACCGACAGAGAGACGGAAAATATTTTTCGCTCAAAGAACCCCGCAGTTTTTTATTGTAAAAATGGGGTTCAGTCTATTGTTCTGAAACTTCAGGAAAATGTTCTCTTGGGCCCCCTGATTAAAATTCTCTTTGACCACCAGTCCGACCGAATTCGATGTTTTTATCCAGAGGAGATTGAAATTGTGAACATCTGCGAAGGTCTGCTTAAATGTTCCATAAAAATTCTGAAAATATTCAGGCTCATTTTTTGGAGAAAAATATTCATCTTTTGCCTCTTGGCGTTTGTTTTTCAACGTACTTCCTTCTCCCGGAAAAAATAAAGAAAAAATTTTTTTTGAATTTTTTTACGGGAAAAGGAAGCACTTTGAAGAAAAACTTGGAGGGGCATTAGTTGATTATTTTTACCTATAGAATATGCCTGAATATTTTGGGATCTTTCTGAAGTAGAAAGAAATAAAAATCTAGGGAAATTCTTGGCCGAAATTATTTTTGTCTAAGTAATTCTGAAAACCGGCAGGTGTGCTCATTGAACAAATATAAGCAACTTTTGGCTCTTGGTGTTTTTCTCTAAAACGCTTCTTTCATCCTAAACTAATTAATAAAATTCCATGAATTCTTTTTTTCTCAGTTTCGATCTCTTTTGTAATGCAGCTCCCGCTGCTAATAGCACCGCACAGCCGAATGTTGTCTTTAACTACACTGTCAATTATTTGTTCTTCAAACGTCTGAAAAACATGACATTTCTTAAAACTTGGACGGCTGTGTGAGGTGCGTTGCCATTAGCAGCGGGAGCTGCATTACAAAAGAGATCGAAACTGCGATAAAAAAGAATTCATAGAATTTTATTAATTAGTTCTTCTTCTTAGACAAAAATAATTTCGACCAAGAATTTCCCTAGATTTTTATTTTTTTCTACTTCAGAAAGATCCCAAAATGTTCAGGCACATTCTTTAGGTAAAAATAATCAACTTATGTCCCTTCAACTTTTTCTTCAAAGGGATTCATTTTCCCGTAAAAAAAATACAAAAAAATAATTTTTTTTGTTTGTTATTTTTTTCCGGGAGAAGGAAGCACTTTGAAAAAAAACACCAAGAGACAAAATGTGTTTATTTTTCCCCAAGAAGTAAGCCTGAATATTTTCAGAATTTTTATGAAACATTTAAGCAGTCCTTCGCAGATGTTCACAGTTTCAATCGCCTCTAGATCAAAAAATAGAATTCGGTCGGACTAGTAGTTACAGAGAATTATAATCAGGGGGCCCAAGAGAATATTTTCCCCAAGTTTCAGAACAATCGACTGAAACCCATTTTTACTATAAAAAACTGCGGGGCCCTATAAATCATGACATTTTAAGCCTGTTTCAACATTAAAAAATTTTGAATTTTTTTTACAATTACTATACTGCCACTACACTTCGTGGATGTGGAAATAAAAGAAAACGGTCAAGTTCAAGTTCCATACTTTCGCTAATAGCATTCCTACTAGTGTGCCAAATTTCAACGTTCTACGTCAAACAGTCTGAAAGAAGAATGCCTGTGACACACTAACGGACAGACAGACCCCGAGGTGATTCCATAAGTGTTTTTCATTTTGTCAATTATGGTACAAAACACGAGCAAAATGTCCACTGGCCCTGATAGCATCCTGCTTTCTTATTATCTCTTTTTGCATCTCCTTTATCGATACATTTTACTTCCGAGGTGGCTCGGTTAACAGATTTGTATCCATTACTAAGCAATTTTCAAGAGATTGAAGTAAACCATCAGATGTCAAACTGCCAAATATAGAAGATTTAAAGAAAGAATATGATACACATTTTGAATGTCTTATACATTAAACAGTATTTAACTTAAAAATGTAAGTTAAAGAGGTTGAGGCGTTACAGTCCCAACCAAAAGTAAGTCGAATTCTAAATCGGAACTTTTTCACAATAAATTACTACAAAAGTCGATGATACCAATAAAAACTGTCATAAAGGCAGAAATAAATCATTTTGTATTATTAATTAATTATTTAAGTAAATTTTATCATTTTACTTAATGAACTAACTTTTGGACGTTTTGTCCAAACTTTTTGAAAAATAAATAAATTTATGTAAATATCTGTGTATTTTACAAATTTGTTTCAGTAATTATTTTAAAAAAGAAGAGAAGCTGTAAAGATTAAAATTAAATCAATAAATAATTGAAAAATCGGTAAAAAATCATTAACAAAAAGGGAAATTTGACAGTTTATAAATTTATAATTTTTTTTGTTTTTTAAAAGTCTCCTAATTAAATTGGAAACAATACGTAAAAGATCAATGCTTTACATAGTTAGTTTTTGGAACTGCTGACAATATTTGGTTATTTGCTATGAATTAAAATGTACCAAAAAATTGATTGAAGGAGCCGTTACTCTGTGGTAGTTACTCATTTTGCATAAATAACTAAATAAAACACACTACTATGTGTTGTACCACTATGTGGTAGAAAAGATAGTAGTGTGTTTTATTTAGTTATTTGTGTTAAAATGTACCGTTTGCATGCTGGGACGACATATTTTCCATAAGACTACATGCAAAAGTTTTTTCAAATTTTTAACTGTATGAGTTTCCTGATGACTTTAGATTTTTTACAGAAAATTTTGTCAAAAATCTGTTCAAAAAAATGTATTTCAGATTTTTTTCATTATTTTCGTCTAACGCCTCAACCTCCTTAAATAGTAGTAGTAGTAGTAGTAGTAAGTAGTTAAATAAATTACTGCTAAAATATATCCAGTAAAAGGTAAAATAGACCTATTATAGGTTTCCCGTAGAAATACTATATATCTGTATATCCAAGTTACATAATTTTTCCCAGTTACACTTTTGACACTATACAGCGAGTACGTAAAGGTTGAAGTAAATTTCTTGCAATTGTTACAAGGCAAGTGACAAAAATTCTCTTAGACGTGTAGATTTTTAAATGCATTTCTCAATATATTTATGTAAAAACAGGTTCTAGAAACATTTATTTTTCAATTATGACGGCAACCCCCATTTGCTAAAATGTCATTTGAAAGAGCACAATTTTCTGCATACAGTACGTTAGATTCAACGGCATATTGCATTAAACAATTGTCGAGAAATAGTAACTACTTATAACATACATTGTTGAACAAAATATAAGAATTAATAAATACAGCAAAAAATTAATTAATTAAATGTCCAAGTCGAAACTGAGACTCTCACGAAACATCAGTAGTTCAGGTCGAATTTTCCAATTTCGTAACTAATTTTAAATAAACTTTGGATTTAAGGTAACCCCATAAAAAATCCAATGGGGTTAGGTCAGGCGACCTAGCTGGCCATTTTATTGATCCGTGTCTACCAATCCGTGTGGGAAAATTTCGTTTAAATAATTATTAACTATTATCGAATAATGTAATCGCGCCATCTTATTGAAACCATATGAAGTTTTTCGGTACGTAAGGGTTTTCTCCATATAGATACCCTACGACAAGTAATATAATTATGTTTTGTTGAATCAGCTCCAAATAAGTTTCACCATTTAATGAACCTTCAATAAAATATGAATCCCGAATTGTAGTCCTCACGATTCTAGACGTTAACTTGGAAAATGAATATGTGCCTCCATCATCTACTATGTGTGCACTTTGTGTGACCAATATCGACACGTTTGCCTATTTATAGCGCAATTTAAACAAAATGTGGCCTCATCACGTACTCGACTTAAGAAATGTAGATTGATATTACATCATTCCATCATGGTTTCGCAAAAATCTGCTCTGCGGTCTAAATCATCTTCGTTAAGCTCTTGAACTGAATTAACTTTATGTGAGTGCCATTTATCCATTTTCAAGTATTTTGAAACAGGCGACTGACTAATTGACTGCCTTGCTGCGACTTCGCAACTTGGTTTGTGAGGTAGTCAGTAAAACATCTGTTTACTTTCTGAATTTGCAGGACGATCTTTCGTGAAATTATCTCTTACATGACCGCGATCTCAGAACTTCTCTTCTATTTTCTATTATCTCTTACATGATTACAATCTCGAAACTCCTTTTCTATTTTCTAATATCTTATATGATCACAACCTCGGAACTTATTTTCTATTTCCTATTATCTTACACAAACACAATCTTGAAACTCCTTTTTTATTTTCTATTATATCGTACACAACCACAAGCTCGGAACTTCTTCTATTCTCTATTATCTCTTACATGATCACACATTTCTTTTCTATTTTCTATTATCTCTAACAGGACAACAATCTCGGAACTTCTTTTATATTATCTCTTACATGATTACAATCTCGAAACTTTTTCTCTATTCACTGTTATCTCTTACATGATCTCAATCTGGGAACATCTTTTCTATTTTCAATTATCTTTTACATAATCACAATCTTGAAGCTTCTTCTCTGTTTTCTATTTTATCTTACGTGATCACAATCTCGGTACTTCTTTTCTATTTTCTATTATCTCTTAGATGATCAGTCTCTAAACTTCTTTCCTATTTTCTATTATCTCTAACATGATCAAATTCTCGATATTTTTGTATATTATCTCCTACATGATCACAATCTCGGAACTTTTTCTCTATTTTGCTAACACTTCAATGTGTAGTCAGAATATGTACTGCTAAATAATTGACTAACCAGAGTTTGTGTTCAGGAACTATCTCCATAGCTAATCATCTTCAAAATTTCAATCCGTTGTGTCTCACTTAAACGTTCCATTATCAAAAGTTTAAATGCAATGTGACAAGCAAAGACTACCGTGTTACAACGAGGTTTATATTGCTAGGTAAATGAAAAGAATCGTAAACATAAGTAAGCGTAAGTCGTTAAAAATGTTTCTCTACCAGGGTTCGACCACAAGTGATGTACGTGTGTTATTATTAATGTTAAATGATTTCTTTATAGATAATTTCATCGTTCATTGGGACACATAATTTGACTTGCAGCGGGCGGAAAAATGTACTCTCTCAAATAACATTTTAAAAAATGGGAGTTGCCATTTAAAAAAATCGCCGATGACGTCATAACTTTTTTCAAAATGTTGATATAATTTTTTACATATAAACAAATTGAGAAGTACATTTTAAGATCGACGTGTCTGAGCGAATTTTTGTCGCATTTGCTCCTCTGTAACAATTTCAAGGAATTTATTCCAACCCATACCTGCTCACTGTATATTACTAACATTATAATAAAATAGTGTACTCTTGTGAAACACAAGTTAGATAAAGTATCTAAAATTTTCATATGGACAGTTTAACATTTCACAAACATATTGTACGTAAATTAACTTTTCTATCAAAAGAGTAAAGAATGTTAATAATGCATTTGAAGGTTTCAAAGAAAACCCTAGACAATTCAAGTTTTAACATAACACACAAAGGAAAAATAAGGGCGAGTATATTTTCGCTGTATGTATATTACAACTAGAACTTGAGGCATTTAATATTATACTGGCTCCAAAGTGGAAATCCCATTTGTGCCAGCAAAAGGAAATAAATGAGCAATTTGTCTGGAATAATCGAAATTGGCTCACCCCAGGGAAAAGACGTTTTGTTATCAGCATAACAATGAGTGCTTCAGAGAGTCTTCGATATACAATTAACTCAATAAGTAAATTAGGCTGTTCAATCGTGAGGTTCTCTTGTGTTCCATTAAGCCACCCTCGAACGAGTGGTATTAGTTTATTCTACTCTTACTATATGCTTAAGGGTGCATTTTTTAAATAATTTACAAGAATATACTGTAGTAAGCAATAAAATTGTAGCGCCCGAGGAATAGTAGAGATATATTTTAACTTATTTCTAGTTAGCAGTGCCCTTATATACCTAAATGTGGAGCCATTCTATCCACGATAGCAAGTCGTAAGAAAATGTTTTCCGATAATATTCGTATTATTGAAAATTGTTTAATTTTATATTTATACCGCCATTACAGGCTTGTTTTTAATATGTCTCGACGATTTTCAGATCAGTCGATTCCGTAATAAGAGCAGCTAAAATTTGCTAGAGGCACTTTAACAACCGCTGCTTAAGGAATCTCTACTTCCACATCCAGACTTCTCATCCAAGTCTCTTTAAAGGAAAACATCTTGACTATATTTGCACTCTAGTATGTGGAAATAATTGCTCAAAATTTTAATTATTTAATATTTCAAGCAGATATTATGCGGCGTTGGCTTATAGCATATATGCCAAAAATGTTTCTGGACACTTATTACCTTGCTTTACTTATTTTCTCTATTTATCCCCCACCCCACTCCTAAACGGAATCATCTCAATAAGATGTCAATACAATACATACGTATACCAAATTTCAAATGAACAATCTATCGGGGTAGCTCAGGGTTCCGTTATTGACCCACTTTTGTTTATTTTCATCAACAACTTGCCAGATTATATAACAGATGGTGACGTGTTTATCTACCCGAATGACACATCTGTAATAATTCACAGTGATACAATAGAACACCTAGAGAACAGAACTGCTGTAGTCATTAAACAAGATGAAGACTGGTGTTACAAAAATTCATTAATTATTAATGTGAAAAAAACTGTATTCTTGTATTTAATAAATATTGTATCTAATAATATTCCCAAGATAGAATACGTTCAGACCAGTCTGAACACAACATTCTTAGGTTCTGTGGTAGACGCTACGTTGAATTTTATCCCTCAAATTGATACTATCTGTTCCAGGTTAGCAAACACAAAATTTGCTATTTTAAACTAAAAAAGGAATTAAATATTAGTGCATTAACGATATGTTACTATTCCTTAGTGTATTCAGTCATTAGTTATAATATGGGGTCAGTCGACTGAGACAAATAGAGTTTTTGTAATGCAAAAGAGAACCATTAGAATATTATTTGATTTAAGCTATTGACAATTATGTAGACATACATTTTAAACAAAAAAAATAATGACTGCCACGGGAATTTGTGTTTTTAAAATTTCTTACTTCGTGTACAAAAATTTGAAAAAATTTAAAACACGTAATGATATTCACAGTTACTCCACGAGAAATGCGCGAGAAATACACATTAAAAGTTTTATTCTTAGCAAATATAAACACCCTATTATGCTGGTAGTTATATATATATAATAAACTTACAGAAATAACGTCCCAAAATTCGTTCAAATTATTCAGAAACAAACTGAAACTATTCTTAGCAGAACATTATTTCTATAGCATGACCGACTTTTTACTTCCCTCGCATACCGAAGTGAAGTATTGTACTCGAGAAAAAATCAACCTCCGAGATTTTTTCGGATTTTCACGTTTCAGATCATGTAGATTACGAAAATATAGGTTTTTCAATTCCGTCAGTCTGTCTGTCTGTCTGTCTGTCTGTTTGTCTGTTTGTTATTGCATTATCTAAAAAAATACTTGACGGAGAACATTGAAATTTGGAAGGTAGCTGACGCTACTGTCAGCGAAGAAATGGTTAAACTTTCACTGGAGAATATACAGAGTGGACCGTCTAAAGGGAATAAATATTGAAAAAAAATTGTTTTTGCTCGAATTTTAAATTACCACGTTTCACAGCATTCTAAACCTATTTCAGGAAATGAAGTTTTTGAAATTTTTTTACCAACATTTTTGAAATAATTTTTACCACTTTGAATAGATGGAAACAATTTTTTCCCTGTTCTAATTTAAAATTTCCACTGTTCATGGCATTCTATATCTATTTAAAAAAATTGAACATGTTTTTACCATTTTGGAAAAAAATTTTACCACTAGCATAGATGGAAAAAAAAATTTTTGATCAAATTAAAAATGTTCACGTTTCATGGCATTCTAAATCTATTTAAACAAAAATTTGATTTTTTTTTTATTTGTAATGTTCTTTACATCTACTATAGAATAGAAGGATACATTTTTGCTCAAATCTAAAATTCTCATATTTCATGACATTCTAAGCCTATTTCAGAAAAAAAAATAATAAAAATTCTTTTACCAACATTTTTGAAAAATTTCAAAGAAAATTAAATTTTTGAACCACTAATATACTTCCACTCCACTACGTGAATGTGGAATTAAAAATATGACAGATGGCAACAATATTTGGAATATGCACCTATTACAGTTTTATTGAAAAATGTACAGGGTGGTTTTCCCAAGAAATAATTCATCCATGATGGAAATTTGTAAAGATATTTGTGCAAGCCTTCTATATTTGGCACCTGTTATTTAGTATTGAATTTTTGCTGTTGGATGACCATTATGTATATTTTTTTGACCAAAAGTTATCAGGTTTTCTTTGTACTAATAGTGATAACTATATTCCGATTATTATTCTCAATGTCATTTCGTAATTAATGTTTTTTTAGAGTGACCGCCATGTACAAATAAAGAGGGAAATTCTGTGTAAATACCTTTACCGATTTTTTTATCGGTAATAGAATTTTTTGAATGCTAAATTTTTTTTTTTTTGTTGTGTATGAAATGTACTTTAAGATTACATGTATTTGTTAGTTTGTGCTAATGCTTCTCTGTTTATTGTACCTATATTTTTTACAATCTTGTTTGTTTTATATACTTTCATTCTTATTGTATTCCACTGTATTTCATATTGTATTCCACATCTTTAAATCAACTTTTGCTTTGTAATTTTCTTCTTTTTAATATGACAAAACCAATATAATTTATGTAACAAGATTTATGGCGAATAAATTTATTCTTTTCCATTCTATCTCAATTTCATTTTATCAATCCCTTTAATAATGGAGTGGAGGTGGTGTGGGGTTGAAAAATATTATAAAAAGGTATGAGTCCTTGTCCTCTAGTATGTGCACCAAATCCCAAATTAAAGTACTCTTACCAGCCTGCTTTACTTATTTTCCCTTATTTACCCCCCAACACTTAACCGGAATTAACGCAAAAGATAATCGCCATGATACATATATATATATATACCAAATTTCAAGTCAATATCTTAAACCGTTCCTGAGAGAAATTTCGCACTAAAAATTACAGACCGACCGGGAGACACACAGAAAATTTTCATTCAAATTTGAAATATCGACGTTTATGACATTCTAAGCATATTTCCACAATAATACTTTAGAACATTTTTTTACGATTACGATACTTCCACGCCACTACGTGGATATGGACGTAAAACTATTGCAGATAGATGCATACAGATACATATGAAAAGTGCATGAAAGAATGAAGCAACTTTTAGTGAAAAAATTATTTGCATTTCTGTATTGTTATAGAAGATATAATTTTTTTTAGAAAGCGCTTCGCTGCTCTCCTGCCTCCACTAGCGTTTGAAGTTTATCAATGAACGATTGGTGACTTACACTGCAATGCTAAATATGTATGTACCTATTACATATACGTAAATATTACAGTTTCTTGTCATAGAAGAAAGAACAGAGAAATTTAAATATTATTATAGTATAACTAAAAACCGCTGCCTAAGGCATCACCACTTCCACATCCAGATTTTCCATCCAAGCCACTTTAAAGGAAACATCTTGACTATATTTGCACTCTAGTAAGTGAAAATAATTGGTCATAGAATTTTAATAATATTTAAGGCGGACTTCATAAAAAAATTTGAGGTGTTGGTTTCTAGCATGCATGCCAAAAATGAAGCTTGTGGACTTTTATTGGCTTGCTCTACTTATTTTCCCCAAATTACCACCCCCCCCCCCTACCCACAAGGAGAATCATCTCTATCATACTCCAATACAATACTTGTAAAAAATGTCAAGTGAACATCTCAATTTTATTTTATCAACACCTTAATAATTGTGTGGTGGGGGGTTGAAAAATATTATAAGGAAATTTGAGGCCTTGGTTTTCAGAATATGCACTAAATATCAAGTTTCTGTACTGTTACCAGCTTGCTTTACTGATTTCCCACTATTTGCCACTTCTTAACCCCCGCCCCTTCAACCAGCTTGCTTTATTTATTATTCTGTACTTACCCTTATTTAGCCCCAACCTTTCAACGGAATCATCTCAAAATATAATCCAATTACACTTGTCGTTATAATACACACATGTGTACAAATTTCAAGTGAAAATATCAATTTTATCTTATCAACCCTTTTAATAATGGAGTGGGAAGATTTGAAAAACATTATAAAAAAATCTGGGGTCTTAACTTCTAGCATATACACCAAATTCCAAGTTTCTGCATTCTTGCTTGCTTGCTCTACTTATTTTCCCGTATTTACCCCTATTTAACCCTTAACCCTTTAACGGAATCATCTCAAAATACAATCTAGTTCTAGATGTCGTTATGATATACACATTACCAAATTTCAAGTTTTATTTTAACAACCGATTTAATAATGGAGTGGAGGTAGTGGGGGAGTGGACAAATATCATAAAAAAGTTTGAGGCCACAACTTGAAGTATATACACCAAACCTCAATTTCCTGTGCTCTTATCAGCTACCTTTATTTATTTTTCCCTCTTCACACCTATTTTACCGTCAACCCTTCAAAAAATGATCTCAAAATATAATCTGTTCCAGGTGTCGGTATATATATATATATATATATATATATATATATATATATATATTGTTCTATATTCTACTATCTATTTTATTTTTTATACGTTCGAAATTACTTTTTGAAAGTAAATTGAAATGATTTTATTGAGCGCCAAACAGTTTCTTAAAAGCTGTTAATATTATAGACTATAGAACACCATTAGCATGACCATCTACAATCTATAGAATGACTCTTACTCAGGGTCCAACGAAGTCGGTTCAATAAATGCTCATTGATCAAGATAACAATCTAAATAAATCAAACTCAGTATTGAACGAACAAAGTGTTAATTTATTAACAAATTTGAACTTGGAATGTAATTAACAAATTTAAATAACAAAATCTAACTTAACTAAAATGATAAATATGGCCTTTATTTAAAATAAATATGTACCATGGATTTCTGATATTGTAAAGCTTTACCTTGTCTTTCTTTTGAGTCGAGTAATGTTAAATTATAACCTCTAACTGGTTATTATGATCCTTGAAATATAATGTCACTTGACTGACTTTTTAAACCTCTCAAGGCTTCTTCTTCTTCTTTTCTGGATTGACGTTTGTTTATAACCTCCAATTTATTTTCAAGATTTCCTTGAAATATTTCTATCACTTGATTGACGTTTGAAATTTCTTCACCATATGAATTTGCTAACTGAATTAACAAATACTTCCCTCTTCTAAATCTGCTTTCCGGATAATCTACTTCTTAATACTTTCAAAGTATACTCACTTCTTATATTTAATCAACTTTTACAATTTATTCTTGATATCAATATATCTGGATTGTAATATCCTAACCTTCAAATTATTCACCACTTTTCTTTTCTTTTCAATTTATTTATTTATTCTTGGATGAATATTTTTCGCAGCTCGCTATTCAGCGGTGTATGATCAACTGATTTGTTATTTTTAGTCGTTTCAATGGGTTAATTTCCAATATTTCAATTGTTTTTTTCTATTTTGATCTAATATTTCAAAATTTAATTTTAATTTAAAATTTAAACTATTCAGTTTTGTTTGTTCTTTACCTTAAGTGAATACTGTTTTTAATTCTTTATTTTTCCTGATAAGTTTCTTATTCTACTTTTCAGGATTAAGTGAATAATTATAATTACTCGAAATATATTGACATATTACATACACTTTCTTAAAATCTACTTATAACTACAATTAACAATTCCAATCTCAAATAAATACTAATTCATACATTTAGATGAATAGCAATGATAAACACAAAATGCTAGTAGTTAAAAACGTACTGCAGTTTCCATACTGACAGAATACTTATATTATAAACTAAAACAAGAAATTGATACGCCAAAAAACATTTAACATCTTACTATTAGTCCTTTCTTTCTGCATGATGTGAAATATCATTTACAAAACACCTTTCTGCAATGATATTTGAAAATATCTGAAAACTTAAAATGTCATTCAGTGTTTTGTAATATATGGACTTACTATTTCTAAAATAATTACGCTGCACTGCAACTACTGTTGATAGTCTTTCATTCAATATTCATTTTGTGTAGATTTACAGTGTTTCTACACAAATATGATTTTCAGCCCTAAGTTTTGACATGCATGTCAGATTTTATAAAATTTACTTTTTTGTTTTCCAATTTCATTCTAAATCATTTTAAATGAGATTGTGATTCTCTATCAGTTCATGTTTTATTATGTACTATTTAGAATAACCTTGTTAAACTAAAAAAAACTTCATTTTATGTTTATTTAAATATTTTGTTCGTATTCAATATCAAGTTTCATTCTCTGCATCCTACTCGATGAGAATAAGTGAACTTGAATCAATTAAATAAACCACAGATACTCCTGCTTCTGTATGATCCGTTAAAGTAAAACTGTTATGATTAATTCCTAAAATACATACAAATTTGTGAATTTTATTTATGATTTCAAACACGACACTTAGGTAGTGTTCCACAGTGTGGATATACAGCAATATACATATATATATGTGTACCAAATTTCAAGTGGATATCTCTATTCTATCAACCCCTTTAGTAATGAAGTGGGGGTGGTGGGGGATGGGATGACAATATTATAAAATAATTTGAGGCCTTGGCTTCTAGTATATGCACCAATTCCCAAAGTTTTGTACTCTTACCAGCTTCCTTTACTTATATTCCCTTATTCTCCCATATTTACCCCCCAACCCTTCACCGGATAAGTATAAAAAATAATCCAGTTCGAGATCTCGACATAGAACATAAAAGTTTAAGTTAATATCTTAAACCCTTCCAGGGGAAACGTGCGCACATAAAAGTTACAGACCTACAGACAGACCGACAGACAGACACACAGAATTATTTTTTTGCTCTAAATTAAAATCTCGACGTTTCATGACGTTCTAAATCTATTTCAATGAGAAAAATTTTTGAATTTTTTTTACTATTATTATACTTCCACTCCACTACATGGATGTGGGAGTACAATACTGTTGAGACACAGAAAACAACGTGCCACTGAATGAGCTTAAAATTATCTCTTGTGTCTGGAAATAACAATCGTTAGCAATAGCAAAAAAAATGCATTCCTCGCAAGCTGTTTCATCTAATCTAATCTAATCTAATCTAATAAATGTTTTTCTCTTAATCGACTCAAGTGATTGGTTAGTTAAAATAATGTATTTTAACTCTAATAAAACGGATTTAAAAAAATCAATTATTTGTATCCCATAAAGCAAAATAATTTTTTAATCATTATTTTTTTTATAAAATCATTTACGAGCCATTGCTGTGTCGTCTTTAAGACTCTATCTACAACATGTTTTTTTTTCGGGGTAATTGAAGGGGTACGGCGTGGTAGAAAAGAATTAAATCTATTTTTATTATTGTCTATTTCACCCTTTTTAGTGGCCCAATTTGATGTAAATCTGCAGAAGTTATGCAGTTATCTTCTGAATTCACGGTTTTGAATATTTAACTTTGGATAACAGGATTTAGTATCAACTATTCCGAAAACACCTGATAATTTAATTCCAACCCGCGCCTTCGCCATAATTAAAAAATGGAAATAGGGTCGTTTCCTTCAACAAAATTTATAAAATATTATTGTACCATCAAAAAATATACTAAATATATTGTTCATATATCATATTAAAGAAAGTCCTAATAATTACATGCAAGAAAAAACTGGTTTTCAAAATATCAAGGCGGTAAATGATGACGTATGTAATGAGAATTCAATTTTAGAGATTTTCATGTTTTCTCTATCATGTTGGCGGTAGTGCTCGGTAGATTTGTTGCGTATTTGTTGTTTACATTGTGTTGATTTTTCATTATATCATAACCTAAAAATTTTAAATTTTACTTTCTATTTTAAAACATATCTACAACAGTATATTATTAATAGAATATCATTTACATACTTACTTTAGCTTACAGTGTACTTCATATTTTAATCAAGTTAAATCCTAATAACAATAACAATAGTTTGAAGAATACAATTAATATGACAATGACTCACGTCGATATTATAACCACGCTACTCTGTGCTATAACCAGTGTTGCCAAGAGGCCAAAACGAAATTACTGGCGAAACTTGATTGCATTCCTGGCATTTCCTGGCAATATTTCGCAATATTGTATTTCCAGGGGCCCGGGGGTAGTAACATATGCGGAACCCCACTCGCAGGTCTTCGGTATAATTCTAAAGAGCGGGGGTGAAATTCCCCACAGTAGAATATTTACCTCGGCGATTGCAATTTCGAAGAACAGGGGTTACTTGCGATACAATTTTTTACATCGGTTCGGTTGCAATTTCGAAGAGCGGGGGGTGATTAATTGCGATACATATTCCTTACAATGCAATTTTAGGCATAAAAAATTTATATATTACCTCTCAGCTTTCTTAAAATCCATCAAAGTAATATTTGTGATGCATATGTAATGTTAATTTAAAGAAAAATGGAAGTTAGTTCCAAATCGACATCCCTGACAAGTTATTCCTGGCAAATTCCTCGCATCGGATCAATCCTGGCAAGTTTACTGGAAGGACTCTTTATTCCTGGCAAATGCTAGTAATTACTAGCAAAACGGCAACACTGGCAATAACAGTAAACGAACGACGCCCGTCGATTATTCCTCTATTTGTTAACTGCGCATGCTCTCACATCTGACGTCACCATAGGCGCCAATTCAAAATTTTGTAACTTAAATAATTAATTTCACTATTAAAATGAATTTGGAATGTAAAATAAAAAAAATACGGGTCAAATAAAATTTTATAAATTACTTGAGTATAAAATTTTTTAAAAATGGTCAACGGCCCTATTAATTGTAACTATTCGAAAATTAGAAAAGTCAAGAACGTTATAAAAAAGGAACATAACTTATTTACTCCGGACATTTACTATGGGAAAGCATACAACATGAAAACAAGTTGTAGGCACGTATTCAAGTGTACTTTTACTTCCACATTCAAATAGTGGAGTGGAATTATAGTAATCGGAAAAATAAATTAAAACATTTTTGTTAAAATATGTAGAATGTTATGAAACGTCGATATTTTAAATTTAAACAAATTTCTGACTCAGTCGGTCAGTCCAACTTTTTTTGTGAGCACGTTTTCTCTCGAAAAATTTAAGATATTGACTTGAAATTCCATACACGTCTATTATAACGAGATCTAGAACTAGATTATATTTTCAGATTATTCCGGCGAAGGTTGGGGGTAACTAGGAGTAAATAAGTAAAGCAAGCTGGTAAGGTTCCAGAAACTTGTGATCTGGTGTATACAGGATGTTAATTTTGTCAGGGCGCTCGAGAATATCTCACTTAATATCGGTCGTAGAATAAAATCGTCTCTAGGAAAATTGTGCCGAATTTTAAAGAAGCAAAATGGTTTAAAGACATTTGATCTCCATGGCCTACTTTAAGAGTTATGACGGAAAATATCGAACATGCGGAATACGTCTAAGCAAGATATCTCTGTTATTTGAAGAGATACGACAATTTTCTGCAAAATAGAGTATTTATAATTTCTTTGAAAACCGCTGCATTTTGCGATTTACTTTTTAGGGTGTTAATAAAAATTATTTGAAATGGGCTGGAAATAGCTGCATTAAATAGAGTAGTTTCCTACCTTTTCAACGATGTATCATATGCCATATTTATTCATTACAACTAAACAAATAACTATCATATTTTAAACCAATATTTTTTTTAGCTGGCATCATACTTGCCGCAGAGAATTCAAATCTTTAATACAATCAAACATTAGCACAATTAAAAAGAATAAAGTAAATATCAGCTAACAGAAAAGAAAATAATAATCAGGAAAGCAACATGGAGCAATTATGGGAAGAGTACTCACAATTATGCCAATGTATAGAGGTCATCCATGTGAACGTTATTCCTTGCTCAAAAAGTTAAAATATCTTTGTCAATTAATTTAAGTACAATATCCTTTTGTCTGTATTTAATATTATCTACTAAACTAAACACGACATTTTCAAATATTATTTTGAGGAGTTTTTGACAAACTAGTCGGTGTAGCCAATTAAAAAAAATGGTTTTCTAAAAAAATGTATTTTTTTAAGAAGAACTAATGAAGAAGTCTAATATTTTCAGAGAATTTGTAATTTATGTGTACAAAATGGTCCTTAAAATTCCGTTAAAACAACGTTTGGGCTGCTAGTCTCTGCTTATCCTGCTGCGTCCTATAAAAAGGCTCTGGCTAAGTACCTCTCCTTTAAAATTAAATGACGGAAAATTATAATTACTTTACTAAAATATATTCACCTTGTTTAGTCTGACATCTAATTAGATAATAATTAAAGGAACCATTTAAAAAAATACTTTTGCTTATTATATTTTTAATTACATTGTACAGCTTTTACATTAAGAAGGCAATTTATAAATATATTACGTTTAAGATAAGAATTCTCTTGGCATTAAATAATTTTCTGTTATAAAAACATAACAGGACAATTTTGAACGACCAAGTCGTACGTATACTTTCTTTATGAAAATTGTATACAGGGTAATTTAATTAGAAATAACATAAATTAATCGCTGTCTCTTGAATATCTAATTGTGCTATTTTTCTTCATCATTTTTTGAATCTAAATCAGTACCAATAAACTAACAACTAAATTCTAATATTTTGAATTATTAGTATCATTTTTAGTGCAGAGACCACCAGTTTCTAAACAATTGCCACATAATTTTCAATACTAAAGTGTATTTATTATTGTTCTGTGTTTGTTATTTTCAGCATTGGGTCGACGCAAATCAACGTCAAACGTCACTTTCAGAACACAGAGTAAAGCGATAAATAATTATAATGATAAGTGGTACATTGACTTCAGTAACTGAAATTGTTACATTTAATCAATATGAAAGGCAAATTACGGTCAAGAGTAAATAATTGCTGTTACTTCCACATCCACATAGTGGAGTGGAAGTATAGTAATCGTAAAAAAAAATCTTTTTTTTTTTCTTGAAATAGTTTTAAAAGTGTTTGTGCGCACGTTCTCTGTGGAACGTTTTAATATATTAACTTGAAATCTTGTACACCTATAGGGCTCCCTTATCCAGACATGGTCCTTACAAGACTTCAAGTCTGTTGATAAGGAGCTTCTTGGTAAAGTTATCAGTCCCTTGTTTTTATTTTCTCGCCAAGTCGTCTCAATCCAGTCAAGGCTATTCAGTTCATGACATAGACTGACGTACCTGAACGAGAACTCACCCATCCATGTGCTGGACCCGACCGACGTAGATTAACTTCGCCGATAGAGTGCACCTAAACCGGTGACAGTACAAGGAACTGTTAATAAAACTCTTACTCTTAAGGTTTTTTATCTAATCGCGTTTTTCAATGTCAAAATTTAAGTGCATTTTTTGACGTTACGAAACGTCACACTTTTCATCACTGTCTGTTTCATTATATAACTAGTGATGTAATTAATTTTTACGTGACTGATTATTATTAAACCCACCATTTAGAGAAAGAACTTTAAGACTAAAATACAAGAAAACACTTTATTAATAAAATGCAAATGAAAACTTCCCGTCATCAGCATTTCTAATTAAACTTTCAAAGTTTTCTCATATTAAAATGATAGCTTTTTTAGCATGATAAACTGTATATTTTCTCTTCAAAAATGCTATTAATATGATATTTTTTTTATGTCAGTGTTTCTTTTCACATTTAATTCTACCTTTAATATTGGGTTGGTAGTTCACATTGTAGATGCTTTATAGTTTTTCATCGTTTCGAAGTACGTTAAGAGAATCATTTCACAAATATCTTTTTATTATTCTTTTTGTTGACACCAATTTACAAATTTAGTACCTATATACTGCTTCATATATTCATTTGCTTTACCAGGTATTATTGAATTTACTGCTAAATTAGCCGATTCTCTTATATCAGATGGAATATCTACATCTGAATCAACCATTTTTGACTGAACTTGCTTCAAAAAATTTAGTAGATTGACAGCGATAAACACAAAATTTAGTTTAGTTGTACGACTGCAAGCGTATGTTTGGAACCGTAAAGTGGAATTCAAAATAAATTGCAATTTCTTTGACGATTTTGGTTTTTTTATGTAATTGCATTTTACGGAAAAAAAATGTATGTCGGTTTACTAAAGTGTTTGCTCTACCAAGTGTCTATAGAAAAGTTATTTAGTTATCAATTTTTATTGTGAAGCAAAAATACATTGTGGATTAGGAAGCCAATGAATACAAACGACAATTAAGAATTGATCATTAAAAAACTACTATAGGTATCTAGAAATAAACATAAATATGTCGCGTCATTATTAAACATTTTTGCCACCAGCTTTAACACATAGCTCTAGTCTAGCTTTTAGTCATCTATAACTGTTCTGGATTTCAACTGCTTCTTTAATTTTGGTTTTTGATAATCCTAAATTATTGTCAAAATTAAAAGTATAAACTTTTTCTTTTAAATGGCTCCATAAGTAGAAATCCATTATCGTTAGATCCGGACTTCTAGGTGACCAACAATTCGGCCCGTATCTTCCAATCCATTTTTCTGGAAAATGACGGTCTAATTTCTCTAACAATGATTGCAGAATGTGCAGGGCATCCATCTTGCTGTAGGAACAATTTCATCCTTTGCGATATGGGTATATATTCGAGTTGATCCAACAAAAAAGTATTTAGCATTTCCAGGTAAGAATGTTGATTTACATTTCCTTCAAAGAAATATGGACAATTATTCCAAAGTAACAAATTGCACACTAAACATTCACTTTCTTGGAATATTGCCGTTTACATCGTATACGAACATTAGGATTTTCCGAGGACCAATACCTACAATTCTGTGAACTTACCGTACCATTAGTGGAAAACGTTGCCTCGTCAGAAAAAATAATATTTTCCTGAAAGTGTCTATCACTTAATATTCTCACCCCTCCATAAACAGAAACCCAATCTTTTAGCGTCGTCATTTTGTTCAAGAGTGTGTACAAATATTGGTTTACATGGATGAATTCTATTGGCGTTGTATATTTTTTGTATCACACTTTTAGAAATTCCAGTTTGAGTTGATCTTCTTCTCAGAGATAATTTTGGGAACTCATTCAACGAATCCATCGCAATTAAAGTGCCAGCATCATCTTCATTAAACTCCTTCTTCTTTTTCTTTATATTTAATACACTACCAGCTCTTTCAAATTTGTCGATTATTTTTTTAGCACCCCTATCTGGTAGTAGTCCATTTGGCCAATGTTCTTTGAATTTTTCTACGACAGCCTTATAGGAATATGTATCTCCCAATCCATAGCACTGAACAATGGGTTTCCTTTGCTCTACTGTACGTATGATTTTTAGTTAATAATTATTATGCTCATCTGACAGTTATTATTATTATTAATTTGACAGATAAGCACACACACGCATTTGCTTCTCATGGATGAATTGATGAATATGCATTGAAAGTTTTAAAAGAAGAACATTTCAGAAATTAATGTCAATATAGGTTGTTCCTTCCAGGGATATGTGTATATTTTGATAAGGTTCACCATTTTTTTTAAATACCGCAAAAGTTATGTCAAAGTAAATGAAAATTTCAAAAATTAATGTCAATATAGGTTGGTCCTTCCAGGGATATTTGTATATTTTGATATCGTTCACCATTTTTTTAAAATACCGCAAAAGTTATGTCAAGATAATGAAAATCATATTTGTGTAAAGTATTGGGATTACCTTGGAAATAAATCATAGCACGTAGGATTAAAATAAACGTAAATCACTAAATAATTTTCTTTCGATTAAATAATTTAGTAAAACTTTAGTATACCGACACACAATTTTTTTTTTTTTCGTAAAATGCACTTATATTAAAAAATCAAAATCATCAAAGTAGGCGTATATTTTTGAAATTTTGCCCAGGGCTACAACTTTTTAGTCTGAATAACTCTCTTTAATGACATTTTGCTGTATGTTTTACAGAAAAGGTACTTTACCTAACAAGAAATTCGTTTTTGCTTAACTGCCATGACCTACGTGATTTAAAAAGAACAAAAGTACACCCAAAATAACTTTTTAGATAAGCAGGGGTGAACCCTCAAATATGAAAAAAAATTATAAAATTTTTTGTCCATTTCACCTATAGCGAACTCAATCGGAGGACACGCTGTATATATGAACGGCCATGTTGAATTTGTTGGAAAAGCGCATAAGGCGGTGGCTACTTCAGCCTTATTGACGAGTTCACGGAGTAGCCACGGAACGAAAAACTAATATTTTGAAGCTCCACATAATCCCTCATATTATTAAAATTTGACATTCCATAACGGGATTAGATAAACGTCTTTGTCCACGACTATTAAATAATGTACTCATTATGTATGTACTTTCTCAAGGATAATACTATCCATTATTCCCTGCAGTGAATAATGATTTCATTATTCACTGATTACAGTGAATAAAGAGGACAGTCAGTTGTTTATAAGAAATGACATTAGTGAGTTTTTACTAAAAATTAAAATGTCAAAATTGCAGCAACCAAAAGACAAGTGTTGTCTCTCTAGGAAATACTGAAATGGTACATGCCGAAGAGGTACTTTAATGAACACTCAAAAACTGCAGGTTTTTTTTTTCAAAGTATCATCTTTTAGCAACACGCGGAAATCCCGAACATTGTTTTTGAAACCATTAATTTACGTACGAGCCTACAAACTGTATTATTTTATTAGTAAGCCATGACAATGTGTCAAAGCGTAATTCTGTAATGGATTTGAAATGTCAAAATTTGTGCGATTTCAACGCCAACGTTATTTATAATAATTTTATATATTAGGTAGTCATAGAAAGTAATAAAATTAAATAAATGGATACTGACAGTGACAATGAGATTTCCTTGACACTGACAGAGATAAAGGAAGCTGCAGAAATCACCTCATTAAACTTTTTGCCCGAAAAATCAAAAAAATTATATAATATGATGTCATAGGAATCTTTCTTAAATAGGGGAAATGAAATGAATATGAATTAAATAAATATTAAATATCTAATAGTCGTGGACAAAGTATAGTATTCTATTCGCATATAATGGCTATTATTCACTCTTGGGATTTACGACACTCGCCTGCGGCTCGTGTCTTAAACTTCACCCTCGTGAATAATAGCCATCATTATATGCTCGTTGAATAATATACTATTATTGATTCTATTTCTTTCTGAGCGACCATGCAAATACTTGGAAAATCAACCGAAGATAACATCAAAACTCATAACGGACAATTTTGCAAGTATTCGATGAAATCAGATCAGATCAAATTCGAAAATGAATTCTCAAATTCCGTCTCTTAAACAGTAAAATGAATTTGTTTTTTAAATTGCTATCATACTGTATATCATTTGCCAATTTTATTTAAACAATAACACAGGAAGGATAAAAGTTATCAAAAATGCACTGAATGGCGTCGTGCACAATGTTTCATTTCATTTGGGAATTCCACTGGAAATCGAAGTGGAACAATATGGCCTTCTGTAATAATAATAAATATCGGCTATCTGCAGTACCAGCCCGGTCGTTTGTGAAATTATCATTCGCTACCATCCAGCATCCGAGGAGACAGAAAACGATGAAATATAGCGAGCGATAGAGATAGTAAATATAATTACTATTTAAAACTGGAAACAAACAAATCTACGGCTTAGCGTTCAAACAGTGATGTACGCTTCGACGTTGCCAACGAAGGATTTTAACCCTCATAACAAAGATAATTATTTTTTATTGTGTGAAAATTTACTGAAATTTGTTTAGGTTTTTTTAATTTGCCGAGTTAGCTTTTCCTTTATTCCCTTTTGTATAACTCTTTCAATGTGTGTTTGGCAACTTTTATTGCATTTCAGCTAAATATACACCACCAAAACAGTTGGTTTCATAAAAACTTATACAGGGTGTTTTTAAAAGTTATTCATTTTTTGTTTGCACATAATAGTAGCAAAACATATTCTTTATAGAATTTGGTAAACACCAAAAGTAATCGATGAAAAATAAAAAGGAGAACTAGCTATGAAAATCTTAATTTCCATTCTTTGCAATCTATCGATAACCTGCAGGGTGTTTTTGGAATACTGTTTCATAACATTTCTAAGAAATTTTTATAGCTAGCTGATGAACACATAAAACAAGAAAAATGTTTGAACTTTTGTTTACGATTACTATACTTCCACTCCACTATGTTAAAAGTAATTACACTAACCGAATGCAGTTGAGCATATTGTATGTTTTAAGTTGTGTAATGTGCCTGGCATGTATCAAAAAATGCGTGATTCTGTCAGACTTCAAGTCTGTACTTCAATCACTAGGTTGCAACTACACCTCTCTCAGCTGGTAGCTGAGAAAGATTTTAGAAGTGTAGTTACCGGTTAACTCAGTGGTTAGAACGTAAATTAGTCTTTGGCAAGAACAGCTAAATTTTTTTTTTTCAGCAAATTATCTAAATGTCAAAAAAAATTAGATAAATATAAATAGATAAGATATTAAGGGCGCCAGCGTATTCAGTACCTAATGCTCTTGAAATTTTTATCAGGGGGAAGAACAATCAAAATCAAATGTAACATAAATATTATATTAACATGAGTATAAGAACAAAAAAAATTTACAACATTTTCAAACAAATCGTTAAAAAATTAATGGCAAAAAATTTGATTTAATTAGTTTACTAACAGACAAAAACAGGAATATTATTTAAACAAAATAAATTTGAAAATTAAATAAAAAAATTACAATTTAAGAATAGAAAAGATCAAATGGTTTACAAGCTTGTTTCTGACCAACGGAGAGTTTTAATTTAGATTTAGGCTTAGTCAACTTGGTGGATAGCGTAGAGTTCCAAGGAGGTCGAACCCTGAATATAGCAACAGGTACCTGGGAATGAGGACTGAATAATGGTCGTATCCTGGTCAACGCTGCGTTTGGAGAAAATGTCCAGCCAATGAGTAATCAGTTCCAGTCTAGCCCACTCCTCCTCTTGCGATGCATCAGTTGATCCAAGGTTTTACATGAAAAAGTGGACAGTGTAAAGAATCATTTGATACATTAAGATTAATTTTTAAAAAACTGTAACAGTTTAAATTTGATCTAATTTAAGACAACATGGAAAATAATGTATATATGTTCTTGAAAAATATAGCATATTAATCAAGAAAATGTTTTAAAAGGCAGAAAAAAATTTAAAAAACTACCAATGAACATCTAGTGTTGAGGATCACTCAAGAAAATTTAAGTTTAACAAAAAAATTAGTAATTGTAAAATTTTACGTCTGAAAATATATGAATAAGCTACTGATTAATATAGTAATAAATGAAATTAATAAATGAGAAAACTCTACTCTCATGAAATTTTAGCCGATCACAAAATGGCAGACCCTGCATGGTTGTGACCAAAAATTTGAATAAAGATAACAAAATTTACTAAAACTGAAGTAGATAGAAAATATCTGAATTACTATCTGAAAAAAAAAACTAATATGTTGTAACAAATATAGCAAAAAACTTGTGGGCTTAATCTCCCGAAAAATAAACTAATAGAAATTTATCTCTTAACTTTCTGTACTAACACGAGGTTAATTAAATGTGACAAAATGACTTTAGGTTTCGACTTTTAATGAGATGAGATTATCTGCACACAATTAAGAAACAAGGATTCTAACTTATCCCTTGATTATATAAAAGAAAACTGAAACACAGGAACCCTAAATACAGGAACAAAGGCCCCGAATGTTCAGTGCAACGCCAAATCCACGTAGAACAATTGAGCACTTATGTAAATTATTTAATGATTATCCAAAGATAAAACTAAGGTTCACTCACCTACGGTAGATTTACCGGAGTAGTTCGGCGCTGTGTTGCCTTATTCGGTCCGTTTGGTCCTAAACCGTTGGGTTCCTGCAAGACGTGGCTGCTGAAAAATTACCGAGTTTAATCCTCGTCCACAATAATCTAAAAAACATGATAAAGCACCACAGTATTGTGTCTCAAGCGACCACAAAAGACAAAATTACCACGATAATTAATGAGTTAACAAAGATACATGTATCCAGCAGACACCGAAATCGCACCAAAACGTGCTTCAATAAAAATGAATTATTACACGGAATATCCTTTAAAAATTCCCAAAAATAACTATATAGCAACGTTAACTCAATAATATGACCGCATTTAATAATCAAATATATTCAAAATATCAAAGGATTAAAGAAATAACAGTGAAAGTCCGTTAAAGGAATAACTAAACAATCTCAAATCAGTAGCGTCGGAAGTGAAAAAGTGAAGTAGCCTCGATATTAAAAATGGCCTCAGTGATGTTTCCGCCCGCGTATGCGCACTTGTTGACCTCGCGTTGGCGTTTACCGCGAATTATTCAAATTTATGTAGCAAGGGTGCTAAACAAAAGAAAAATGTCGTTACAAGGTAACCGCGATTATAAAAAAGCAGACTCTACAACTTTAAAAATAAACCAAAAATCGACCAGCCTTTTTACAAAATACAATATTAAGATTTGTATGGGTAAAAGGCCATAGAGGGATAAAAGGTAATGAAATCGTTGGTAACATTGCAAAAGGATCGACAAATCATGCTGTAATTGACCCAACTACTAACAAAAACGATATAATAAGGGACTTCAAGGAGAAGGTAAGGAAGGATTGGGAATGCATCTGAACGGATTATGTCAGGTCAGCAAAGAACCCTACGCCCTTATACATCCTACCCTCCCAAAGAATATTCCATATATCGAAGAATACTCCGCTACAAAGTTTTATTCTTCTACCATAGCTAGACTCACATTGAATCATGGCGCCTTCCTTGCACATCTGTGCAGGATAGGCGTTCAGAACACCTCTACATGCCCATGTGGTAATACGTCCTGGGGAGACCTTAACCATGTATTCTTTGCGTGTAAGAAATATACTGCATAAATAAATGTTTAAGTGACCTGGTTAATTTCTGCCCATAAATATAAAAAGCCTACTAACTTATAACAGAAAGGAAATTCTTGACATAATCGTACATTTTATTAGAACAAATAACATAAAAATATAACATTAGTAACAATATAATTTTCTGTGGCTGAGAAATCTTCTTTTCTGTAGCCAAATATCCTCTATCAGATACAAGTTGTGCATTGTCATATGTTATCCATGTTAATCTTCTATGTTAGCTAAATAAGGATAGCTTCTTGAGCAAGTTGACTATTTTGTCAAAAATAGTGCTTTATCTAACGTAAATTCAAATCATAACATATGTTTATTGGACTGTTTAAATTCGTCCCGCAGAAAATATACAATAATTGGTGCAAATTTTATAAAAATAATCAATTAGATATCACTATGAACCAGTCCACCTAAGTTGAAATATTCACAAATTACCAAATATCAGTAGTACATGTGGTACTACAGATGACTTGGACCATATTTTCTTTAGTTACAGAATGGTTATTGGTGTTATGTTGAAAAATTTAACATTAATGCCCCATTTCCAATTAATACTATTCATCTGTTGTCCCTTAAATATACTAAGTCTACAACGTACTAAGCAATTTTCTGAACATTATTGTGCTCTTTTTAACTGTCACTGATCTATTTTTAATTCGCTTCTTCCTTAACTGTCATTCTGGTGTGGCCCAGTCCATAGGGACTTACCTTCTGAGTGAACGAATGAACTATGTTCTTCAAGTGTTGTGACTTGAGATACGATACGATATATGAGAGACAAAATGGCCGACTTTCGGTTTCGATGCAATTTACATATAAGTCATATTTTAATAATTAAAATAATAAACTTCACTTTGTTTAAGTTCAAAATTGATAAACTGTTCATGCGCTAAAATGGAACAATTACTTAGATTGCGTATTTTAAAGAAAAACGTCTTAAAATTTCAAGAGATTTTAATATTATCGACTCTTTATAAATTCTACAGTTATTTTATTTTAAAACCCCTAGATTTAATACATAAAATATTGATTTGTTCTATGCTGATATAATTTTCTTTCAGATTACAATAGCCATTGTCCTGTAGAAAATGTCACAGCAGCTATTAATAATTTGCCATCAAATATAGATCTCCATTTCTGTTCGTTAAGTTTTTAAGTTGTATCTCTATCATCTGGTTTGGTATGTTTCCACTTACTTGTCTCAATTTTCTTGTTTTTAATTTATATCTGCGTTATCTATTCAATACATTATCAACTGTTTTCTCCATATATACATAGTGTCCTGAAATTTCCCAATTCCTCTTAATTCCCCTGATTCTACATGCAATATAATTGGAAGACTTCTTATATGCTCGGAAATGCTTGCTAAGGCCCATTAAGAATGGCTCGTACATATAGGTTGCCTTGGTGTGTACGAATAAAAATAAAAGCTCCTGTAAGCATGCGTCCGGAAAGTTCTTCTAAAGGAGTTATGTTCAATAAAATAGTTGTGATGATACTTAAAAAATCATGATTTTGCAAAATTATTTAATGCTCAAGAACAACTTAAACACAACTATATATGCTGGTCCGAAAGTTCTAATTCTTCTTAGATGCTACCTTAACGTGACGAACATTATTCTTTGGGGCCCTTTGTGCCATTTCTGTGTGGCAGTGACAAATATCGCCACTACTATATCTACTCAGATATTAGATATCATTGAAGTGGACTAAATATGTTGTATGATCCCATACAAATATCCGGTGATCGAGGAGGCCAACTCATGACTCATTTCTTATCCAACGATCTGAGAAAATCGATCCAAATGATGCTACTTTAATAATTAATACATGGCATCAGCTTACTTCGACAAATCATAACACGCTTTACCAAAGGAATAATCAATATATTGTTTAAATCGCTTTCCCTCGAATGTAATTTTTCGTACGAATGGTTAAGAAGGCCTTTTTTATGCCATATTATCCAGGAAATCATAATTACGTTTTTCTAAAATGTAAATTATGGGAAAAAATAGAATCAAAGGGTAACTATCTCTTATTTCTCTACCTAGGGATAAAATGAGTTAGATATTAATTAGCAAAATTGGTAACAAAAACAAGCCTTAGTAATTCAAGACTTACGGTCTTCAAGATTCATAAAATTGTTACAAAACATTTCAAAATATTAAATACATACAGAAATTTGAAAAGCACCCTGTACATGTTCGATATTATGATTCAAATATATCTTGTCGGTATTATTTAGGTAATAAAATCGATATCCCTAACCAAGTAACCAGTATATTTTGTGTATCGAATGCGGTTACATAATATCGGTAGATTCCTCTCCAAATTACACTGCAATCTGGCAGAACCGATAGCAATAATTTACTTTTCTACAGATAAACGTGTCTCATTTGCATTTTACAGGAAAGACATTTAAAACATTTCGATTAACTGTTTAAATTACAATTTTACCCGACAAAACGTGTAACTGGAGCTATTCGGATACAGCCACAATTCTGTAGATTCAATTAATATTCAAAGAAACTCGATTCCGCAAAATTTATCGTGAAGTTAAACTACAAATTGAAAATGGCGGGAACGTTACTTATTTAGTTATTTTATTTAGTTATTTCATATGTGATTTTCTCAAATATTGTCAACCCCAGAAAAAAAATTCCAATAAAATATTTGTCTCCGTTCTGTATCTTTATCTCACCATAGTATCTATTTCGAAAAATAAAGATGTTTCCCTCTTGCTATATACCGGAAGATTCAGTTTGTCATTCGCGCCCTTGCATCTTTTCTATTTCAACAAAGAACTACAACAAACCATACATATTTGTAAATTGCTTGTCAAGCTCTGTCGAATGACGTACTTAAATCGTCTCTGTGATCATATATGTCAAAGTAACGATAGTCACCTTTTTTTTCAAATGGTATGCCATACTTGCTTTTGCCTATTGTTGTAGAGATTTTTTCTGCATTCGCCTGTGTAAAAAAAGTATACCTACACTTCCATAAGAAAAGTTCGAAAAATTTTATAAAATATGATAAAACTTCATTCAAAGGTTTTGTTTCGGAATCAACATAGTTAACCATGGAAACAGTTCAATTTTGACATTTATAGTAATGTCCAATTGAAAATACTGTTATTTATTTATTTATTTATTTATTTATTTATTTATTTACAACTATCCAACAGCCAAGGACCAAGTCCAGATATATAATGTATATCCTATTTATAACCTAATCGTAAATATCACTTGCTAATATACTTAAATATATTGTTTAAATACAGTTTTTATTTTAGACAGAGAGGTGTTAAATACATCAATATTTTTGCACTGACGAATAGTTCTTACACATTATAAAAACTGGCGACGATTCAAGTAACCGTGTACGAGGCGTAGGTTGATTGAAGGTTTGAAGATGTCTAAAACTGGGACGAGGAACATTTAAATTAAGCTGGCTTAGCACTTCTGGGCAGTCGACTATGGAATTCAACAATTTATATAGAAGAATTATGGAATGAGTTTGTCTACATGTATCTAGAGAAACCATGTCACATTCTAGCAGTATGACGTCAGTCATGGGGGGTAACCAATTGGAGGGTAGGTACCAGCTAGATTAAAATATACAAATTTTAAAAACTTTCTCTGTACGTTCTCGAGTAAATGTACTTAATGTTCATATCTAGGATACCATATTAGGGGGGCATACTCCAAATGAGAACGAACAAAAGCGTAATAAAGAGACATTAGTACTTCGCGTGAGCTAAACTCTTTTGAATTACGTATGATGAATCCCATGTTCTTATTGGCTTTGCTGAGAATTTCATGAATATGTTTACTGAAATCTAATTGGGGGTCAAAGGTGACTCTTAAATCTTTAAAAGAACTTGGACGTTGCAGATAGGTGTGGTCCAAACTATAAGGAAATATAATCGCGTTCTTCTTGCGACAGAGTGACAAAATATTACACTTCTTACTGTTAAGTGACAGATCATTTTTTATACACCATCTACTTATGCTGTCAAGATCATGTTGTAGGTTAATACAATCGCCTATGTCCGAGATTGAGCAGTAGATCTTCATGTTATCTGCGTACAGTAGATGTTTCGTATTAAGATTGTGTGTGATGTCATTTATGTATATATTAAATAGCAGAGGACCCAACACCGACCCTTGTGGCACTCCGGAAGTTGCGTTTAGATTTTTGGATTTGTAACCTTTGTGTTCAACAAGTTGTAGTCTATTGCTGAGGTATGACTTAAAAAGAGTGATCAGATTGAGTGACAAACCAACACCATCAAGCTTGTTCAACAATACACCATGATCTAATCGATCAAAGGCCTTTGAAAAGTCGGTGTATATTACATCTACCTGACCTTGTCGGTCGAGAACCTCTGAGATATACTGCGTAATACACATCAGATTCGTGGTTGTTGATCTACCTTTCATAAAACCGTGTTGGTGGGGTGTAATGATTGTCTTTATCGGATCGAACAATAATGAATGCATCATTATTTCAAAGACCTTTGCAAAGTTTGAGATGATGGCAATAGCTCTCTAGTCGCTAATTTCATGCCTGCAACAAAGACTGGGCACAAGCTAACTGTTTTCCATATTTGGGGAAAAGTGGAAGTTTTAAGAATCAGGTTGAAAATAAACTTGATTGGCTCAAGAAATACTGAGGCACAGTTTTTAACTAGGAAGGCAGGGAGGCTGTCAGGACCTTTAGTCATTTTAGGTTTAATGTTCTTTAGTGCTGCCAAAATGTCTTTGTCAGACACACTGGAAATGTATATTGGGTAGGCATTTACGCTGGTAGGCTTAGAGTCTGTTATGCTACTAGGTGCATATGTAGTAGCAAAGAATTCATCAAAACCATCTACACTTGTGATTGTGCTTTTAGTTTTTACTTATGCTATACTTATAAATAGATTTAAACTAATGAAGAAAAACATAACCTCAAATATGTCCAACTTTTAGGTTAGAATATCTCAAAATCATGACGTGATAGAGCAAGACTAATATCAGATTCGAATTCAGCGTCGAAAAATGCATAAGAAACGTATGGTCTGACCCCAGGTCCAGAAAACTTTTTTCTTTTTGTAAAACTATGTAATTACCAATAAAAAAACTACTAACACTTAAGAAAACTAATTAACAATTAAGAAAATAAAAACACTATTTATTACATGACACGATCTAATATTTTAGGGGATTGCTTCCTGGAGATTACGAGAGGCGTCTACATTTTATATCATAGCTGACAGTTGCTCAAGAAATGACTATTGTCTAAATATTCGTGACTCTTTCTCCACCCACAGAGACTAGCACCTGGCAAATTTTGGATATTTTCATTCGGCCTTCTCCATACTGGACATTGTTCGAGGATTATTTTCGAACAGGAAAATAGCGTCAAGTGCGTTTTTAGACATTGTGAAACATTTTTGTTGGACATTAGTGGTTAAGTGACAAAGACTCTAGATAAGACTTTTTTGTGCCGTTTTGAGCTTTTTCTGGATAGTTCCATTACCGATATTGACGTGATTATTAAATTTTGTTGATAATTATATGCCGATAAAAACCAAAAGCATGGCATCCGAAAAACAAATGCAGGGCTTTATGGCCCAAATGCAAAAGATGATGATGGATCAGGAAAGAAAACGCCAGGAAGAGAAAGAGGAACGGGAAAGAAAACGACAAGAAAAAGAACAAAAACGTCAAGAGGAAAAACAAGAAGAAGAGAAACGACGTCAAGAGGAAAAACAAGAGCAAGAGAAACGACATCAAGAAGAAGAGAAACGACGTCGGGAAGAATTGAGAATAATCGTACTAGACTTGGACATTAAATAACAAGAAGAAAGAGACGAACTAAGGAAAGCAATAGAGATGCAACAGAATGCCTTGTTTACAGTCGTTGAAGAAATAAAAAATGAGATTAAGGAAGATATGGGTAGCGTAAAGACGAAAGTTAATGAGGTCGAAGTAAAAGTAGGCAAGGTCGAAGAAGCAGTTGGTGAAGTTAAAGTGAAAGTAAACAAGTTCGAAGAAGAAGTCAAAGGGGAAATAGACCAGCTTAAACGACAGTTGAGGGATAGAGGAAACCAGCAAGTGGTGTCATCAGGCCAGCGATTAAACATAACCTCAAATATGTCCAACTTTTAGGTTAGAATATCTCAAAATCCTGACGTGATAGAGAAAAACTAAAATCAGATTCGAATTCAGCGTCGAAAAATACATAAGAAGCGTATGGTCTGACCCCAGGTCCAGAAAACTTTTTTCTTTTTGTAAACCTATGTAATTACCAATAAAAAAACTACCAACACTTAAGAAAACTGATTAACAATTTAGAAAATAAAAGCACTATTTATTACATATTCTAAGGGGCCTCCGTGCGCTTCTAAACATCATATGATCACATGATGATCTAATATTTTAAGGGATTGCTTCCTGGAGATTACGAGAGGCGTCTACATTTTATATCATGGCTGACAGTTGCTCAAGAAATGACTATTGTTTAAATATTCGTGACTCTTTCTCCACCCACAGAGACTAGCACCCGGCAAATTTTGGATATTTTCATTCGGACTTCTCCATACGGTTGCAATATAATGGACCCTAAAATAAAATAACAATCAACCCCAAACCCATCAACTGTGAATGGTAGGTTATCTCCTTATTGATTTTTGGTGGAAAACGCAAGTCAGATACCTTCTTTATTAATTCATTTTATAGAGCAAACGTACTAATTCATGAAAATTGTCTTCAAGTAATATGGTAGTTGTGTTCAGAGTTTTCAACAATGCAAGCGATTTCAGTATTGCTGATGATTCCTACAAATTCAAAAACACTTTAGTACAAAATTCTTCGCCAATTCTTGAGAATTTGCCGTTATATTTATCCCAGCAAAGGCATGGAAAAAATATATAATACGTGTCCGACACTTAATGATTTGATGACTTTTCCAATATCTATTTCTTTCCCAGTTTTTCCTCAACTGGTGACTATTACGACTTTCTTTGGTAATTGCTCATAAAAACTAACCAGAAGCACAAACACATCTGTACACGGACTGTGCACAGAAACTTGTACGTCTTTTCCATATTGTTGAGGTACAGAAAGTATTAGAATAGTATCAGCTTCTTCACGATTATTGTCTTTTATGTCTATCAGCGGGATATACGAAGTTACAACATGCTTAAATCTTTCTCAATTCCGAACATTCTTGGCGAGGTATTCAATGAGCTTCTTTTTGGTTTTTGTGTTGGATAAAATAATAAATGTTTTTTATTAACGATCCATTTGAGTAAGACACGATAAGATGCGCCAGAGTACTGTTGATATCTTTTTGTCTTTGTGCTGCTTTTTAACCAGTCTTCCTTTCCTGTCCCACATATTAGCAACAAAAGACTCGTGGTCTAAGATTAAATCTTAAACAACTAGTCTTTAGTTGCTAGCATGTCCTTGCATGACTTTACAACGAGTATTTGACACACAAAATATATATTATAATTAAGTTCCATTTTTACACTTTTCGCAAATGCAAAACGAAGAGTATATTGCATTTGATCTGCACGTTTCTAAAATCGATAAGAAAAAGAGAATTAATATCACTGTCTTGGTGGTCGAATTCTGAACAACTTCCAAATGTCCGTCCGTCCGTCCGTTTGTCTGTCCGTCAGTTTCTTGTACGCGCAATAACTTAAGAACGAAAAGTCCTGTTGTATTAAAAATTGGACAAAAAGTTGGTGTTAGCTAGAGGAAGAACCTTATTTTTTAACAAAATCGATCAATAAACAAAAAAGTTATTAATTATTTAAATTTTAAAATACTTATTTTCAATATTTTGCAATTAGATTAAATGTCTAATACTAATATTATTTACGATAAAGATGCGAAGAGTGTCCTATAGAATATGCAAAAATTATATAAAAAGTGCAGTGTAAGTAATAACAGATCGTAACACACGTTGTTCAAGAAAAGGCGTATATGCATATTGTGTATACTAACTGACATGGGTCGATTCAATGGTGCAGCATGTCATATTCTTGCAAATTTATAGGGTTATTTTTTTGCAAGCATTATATTTTTTTGAAAAGATACGACTTTTTGAAAAATCCGCCTAGTCGCCATCTTGAATTGTGGATTACTGGAGAGAGATCCATTTTCGGAAATGCCAACAAAGCATTTGGTGATTCGGTTGGCTTATATGTTCATAAAATAAAGCGTTTTAAAACTTGGCTAATATCACTAATGGTTAACGACTCATAGGTGAAGAACTGAATTTGAGCACCATTTTTCCAATATGGCGAATTAAGCGCAGCAGATAGAAATGGGAACTTTTAGTGTGTATAGTAGTACATCTTATTGAACATCTTTTGCCTAATTTCAAAATTTCCACTATTATTTCCCTGAAGTTTTCCTTATTAACTGGAGTAATAATAATGTCTTAGTAAGTAGCAATAATAACAGTTACAACTTTCATCGGTTTTACGGCATTTTGTGTCATTTTCATATAAGAATAACTTAGTGCTGTTAGTTGCAGATCCAGCGCGCTACGCTATTATTTGAAGAAGACGCCATAAAATCTGTTCAGAAAATGCAACTAAATTACAAACGCATTAGCATAATTGCCTTATCTTCTATGAAATTTGTTCAATAAATTGAAACGTGGAAGTTTATTTACAACCGTTTGCACCCAGGAGGGACCCAAGTGTCTTTGTCTGGAATGTGTGGCAGCTGGACGTGCACAAGTGTTTCTTATTACGGCTGACATTTTATGACTTTAACAAGATGGCTTTTCAAATCTTTATTCTAATACATGGCGACTCGCTGTCGCTTCAAATTTTTACCTTTGCAATTTGTATTAAATATTTAAAAATAGCAGGAAAATTTCACTGTCATTGGGTTGATTCTACGGTTGGTTCCTCGTGAAACATTCTTCAATAATTTGAATATACAGGAAATTATGCTTTTTAATGTTTCAAAAAGTATGATTAAAGCTCTACACGTGTTTCGGCTTATTAGGCCTTTATCAAGAGTAGGAGATATTACTAAATTTAAAATGTGTTCCTTACTTATTTATACCTAATGGAAAGGTATAAATTATGCAAAGCTTTTAATCTATTTATTATATGCAAAATAGCTCCTATCCTATGTAAATATACTACAAATAGCTTCTTAATGTTAAATTATTTTTTCTAGAACATTATGACCCATAAATAATGTTTGATCGTTAGTTACATTTTTATGCTTTTTGACAGCTTTCATGATCTCAAATTGTTCTAGTAAATCTAACTTCTTTCCTTTATTTTCTGTATGGAGTAATTCGACTTCATTAAAATTAACAAAATGATTATTTTCTATAGAGTGTGTTGACATACCGGTGCTATGTATACCATTCGTTATTGATTTTTTATGTTCAGCGAGACGATTTTTTAATTTACGACCAATTTGACAGATATATATAGCATCGCAGTCATTACATTTTAATTGATATACACCTGTTTTTTCTAATAAATCTCTTTTATCTTTATTATTAACTAACATTTTCCCTAGATTATTTTTATTAACAGAGATAGTTTTACATCCTAGTTTTTAAGTTTATGACTAATTTTATCGCTAATTTTAGGCCTATAATTAATACATTTATATATGTCAGTTCTTTGTGGAGTATCAGCATAAAATTCTTTAAGTAACTTTTTCTGTTGTTTATGTTTTATTAATTTAGCTATGAGGTTTTCACTATAACCGTTGTTTCTAGCGATTTCATTAATTGTGTTTACTTCTTTCATAAAGTTATTCTTATAGTAGAAGAGCCAGTGACATTTTTCAGTGATGACTTAATTAAGGCCTATTTTTTGAGAGGATGTTGAGGGGGGTATAACTAAGTGTCATCCGTGAGGATTCGCCCTGATTCCAGTCGTAAGGGGGTGGCAGAACGCCCCCCATGTGTCAAAAAAACTGCTTCTTTTTAGTATTTAGTTAAGGGTGAAATTTTTTACAGTACTCCTCTGATAGCCCACAAACATCGATCTAATATTGGCAGAACGATTGGCCAGTCTTAAGAGGGTGGCAGAATACCCCCCACATATCGTGGGAGCAATGACACAAACATCGATCTAATATTGGCAGAACGATTGGCCAGTCTTAAGAGGGTGGCAGAATACCCCCCACATATCGTGGGAGCAATGAACTTTTTATTATTTAGTTAAGCTTCATTATCTAGTATGTTGTTGTAGCAACTATTTCAAGTATATATGCAAATTGGCAGAACAAAATAGCGGTCGTAACTACCTGGCAGAACGATTTAAATGTGCCGTGTGCGCGTCGTGACTTCGTGAGTTCGGTCGCAAATTAATTTGTATTATAAATGCTTTAAATATAAACGATAATTTTGCTTATTTATTTAAAACCAGTAATTACAGACCTTCATTTACCTTTGGAGCTGGTATTTTAATACTCATTCGGTGGAAATGCGACTTGAAAGTTACAAAATTTATTTTTCATTCGAGAATGACTTTGCAACTATAAGGGACACAAAAAGTTGTACTGTTGTTTTTATTGGAAATTGAATTCTCTACAAAAAAGAAGATCTCTTGACATTTTTTCGTATATTGCTTAGTTTCTGCGATATAGTGGAAATAAAAAAAAATCAAATATTTTTTACATTCAAACGCAAATATATTTTGAATTGTGCTAGATACGAGAATATGACTTGAAGACTTTTTGTAGAAAAGCCTTCTAAATCACTTTCCGTATCTGACTTCATTTCGGAGATAAACTGAAAATAAAGAATGTTCTTTTTGGATTTCGGAAAAATATAATCAGTATCGACTGAGAACCACAAATTATGATGTATATTATTGTAATTGTATTGTCATAAGAATTGAAAAATGCGATTGCCAAGAAAAGAATTACAAATTAAAAAAAAATGTGAATATTAAAGTTCCATGTGCCAGATAGATAAATAACATTGTGAATATATGTAGAATCATTTATATTATTTTGGATTATATCAAAAATGTTCCGAGACAGGAAATACATAAAATAAATAAAACATATTTCAAGAGACATCGAAATTAATTACCTATTGCAATGCTAAAAAAAAATTGAATAAATCGTGATACGTGAATTAAAAGAATATTTCTAATACTTACATTTTTTTATAGAGAATTAAATAATAAAAAAAAATATTTAATAAACATCATGAAGTAATATATATACTTCATGATGTTTATCAAATAATTTCTTTCAAAATTAATTCTCTATAAAAAAAATAATACATTTTATATATTCTTTTAATTCACGTATCACGATTTATTCAAATTTTTTTTAGCATTGCAATAATTAATAGCAATGTTTCTTGAAATACATTTTATTTATTTTTTATGTATTTCCTGTCTGTAAACAGTTTTGCTATAATTCAAAATAATATAAATGATTCTACATATATTCACAATGTTATTTATCTATCTGGAACAGGGAACTTTAATAATCACATTTTTTTTATTTTTTAGTAATTCCCTTCTTGGAGATCGCATTTTTCAGTTATTATGACAATACAATTACAATAATATAAATCATAATTTGTGGTTCTCAGTCGATACTGATTATATTTTTCCGAAATCCGAAAAGAAAATTCTTTATTTTCACTTAATCTCCGAAATGAAGTGAGATACGAAAAATCATTAAGAAAGCCTTTAATTAGAAAATCAAATTTTCTACAAAAAGTCTTCTAGTCATATTTTCGTATCTAGCATAGTTTAAAAGATATTTGCGTTTAAATGTAAAGATTATTTGATTTTTTTTTTATTTTCACTATATCGCAGAAACTAAGCAATATACGATAAAATATCAAGAGACCTTTTTTGTAGAGAATTGAGTTTCCAACAACACTTTTCGGGTCTAAATATTTAAAGCATTCATAATACAAATTAATCTGCGACCGAAGGCACGAAGTCACGGCGCGCATACGGCACATTTAAATGGCTCTGCCAGGTAGTTACGCCATTTTGTTCTGCCAGTTTGCATATATACTTGGAATAGTTGCTACAGCAACATACTAAAAAATGAATCTTAACTAAATAATAAAAAGTTCATTACTCTCACGACATGTTGGGGGTGTTCTGCCACCCTCTTAAGACTGGCCAATCGTTCTGCCAATATTAGATCTATGTTTGTGGGCTATCAAAGGGGTACTGAAAAAAATTCAGCCTTAACTAAATAATAAAAAGATGCAGGTTTTTTTACACATTGGGGGCGTTCTGCCACTCCCTTACGACTGGAATCCGGAATAATCCTCACGGATGACACTTAGTTATACCTCCCTCAACATCCTCTCAAAAAATAAGACTTAACTAAATCATCACTGAAAAATGTCACTGGCTCTTAGTCCATTATTTAAAGGGAAGGTTAGCAGACGGTGGATATATGAACGGAAAGATGCCATTTTTATTTGTGAAGATTACTTAGAGTTCTTGTGAATGACTGTGTCTGTGCAAGTTGGTTTATGGAAAATGTCAAACTCTAAGCTGTTGTTTCTATTTTTTAAGTTAACGTCCAAGAAATTTAAACCTTCCTCGTTTTCTATTTCTAGAGTGAATTGAATTTTATCGTAAAATGAATTCAGAAGATTTAAGAATTTATTTAGTTGTCTTTCTGTACCTTGCCAAATACAAAACACGTCATCCACATATCTGGTACAGAAAACTATATTATTTATTAGATTATTTTCGCAGGTAAACAACTTATTTTCAAAGTCTGACATAAATATTTCAGCTAATAATGGTGAAATGGGGGAACCCATAGGTAATCCGTCTGTTAATTTATAAATTTCATTGTTAAATTGAAAGTAATTTTGACTCGTACAGGTTTTTATTAAGATGTTTAATTGATTTTTAATTCTAAGTCAATATCAGATTGATTAATGAGTGTTTCTATTACTTCAAATAATGGTTGTAATGGTATGGACGTGAAGAGGCTTTTAACATAAAAGGATACTAATTTTGCGTTGTTCGGAATTTTGAGATTTTTGGTTTTTTCTATAAATTGGAAGGAATTTTTAATGGCATATTTTGATTCAAATTTTGTCAGAGTGGGTAATAAGTTGTTTGATTCTTTACACAATTTATAAGATGGAGCATTTACATAAGATACTACAGGTCTGATGGGAATATTTTCTTTATGAATTTTAGAAAGTCCATAGAATAAGGGGGGTAGGGGGTTCATTGTTCTAAATTTATATGTGTTTTCAGGGGGAATGATTAGCGTGCAATTTTTTAATGTATATAGTATATCTGCTTGATATTTATTAGTAAGGTCGTGGTTTAATTTAATTATTTCGTTTGAGTTTAAAATTAAAGATGTTTTTGTATTATATTCCTCTCTAGTTAAAATTGTTATTTTATTTCCTTTGTCGGCTTTAGAAAGTATTAAATTATTATCAAGAATTTTATTTTTAATGCTATTAATAATTGATGCTTCAAATTTATTACTTTTATTTTTGTCTACCTTATTGAATAAACTTGATATACCCATTTTCTCTTCAATTGGAATATAACATAGTAGCTAATGATCAAATATTATTTATGGGTCATAATATTCTAGAAAAAATAATTTAACATTAAGAACCTATTTGTAGTATATTTACATAGGATAAGAATCATATAACTATTTTGCATGTAATAAATAGATTAAAAGCTTTGCATAATTTACACCTTTCCATTAGGTATAAATAAGTAAGGAACACATTTTAAATTTAGCAATATTTTGTACTCTTGATAAAGGCCTAATAATCCGAAACATGTGTAGAGTTTTAACAAAACTTTTTGGAACATTAAAAAGCATAATTTCCTGTATATTTTAATTTGACTCTCGCTTCATTATTATTCATCAACATCAGGTTAAGGGAAAGAGCGATTTACCGACGGACATTTACTCGGTAAAGACTTATAATTGACTGTATTAATAATGGAGTGCACTTAAACGAATTGATGGAATTTGCCTATACACTTTTTAAATGGCTAAAGCATTCTAATATTTTCTTCCGTGGGCTAATCTTTTTTTTAATTTTTGGAATTTTGTTATATAAATTATTTTGGAAAACGTTATAACTCGAAGAATTTCAGTTATATGAACCTAAGAATATTCACAGTAGAGTTTTTGAGGTTGCTTTAAAAAATCAATAAATAAGATGGTTACTCCAAAATGGCCGAAATTAAGACTAAATTCGTACAAACTATGCAAAGGTATGATTATGTATTTTATATGAAAGTTCAATTGTAGAATTTGTGTTTTTAATACTTTTAACAAATGGGTAATTCTCTATAAATATTACTTTTTGATGTTATCACGGTCTCAACGTTCAAAGTAAATTATTACTGAAATTTTAGATGAATTTAAAACGAAACCATTAGTTTTAAACTATTTACTGCACAAAACAGCATATATAAATTTCATATCTTTTTCTAGCTATTTAATTTGAAAAAGTCATGTCCTTTAGTTGTCCCCAACTTAAGCTACGTGCATTTTTATCATGAAGTTTTTTTGTTTTTGAAAGTATTATGTAAATGTTTATATCTTAGTTTAGGAGAAATGTTAAAGAAGAGATATAACATATATAGCATTCGAAATGAATAAATATTTTCCATGTGTGACTTGTTAAATTCTGTCACCAAATTTAATCATCAGTCCTCTGCCTAAAGTCATGATCTGATTCTTTACCATTAGATGACACTAGAACTAGCAAATATCGACACAGAAAACAAAGCATTCTATATAAGTTTCCGTTCAGTAACCGGCTATTCAAAATATTGCAGTGCTTTTGTGTTATAAATAACAGTGTCACACAATAAAATGAGGTTATAGAGTTATCACATATCTTAGTTTGAGAGGGAAACACTTAAATTCGCCATTGCTTTGACACCATTCCTCTGACAGTAATCAAACCTATAAATTGTGATGACCATAAAGGCTATTATTTTTTAATTTGAAGAAACGGTTACTAAATTTCTCCAACATAAAGATAGAACGCTACACCAGTATAATGTATTATCCTTCAAAAAAGCAGCCCTTAAGGATAATGAAGTGATGGACTTCAGACATTTCATTTTGGTGGCTCAAGGCAACAGATCTCACTCCATAAAATGGTCAATTATTTCAAATGCGAAGATAAAGTGAAATCAAACTCCTTTTGCACATTGTCCCAATATCTTCAGCACAATGCATCTGCAATTTAGGCTCACCTTAGCCCAATCTTGCGTTATATTTCCGACAGGTTATGTGCAGATACTCTTATTTTCATAAGTGACAGTCCAGCAAATCAGTATCGAAATAAGATCATCTTTTACTTCTTAGCAAATAAACTGCATGGCCATGGAAAGGGAGCTCCAGATGGTATTGCCGATAGGCTTGTGACCGAGGGAAATGATATAGCAACTTTTGATGCCCTTTTAAACAGTCTGAAGAAAAATACACAGAATGTAACATACTTCGCTATAAATAAATCAGGTATTGAAAATATCGAGCTTATGATTGGAAATGAAAACATAATGCCTTTTGTTGAAACTATGAAAGTGTATCAAGTTAAAATGAACAATTATGCCTCAGGAATTTTACGTTTCCAATTATTAAGTTCTTTTGAAGCTGAAGACTCTCAATACTTATTAGGCAAATTAAACTATTTGGATCAAAAAGCACTAAATGGATATAAGTAGTTCAATGATTCCGAAGATGAATTCAGTTTAATATATTGTGTACGCAAGAATCAATTTGAAAATATACGATATGAAGATGTATACTCCTATAATGAAGTTGCTGGTCCTAGGAATGCGACTTCAAATGAATTAGAATTGACACTAAAAATTATAAAAACTGGAATATACATTTTAATAGAACTAAAAACGGAAATACGGTGTAAAAAAATGCAATGTAAATTAATATTTGCCTTCATTATGTGTCCCACTTACGGCCGGAAAAGTTGTTTTAAAACGAGTATCTTAGATTTCTTCAACATAGTTAGTTTACGCCGCGAAACAGCTTTCAAACAATTATCAATATTTGCCACCAGCGGCGTTTGGGCAGATCAACGTTAACCTGTTTAATTAAAACATTTATGATGCCCCATTCCGTTCCGTCTTTCCAATAAGTAAACACGCTTTTACTAAGAAGTCCTGTACCGACAGTATGTAAGTACACATTGTCTTATCACCGCCGATGGTTCTTGTCGCCGTTTTTTACATTAACACAGATAAGCTAATTCACTAAAATACGTGCATTAAAACATTAATTTAAAATAATTTCCGATTAAAGGTATCAAAACATATTTGCTATTTTCCGATTTAGTCATTTATATTTCAATTTCATTACATAATTATTAACAAAATGGGTGTACACGAGTTAGAACCTGTTAAATTTTCAATATTTTATCAAAGAGCTATGGTCCAAAGAAGTTCCAGGGGGAAAGGGAACATAAATGATATTTCTGGGGAAAACTAAAAAAAATGGTATCTGTTACCGTATTCTAACACAGACCGTTTTGTCCTTTTAGTGGGTTAAAATTATTCCTGTTTAAATCCTGTTGTTCTACCAAGGGGTGTCGAGATTTAAAATATACCGTGCATTTTGGTTCTAATAATTCGTATTGACACGACTCAAAACAAAACTTATTACTTCGAAATAATTTTAATAAATTTATTACAGTCCAGAAACCTAGTATAAAATCTGGGCTACCTAACATAAATAAATGGTCCGACATTTTGAACTATAGGAACTTTCCGCGACAACGCCGACAGGATACCACGTGGCCGAACCCAAGTTCACAAAGAGAAATTTAATTTTGCCAAGTTTTCACGTCTACACGCTGACTGCTCATATAGGTATGATTTTTGCTGTAAATAAACACTATTGCTTGGTATTTGCACACCGTCTCTTTTCTTTCTTTTACTACTTACTGCTGTTTTTACCGCTTATTTTTTTATGCTACTTACTTTCGCCAAACATTTTAATTTTTTTTTATATTACTGCTTGCTTGCCTACCACCGCTGGCTTTCAAATAATATCAGTAACTAGTAGATAACTTAGCTACTCACCACCTGGCTTTTTTTTTCTTATATTCACCACTTTACCTGTAAAATGAAATACCTGATATATTCTAAGATTTCGACATCATTTATTTGGTACCTAATCGTTATTTTATTTTCATTCTTATTATTGAATTTTATGTGTTAATAAAGTTATGTTATATAAACTTTACGCTTCCGCTTGTTTATGCGCTGGACAACCGGAAGAAAGCACGTCACAACACAGTTACCGTTATGTTGGTGTCACTAAAAACGAATTAAGTAATGACGTTGAAGTAAAAGTGATGTATTAGAAAGTGTGCGATTTCCCAATTCCCAAGCTTTCAAAGCTAATGAAATTGACATTTCATATGTGTTGTATGAGCAAATAATATTAATTTTGCGGCCTGCTTCAATTTTAGTTCTAGGATGCCAAATTTCTAACCAGATTAGAAGATTCGTCTCAAATTGAAGATAATTCCATAATATACAAATTGTACATGTAACACCGAGCCGACTCCCATGAAATCCCACTTGGCCGTCGGGCCAAATACGTAGTGGCACTACATGCATCGCAGTAGGTAGTGAAGACTATTCCATTTAATGCGTCAATCCTATTGATTTTTGAATCTTTCCATTATTGTGGTTCGTATCCGCCGCCAAATAAATTCTGTATGTTCAAAACAACGTCTATTTAGGCTTAACTTTAATGTTGGCCAGCATGAGTAGGTATTGGATCGGAAAAGATATTGAATTGAGTACGAAAATTAAATGTGACAGGTAGTGTGTTTTTGAATGAGGACAGCTACGTTCAGCTCGAGCAGAATTCCGCATTTCGTAGTAGTCAGAGATGATTTAGTCTACATGTTGAAGATTAAATTTCATCCTAACAATATCCAAATTGTGCAAAAACTTTTCGATAGAGACGATGAAGTGCATGTGGAATTCTGTACCGCTATGTTCGGCTTATTAAAACGACTCTGGTATGGTGAATCATTTAACAAAGCCCATTTTCACTTATCTGGCTTTGGCAGGAAACAAAACATAAGGAGACATGGGACTGCGCTTCAGGAATTCAAACAAGCAATTATTGAGGAGGTTGAGGTCATTAATCAAGAGCTACCCTCCTTGGTACAATTCTAATATAATTAAAAGTATTAAACTGAAGCATAGAGCATGGAGCGATTACAAAAACCTTGATGATCCTCTTGCACTCGAGGAGTTTAAATTATTAAGAACTTATGTCAAAAATCAGGTTGATATTGAGTATAGAAAATATTGTAGCGACATTGAAAATAATATCAAGACTAATCCCAACAAGTTTTGGCAGTTTATCAATAAGAAAACTAGTAATAATTTACCGGCTGATATGTACTATAAGGATAGACATTATGTTGGAAACAAAGAATTGGTAGATGGTTTTGCTGATTACTTTTGTAGTTCTTATATCACTTCTGGTGTTCCAATTGAGGACAACCATGACGCAAATACTGATTCTTTAACAATTGAACAGTTTACAGAGCAAGAAGTTTTAAATTCACTAAAAAAATCAAACCTAAATTCAGACAAAATTCCCGCCTTTCTATTACATGATTGTGCTAGCGTGTTTGCAATTCCTCTCACTTTCTTATTCAATCTGGCCATTAAATCTAACATATTCCCCGATTCACTCAAATGTTCTAAGATAATTCCTGTATATAAATAAGGTGAAAAAAATAATATTGAGAATTACAGACCCATAACGATTATCAATAATTTCGCCAAAGCTTTCGAAACTTTGCTGTATGACCCAACATTTTCTTATGCAAAGAATCGCATTACTGAATACCAACACGGTTTCTTCAAGGGAAGATCTACCTCAACCAATCTTTTTTGTATTACCCAATATATAACTGATGCTATCGACGCAAACTCACAAGTTGACGTAATTTACACAGACTTCACTAAAGTATTTGACAGACTGGACCACAGTATTTTATATTCAAAATTTCAACAATTTGATTTCTCAAAAAATCTGCTATTATTCTTCAAATCATATCTTGAAAACAGACATCACCACATTGAATACTGTGGTCAGCGGTCTGTAGAATTTGTATCCACTTCAGGCGTACCCCAGGGTTCAGTGTTAGGTCCTTTATTTTTCAATTTTTTCATTAATGACATAACGGTAGAACTGGGTGTCAATTGTCTCTTATACGCAGACGATATGAAGTTGTACAATAAAGTAAATGATGTTACTGATTGTGTTGCTCTACAAGCGGCCCTCGATAAAGTAAATGAATGGTGTAATTTGAACAAACTACAATTGAATGCAAAGAAGTGCAATGTTCTAACTTTTACCAATAAACATCAGCTGGTCGAATCCAATTATTGCTTAGAAGATTCAGTGCTTACACGTCCATCAACCTTCCGCGATCTCGGTGTAACATTTGATAGTAAACTTAACTTTAATTGTCATATAAACACCATAACCAATGAAAGTTTTAGAACACTGGGATTTATAACACGATGTTCTCATGATTTTAATGACAGTAATACGCTGAAACTACTTTATCAGTCTTTTGTTCGATCAAAATTAGAATACTCGTCAATTATTTGGTCTCCTCATTACAACCTACATATACAAAATATAGAGAGAATTCAGAGACGTTTCTTAAAGATTTAAAGTTACAAGGAGGACGGTGTCTATCCTGCTATTGGTTTTCCCCAGACTGCACTTTTAAACAGATTTTCGCCTTCGAGTTTGGAGACTCGCCGAACTATTTCACAACAAATATTTCTTTTTAAAGTAATACATAATATAACAGATTGTAGTGCTATCTTAAGTTTACTAAATTTTCGAACACCTAGACCAGGTTCCAGACAAAACCATTTATTTTATCTGCCTACCCCAGAACTAACGTACAGAAATTTTCACCATTGTACAAAATGTGTAAGAACCATAATAGTCTTCAAGGCCAGTTTGATATATTCCACTGCAATGTAGCTGAGATAAAGAGATTAACTGTATAAATTAAAACACGTTACCATATTTCTATTTACTTATATTCCTTTAATAGTTTTTAATATATTTTATATGTACTTATCATCTCCTGCCCTGTAATTGGAATGCTCTGTTGGGCAATGTATTGTTAAATAAATAAATAAATAAATAAATAAATATACTTCAACGCATGGTCGGAAAATTTCAGCATTTGGAGGAAGAATGCATTGATTCTGATGGACGCCTTTCCTCTAACTTTCGAAAAATAAAGTTGCAACTGTGTCATAATAAATGGCATATTTCAATGTATCGATTCGTGGTTTCAATTATTTGTACTCCTTGGAATTTATTTATTTACGATACCTACCTTAAAATGTGGCAGTCGGCTTGACGCCACCCTGTACATACAAAAAAAGGTTCTTGCCTCATCCCTCTTGCCGCCTCCTCCCCCTACTCCCTCCTCCTTCCTTCTTCCTCCTTTTCGTCCTTGTACGTGCAAGAGAATTTGAATAAGCTTCGGAAATGGTGTGGGCATAATATCGGAGGTGCCGGACCTTCAGGGGAACGTTTCCTCTAAAGTTCTTTCCACAAACTCACACAACACTGAAAATACCAACACTCGACGTGCGTTTGGCCAACTTTGTTGACATCATTAAAATATTAAAACTCAGTAATCTTCCGATGATTTCATCGTGGTTGACGTCCATATCGAAAATCCTATTAAGTTAGATATATGCATACTGTTGTGTACTTATTACTGTTATTTTGGAACGTTTTTAATTTGTAGTATTATTTTTTATTTCACTAAAAATAATGCTCCATTTTTTAAAATTTATATACATTTACTTCCACATCCACGTAGTGGATTCGAAGTATAGTAATCGTAAAAAACAATCAATTTTTTTTTAATGAGGTTTTAAATTTGAGCATAAAAAATTTTCTGTCTGTCTGTCTGTCGATCGGTCGGTCGGCCGGTCGGTCTGTCTGTCGGTCTGTCTGTCTGTAACTTCTTTTCGTCCGCACGTTTTCTCTGGAACGGTTTAAGATATTGACTTGAGATTTTGCACACATGTATATTATAACGAGATCTGAAACTGAACATATCTGGTGAAGGGTTGGGGGGTAAATGGGGGAAAATAAGTAAGGCAAGCTGGTAAGAGCACAGAAACTTGAAATTGTGTGTATGTACTAGAAGCTAAGGCCTCAAAAGTTTTAATAATATTTTCCATCCCCCCACCACCCTCCCACTCCATTATCAAGGGGGTTGATAAAATAAAATTGAGATTTTCACTTTAAATTTAGCATATCTTATGATGACATCAGGAACTAGATTATTCCGATGAAGGATTGGGCGTTAAATAGGGGTAAATAAGGGAAAATAAGTAAAGCAAGCTGGTAAGAGTACAGAAACTTGTATTTGGTGTAAATACTAGAAGCCAAAACCATTTTTAACACCTCCGCCACCCCCACTCCATTATTAAAGGGACTGACAAAATTAAATTGAGATATTCACTTGAAAGTTGATACACGTATGTATTATAACGATATTTGAAACTAGATTATATATTGACATGGTTCCGTTGTAGGAGTGGGCGGTAAGTAGAGGTAACTAGGGAAAAATAAGTAAAGCTAGCTGCTAATTCTATGACCAACAATTTCAACATAATAGAGTGCAAATATAGTCAAGATATTTCCTTTAAAGTGACTTTAATGAAAAATCTGGATGCGGAAGTAGTGATTCCTTAGGCAGCGGTTTTACTTCACGTTAATAGTCAATTAAACAAATACAAAAATTCGCAATTTTCAATTATTTAAGAAAACATATTTTCCAGTCATAACTTTTTCTTTGAAGTTCATTTATTTGGATTCGGAAAAAGTTACATCATAATGACAGTTATACCGTAAATTTATATCAAAAACTCTCCATTAACTTAAATACCAAACATCAGTACCATAACCATCATACATAAATTTGTAAAATTTTGATCTGGCTCCAAAATGCGATTTGATATAAAATTTAATCTGTGTTTTCGGGTCTTGGTTTTAGTTGAAATTCAGGATTATGAATGCTCAATTGGGTTCTACATATCCTCTGTATTCCTACTATAATATTCCTAATTCTTCGCAAACATGATTCACCACTATTAGAATTATTGAAACCAAATACTAGGTTTGCTTTTGAACAAAACTAGATTTATTGCCACGTTCTGCTTAGTTTAGTTATAGGTACACAAGCAGATTTTTTAATGCGTACTGAAAAAAAAGGGGCACACAGGAAACAAATTATATTATTTGAATCATAATAAAAATACTTGCTATATCACTAAAAGCCCATGCATAGATTTATAGCTCGGAAAATAATAATTTGATTCAATGTTCTGCAATGTTGCGTTGTGTTGTTGAAAGTATAATTCGAACGGGAAGTGCATGTATGAATTCACAGTATGGTAAACCAAACTGATTATGGACCGCGACAATCCCTGCACTAATGCAAATTGGTTATATCAACCGTTACACAGCCATTGTCCGATAGATATCGTTTGTGCGTCATTCGCACAACTGCGGTACCCCACACCGCACACCCACAGCCAGCACTGGAACATCAAATGCGGTGCATGCCATTTCCACTGCCATCTATGCAAATGTAGAATTTATGTGGGAGCACATGTAAATGAATCATTCCAAACTGACAGATACGCCAAAAAAGATTTTATATTCCAAATTGGAAGGTGGCGGCGGCTGAGAATACAAAACTCGCAAATCCTCTCAATGTATTCGGAATACATTATTTTGCATTATTTGGAGGTATTACTGCTCCAATAATGTGGTAGAAGTAGTATACAGGATGCCGCCAAAAATCCAATTCATAGATTGGATGAGCGTGCTGCAATGTAGCTCACTGGCTCAAAGAATGCGGGAGCGAGAGAAAAGAATACCAGGATTTCATAAATCATGATTTCTTAAGAGTGGATATGCCTCGACAAGCTGCTAAAATTTGCAACAGGGGAACTGAAACGGAAACTCCAATGCTTTAAAAACGAGAAAATATTATTTCATGTCTTTATAGTACTATGTAGTAAATAAAAATGAATGACTGTGATTCAACGTATAAGCTCGTATTTAGTCCATGAGTTGCAAACAAAGTCCACCTGGGAAGGCCCGAACGAAGCTTACGCGACACATCCCTATCATTCTAACTCAAATGCGTTTTCAACATATTCCTTTAATAAATACAGTGTTTTATAAGTCATGCGGTTATCTAATTTTAATTTGTAATATGGAATATACGATTAGGTATATCTATATCTTTGCATGATAGAAAAGATATTCAATAATTAGTTATCTGCATTAATTAAAAATACACGTAAATAAGGAAATAATAATAGTAAATAAAAAAATGAAAGAGTTAATGAGGTCCGATAAAAATTATAAACAAGAATTAGTGGTATATAAGGGTACAGCTACGGACACACGTTTCAGAGTTACTACTGCTCATCAGCGTAGTATAGCAAAAGGAATGTTCTAGTACACAGTAGGTGCTCTATTTTGTACCTTCGTACCTCATGTGCAAATATGTGCTATATATGAAGAGCAATAACTTCGAAGTACATGTCAATAGCTTCAGTCTTGTTTGCTATTGGGGGTAAAACACTAATTCTTGTTTTAATTGTTTAATTGTTGTTTCGTTTTTGTATGTGTAAAGCTTTAGCTGTCGCATCATTCAACAAATCAAAATCAAATATTAGACTCTGGATACTTAGGCGATTCCTCAGGATTTCTTGAATTTTTATTTTCTCGTGTCTCCCTAAAATAATGGTAGTTTACCAATAAACAAAAATCAACAACCATTGTTAAAGCCAAATGTATTCACCACGCAAGTTATTTTATCCAATAAGTGTTATGCGTATAGTATTATTTATTGGTCTGATTTGTCTATACGAGATTTTCTTTAAAAAGTGTTAAACCTAGAAAAAGAGTTTCATGTAAAAAAGGTGTCTCCATCTTTTCTGCTTCTCAGTATAGACATGGAAATTATTTCAAAGGACAAAACGGTTTCCCGCTCGCTCACTTATCCCTGCAAATTCTCACATTATATCTACGTGGTCTTTGAGAAGAAATCATATTTTTCACAATTATTACAATTTGACCTTGTTATTACCACAGTTTATTAATAAATATGTAGTGATGACATAGTAAAAATTTGAGATCCATCGACGTTTTCGTTTCTTGAATTAGAGCAAGTTAAACAAAAAAAAATATTGTTTTCTAATTTTAATTATTATTGTTATGTACCCCATAGACGCCAAGAATAACAGAAATGGTCCGCAGGACGTCAGTGATAAGTAATTATTTATAATCATTGAACTATTCAACAGATCATTATGAAACTCAGTAGTTGTCTATCGAGAGGTAAACCACCGTCGGTTCTCCAAATTATAGTCAGGCTGTCGACAACCTAGCAGTCGAGATAATGTAATTGAAAACCCCGCAAGTGAGTCTGGTTGGAATTACGTAGGGGCCGCAGTCAAGGCAGTCTCTTCGGCAGTCTCCGCATTTCGTGTACTTTCTACAAGTGGTTGACCTCTCAGGTACTATTTTGATAGTGTATTATAAAAGAAGAACACGATTATTTTTTCATTTAACTCGCTCTAACTGAAGAACGGACCAATCAATTAGTTTCAATTTTTCACAGTGTTTTCATTATATATTTGGTAATAAAATTTGTGAATATGAAGGCAAAATTTTAATAAATGTAGATAATACGAATTTCTTTACAAACCTAAATGAAAAATTTGCAGGTGTAAATGTAGCAAGCGGAAAACTTTTTAATTTTTCAAAGTCAATACCAAGTATATCGAGAATAAATAAAGAACAAGCCTAGAGGTAACTTTTTTATTTGAAACTTTACTTTCTAGGAGTAGTAGTTCTCGAAAAAATCACATATCAAGGGATTTGACCAATGAACTAATGTTCGCGCTTTACTTAGCACATATTAACACATATTAGATAAAATAACTTGCCTGATGTACACTTTTAGTTTTACCAAATATTATTGGCGTTTTCTTCAAAGATATATGGATAGAGAGAACATCTATAATCTATAGTAAGCAAAGGTTTAATGGACGGTTTAAAGTAAACTCCGCATCAAAATTTTATTAATAACTTTAGACATAAAATAGGTTATTTTTCAAAAATTGGGATATCTGGGTTTACTGGTTAGATTTTGAAAATCTAACCAGTAAACCCAAGCCTCAATTATTTGTTTCAATGAAATTTAATAACCAATTGAAAAGTGGACAAAACTATTGAAAACGGGAATTTCAGAGCCATTCTATAAATCTGAAACATTTTCAAAGTGAAAAAAGAGGGTTAAAATTTGTATTAAAAAATATTGAAAGCAGAAATAAAAACCTGCAATTTGAGCCTAAGAATGTCTACATTGGTGCGCGATCTCAAAAAAATAATATTTTCAAAATCGGTCCGCATCGCCTTCTGCACAATACTTTTGGCTCTGCTTTGTTAATTTTCACAAAAGTTACTTTTTTTCTCGAAAATATCTTCTTTTAAAGGTGTAAGTTGGTTTCTCCGTTTACTGCCCACAGCTTTTATCTCAAACATTTGTTTGTATTGTTTCAAGAAAAAAAAAATATTACGAAAAATTCTGTTTTTTCAAAATTCTCTTGGCTGTAGATACTTCTTTAGAATCATGGTATCTAGCTGCCTTCTACCTCAATTCTCAATTTGACGCAATTCGGGCTTTTTTCGTCTATGACGCTTGGTCTATTATTGCAACAAACTGATGCGTGTGACTTGATGAGGAAATGGAAAAAATGTGCGTTTTACTTTTGTGTTTCTAACTTCTCGAATTACTCCTGATCATATTTTTTCTTCTTCCCAAACGAAGAGTTTTGCTGTCAAACTGAACATACAAGTAACTTAACATACAACAATACCATTGTTGCTTATTACAAGTAATACAATAAATACAAATACTTTAATTTATAAGTACAATTGCAAGTAATACAACTGCCAAGTATGTTTACAAGTATTACAATGCTAGTATTAAAACATATTAGTATTATCTAATACAAGTACAAGGGAAATCACTTCTTTCCGTTTGATGATAAATTCTTGCTAGATTCCATAAGAAAGATAATCCAGTCAAAATCAGTTTAATCAAGTCTAGTTTAGTCCAGTCAATCCAAGTCAACAGCAAAACCTTAGCGTTATACAAGTTAACAAGACGTCAAACCACGTCGATAGGCCGTCTGTATTCGGAGAGGCTGTTAGGGAAAACTACCAGAGCTCACCAGGAGCCCTCATTCAATATCCATCGCCAGGAGGATTGGTGACATTCTGAAGTTTTCAATGATTTTCCGTATCATATTTATCGTTAGCATTTATTGTGTAACTTAAGTATAAAGTGTTTCTTTTCTTTTAGTAATAAATTAATTAAGCTACAAATATTCTTGGAAATTGTGATAATATTACTTAATATTTTTATTACTTCCCTCGCATACCGAAGGGAAGTATTGTATTCGAGAAAAAATCACCCTCCGAGATTTTTTCGGATTCTCACGTTTCAGAACACGTAGATTACGAAAATATAGGTTTTTCAATTCCGTCAGTCTGTCTATCTGTCTGTCTGTCTGTCTGTCTGTCTGTTGGTGCATTTACTAAAAAACTATTTGACGGAGAGCAGTCAAATTTGGTAGGTAGTTGTCGCTACTGTCAGCGAAGAAATGGTAGAAATTTCACTGGAAAATATACAGGGTGGACCGTCTAAACGGAATAAATAGTGAAAAACATTTTTTTTTGCTCAAATTTAAAATTTCCACGTTTCATGACACGCTAAACCTATTTCAGAAAAAAAAAATTTTTGAAAATTTTCACCAACATTTTTGAAAAAATTTTTACCAAGATGAAAAAAATTTTTTTTTGCTCAAATTTAAAATTTCCACGTTTCATGGCACGCTTAACCTATTTCAGGAAAAAAAATTTTAAAATTTTTTTCACCAATATTTTTGAAAAATTTTTTACTACTAAAATGAAATATATATTTTTTTCTTTCTTCAAATTTAAAATTTCCACGTTTCATGGCATTCTAAGCCTGATTAAAAAAAAAAATGAAAATTTCTTTACCATTTTTGAAAATTTGTTTACCACTAAAATAGATGGAATTTTTTTTCATTTCTTCAAATTTAAAATTTCCAGGTTTCATGATATTCCAAACCAATTTCGGAAAAAAAATGCAACATTTTGTTACCAGTTTGGAAAAAAGTTTAACACTAGAATGCTCAAATTTAAAAGTTTCACGTTTCATGACATTCTAAACCTAGATATTTCAGAAAAAAATTTTTGAAAAGTTTTTCCACCAACATTTTTCAAAAAGTTTTTACCACTAAAATAGATCGATTTTTTTTGCACAAATTTAAAATTTTCACGTTTCATAGCATTCTAAACCTATTTTAAAAAATACATAATTTTTAATTTTTAAACTTTTTTAGCACTACTATAGAATAGAAGGAAACTTTCCTTTTTGCTCAAATTTAAAATTTCTACGTTTGACATTTTAAACCTATTTCAGAAGAAAAAATTTTGAAAATTATTTTACCAACATCTGAAAAATTTTTAAAAAAATGAAATTATTTAACCACCACTGTACTTCCAAACTCCATTACGTGAATGTTGGATTGAAAATGTGACAGATGGCAATAATATCTGGCATATGCACCTATTATACTTTTATTGAAAAATGTACAGGGTGGTCATCCCAAGAAATAATTCAGTCATGGTGGACATTTGTAAAGGTATTTGCGCAAGCCTGCCATATGTGGCACCTGCTATTTAGTATTGAACTTTTGCTGTTGGATGAGCAATCTGTATATTTTTTGACCAAATCTTATCAAGTTTTCTTTGTAATAATAGCAATAACTATATTCCGATTATTATTTTCAATGTCATTTCGTAATTATTAATTTTTTAGAGTGACTGCCATGTACAAATAACGAGGGAAGTTCTGTGTAAATACCTTTACCGATTTTTTGGTAATTAATAACATTATCTTACATTTTATATTAATCAAATTTGGTAACTCTTTTATATACTGATGATTTTTGAAAGTTATTTATAAATATGTCTCTTTTATCATAAAATTCAATTTTTTATTTTTCTTTCTGTATGTTTATCCGCCATAAGGTCAAATCTTTCCACGGCGAGGCGATTGGCTTCACCATTACAGGGGTAACAGTAACTCTTAAATTTTTCTATGGAAGGCGCCCGTAAAATTTGCATCATTTTAAGCTACCTCTAAGTGGTGGAAAAATCTGACTTAGTAAGATATCACAAAGATATTGGTTCACCCTCTGGCTGATTTAAAATAAAATAATTTAATCCACCAAATCCCAGCCACGCACCATATCAACTAGCCGTACGCCATCACTACTTGTGTGTTGGTTTAATTGCCTTTGGTTATCACCTTAACCGGTGATGCCATTGTAAATTTTTCTAGGGCCAAGTAGTGATGTAACATGATAATTAAGAAACTTCATTAGAAGTTGAAGAAGCTGTTAGCTTGTTGCCAGCATATTCAAGACAAACGGTACGAGTTTGCCTATAATCGTTTTATGGAATGCGTCCTAGTAAAAGTGTACTTTTAGTAGTGTTTATACAAGATAATTATTTACGTATCAATACGGTGTCATTTTGTTTCATTATTTTTGCATAGAATATTGGTCTGAACGTTCGGCTTGTGTAGTTTATAGCAATTAATACGGACATTACATGTAAACAGCCGCAAACTAGAGGCACGTAAACACTAATTTAACTCCAAGCCATCTTACAAGTTAGATAATTTATTGTAATCAAGATTGAATCTTGCGAATTCCGTGAAGTTTCTAGTTAGGCCGCAGGCTTGGCGTTATTATGATTTAGTTGCTTTAGTTTAGTGAGATAGAGCCAGTCAGTTGCCGGCCAATTTTATCTCACTGCAGCACTGGAAGTTTTTGCACAATATTAAAAAAGTTTTAATACTGTTTGGGAAAAATTTTCGTATTATCTCGATTCAATTTAAACTATAATTTACTACAAACACACTAAAACGCCAGTTTCGTTTCCGTTACTGATGAAAGTTTCGCTAATAATGCGCATATCGTGTAACAAAATTTATCCTGCATCCGTGAAAGTTGGACTATGGAAGGAATTTAACAAATATTCTCACAAAGAATTTTGCTACCCAACAAAATTCCATATGAGATTGGTATTTTCAGCATATTTAATGATTACTGCTAGAGGGTACGGGCTACCACAACTTGCAGGCAAAAATTGTTATGCGGAAAGTGTTTATTAACTTTGCTTTATTGAAATATAAAGCATTTCATATATTGCGTTTGTAGCAATAATTGAATGTGCTGCTATGTTTTGAGCTGCTTTTCTTAATAAAATATTATATATTTCGTTGATGTACATCAGTTACACGGGGTGTTCCGGGAATTACAAGCAATGCTTAGTGGGTCAATAGTTAGAGTTAAAATTTCCTATTAGTTTTATCAAGATATGTCTAGCATAAGGTAAGTAAAAATCGAATTAGAGTTTTTCTAATTGGTCATATGCAAGAATATGTAATAGGTACCTATACATTTAAAGAACCCAGTTTTTTATCAAAATCAACACATAGCTCAGACACGTTAAAAAAATTATAACCCAAAGATCTTTGTATCTATATTTGGAAGCGCTGAATCCGTATTTCACATCAGAATGTATATTTTTGGCATAGTTTCGATTAAATTACATTAGACCTAAATCAAGGCTAATAGGGACATGAAATAGAATTATTTTCTTCTTTGTATAATATGCATAGAGTTACAAATAAACTGCAGTTGTTGAACTTATTTCAAGTCCTCTTATATCCTCTCACACCAGAACCACCACAAAAGAGGGGGCGATAAGTGCAGTAGCCCCCTTTACCCCGTTTATATTATTCTAAGGGTGGTCACTTTTATTGACTATATCCACGAAAATTAATTTACCCTTTTCACAATCAAAGTTTACCCTATGTGCCCCTGCCAAGAAATAATCATCCATCTACCCACGGATCTTTCTCATATTCTATGCCCACACTCTCTCTGCACATTGAGCCGCGTAAACTCTAGCAATAAGATCGTTTTACGTGGACCCCTCACAGAGATCTGTGTGTACACTCTGATAAATTACTGTTCAAAAACTTACCACTTTTCCTTTGTCAGACCTGCTGTTTCGATGATATTACTCTTATGACTCGACTTTCACTAGTTGGCCAATAAATAAAACACGGAGTTTTAACCACACTTAAAACTATATTGACAAACAAGGCACGAAAGTAATCGGTAAAACATGGAACACAGAAAATAGCACTTAGAATTTAAACATAAACTAGAAAACGCTGCGCGTTTCTTAGCTCCTACCGGAGGGATTTGATTGCTTACGCAGTCAATTTGAAGTTTCCAGTTTTTCAGTTTTCAGTTTTTCAGGTATCAGTTTTTCGGTCCATAAATGACAAAATTTATCCTTAAGCTCATGCCGCCATTTTGAATTTTTTAATTTCAGTTGCAGATTCGTCATTAGCTACGTCGAAAACTCCACATACCGATTTTGAACGAGATGGGACCATAAATGACAAAATTCGCTCACCATTTTGAATTCTGCGATGTTCATATTCATTATCAACGTCGTCGATAACCCCCGAGTACCGAATTTTGGCCCAATCGGACGACAAATAAGGAAATTTAATTTGAATCAATTTCCGGTAAATTGTTCCCACACCGTGTATGTGATGAAATTATTGATATTTCTTAAACGCTCGTAATTTATAAAATTAAGCTGACTAAACTCCCTATCAGAACTAACAGTGTAAATATCACATTAAAATAAAATGACTTAAACGTCAAATATAAAATAACGAAATTAAATGTCAACACTGCATATATATAACCTATAAAATTAAACTGACTGACTTGTAATTTCAAATGTTTAATAACCTATAAAATTAAATTCTTTGACTTTTTTTTTTCGAGGTGAAAAACCTTCATAAGGTTCCCCACACTGATGGACCGGTGTGTGGGGATATGTGAGATTCTTACTCACTAAAAAAACCCGCTCTTCTCTCCGGAACTGTAATCGAACATTTCTTCGGAGTTCTGTTGGCTTATGGAACCCTTTCATCTTCGTCCTTCTTTCTAAGTATGGTGCAGCATATGGTGTTGATGGTGGCCCAACATATGGCGTTAACAAGCATGATGCCAACGAAGTTTTGTGCGGTTAACGTCTGTCCTATTTCTCTACTTGTTGTCTCCCTGTCGTCACTCCATCTTGGACATTGGAAGAGCGTATGTTCGGGACTATCAACTATTGGACAATATACGCATATATTGGTGTCTTTTTTCCCTATACGGTGCAGGTATGTTCCAAAATTTCCGTGTCCGGTGAGCGCCTGGGTCAAGTAATAATAGAGATCGCCGTATTTACCTACCAACTTGGCAGCTGTCCCACCGCTCCTCCCAGCGGTCCATAAGATGGTTTCTATAGGTGGCCTTAGCTGCTTTGTCTGCTCCGTGACAGTATGCCCGTTCTTTGGCGAGCAGGTCTGCGGGAGGGACCGCCGTTATCACTTACAGCGCCGAGGCGGAGGTTGTCCGGTATGCACAGCTTATCCTGATTAGCATATGTCTTTGAGTTCGGATCAATAGGTCTCGATTTCTGGCGGTTTTAAGTGCGTCTACCCACTTGCATGTCGCAAGTGTCACATTAAAATAAAATGACAAACTTTTCAAATATAAAGTAACTAACTAAAATTGATTATGAAAATGTCCGTAAATTTATTTTCAATAATATGCATACGTGTTAATGTGTAATTATTCATGAAATATGTATTTACAATAGTGTGGAAAAATAAGGAAGAAGTGATAATGCTGAATCATATCTTCAGCGGAGGGAATCGTAAATATGGAAGAACTGTAAACACAACGGTGAAGTAAATAGGTGGATCCTTAATTCTGTTAATATCATAGTCAATTTGCGGCACACATTGATTTTTCTTCGTATTTCTTTAAACGAAGTTCCTTGTCATTATTGCTTTAACATTACTATGCTCACATGTAATTCTATACACACATGGGAAAGCCGTTAAAAATATTTAATTAATTTTGTATATAATTATCTTTTGGAACTGGTTATATTAAGTACAAGTCTCAACTAAAATCAGTTTGATCGAAGTTTGGATATTAATGCTTTTAATAAATCTTGATCGATACAACTCGCCCTTGATCTATTTTGTTTCGTATTTCATTAAGTATATGTCCTACTTGAAAAAACTTTCCGGGACTTTCTCCTTATTTAAATTATTATGTACTTTTCTTCACCTCTTCCCAAATTTCATGTTTCTCCTGTCCAAAACTAAAAATATTCCATCACCCCGATTCTCTCTTCACTTTTTCTAAAATTTATATTTCAATATCTAAACGTGACACCTTCAAATTAATGACAGAATTAAATAATGTCAACACTACATATAACTTATAAGACTAAACTGACTGACTTGTAATGTCAAGTATTTAATAACCTATAAAATTAAACTCTGACTTGTCTGTCGCAAAATGTAAATGCCACGTTAAAACGAAATGAGTTAAACATTTCAAATATAAAATAACTAAAATTTATTATGTAATTTCAGTAAACTGTTCGCACACCCAGTATACCATGAAATTAATTTCTCTACAAATTCAGCTGTGACGTCATCACTGCTGGGATGGGCCTCCACTTTGGCCGCTCGCGGCTCGCATATTTCTGAAGCGGGACGAAAATAAATCTAACGATTTTTAGATCGTTTAATTGTACACGATTTCGTTGGAGTCGAAGTATTCCGTTCTAGGAGCCACCGTTTAGAAGTTATGAAGGTTTAAAGGGAAATATGTCCAATTTCCCGCCTTACACCGCCGCATATTTCAACCGATATCTCCGAAACGAAGAACCGCTGGAAAATGCCGATGGAACCGGACGATCGCTCTTGAAATGAACTCGTCCTTAGAGTTTCTTTATTTTCGAGCTAACTCCAATGGTTTCCGAGATATAGGCGAAAATACGTAAAATAAAACGGGGTCTTCGAAGGCGAAAAACGTGTGATCTTAAAACGTTCACATTTTTCGAAATACACCTTCGGAGGGACCGTACGGCATCGTGACGGAAAAAAGAAGGGTTCTAGCTAATCCATATCGTCAATTGCGCGGCGCAAATCGAACATTCGATGTCACAGGAGCGAACGAAAACCAGCATTTTTTTAATGTTTTAATCGAGTATTTGACGTTTTAACAAAATTAGTAGACGCACGTCGGAGCATCGCGAATAATTTTGAGGGTCGTAAAAGTACGCCTAGAAAGAGATGGTCGAATTTAATCGGTTAATTAAGAAGTTAATCCTCTAGTAATTAGCATCCCCAGATATACGGCGCAATGTCGGTCGTCGTCTCGCGTCGATCCGTACCGGGCGCGTGCCGTAAAAAAGCCCGCCTAAAACGCCTTTATCTATTTCAGAATAGATCAAAAGAGGAAGGGACTCGCACGTATTAGATTTTATTATATATAGATAATAAAAATGAATTGTAGTCCCGAAGTGAACAAAACACATGGACCTGTTGATGATAAATTCGTTTATAATAGAAAAATGATTACCTGAGAGGCATCAAAGAAAGGCTACAATTAATTAACATGAACTTAATAATTTAAGAAAAATTAGTTACTAAAACGTCAATTGCCAGTGACAATTCGAGTGAGGTAAAGTTTAATTTGAACTCTGTTGAAAATAAATTAACTTTTAATAAAAAATCTGAAAATACACAAATAACCGGTAACCCCAAAAATGTCTACGTTAATAGTAGGACAATGCTACACCACTCAGAGCTGATCGAAATTTATTTTCCTGGCGGGATTATCCTTATCAATTTTTTTGTGGAACAAGGCAGTGTACTTCTGAAGTACTTGGACCAACCGCGAACCCGCCCCTAGCTAGTACTTGGTCTCCCGGCAGCTTGTGTCCTCTGGGTAAGACTTAGGAACCAAAATATCGCTCGGCAACTGACGTCCTGCACCCAAGAATATGACCAAAATGGCTTAACCTAAACCCAAAACATTGTTTTCACAGTAACTTAACTATTCTATATCTAAGCTAGCTAATTCAGAGAGATGAAAATAAAATCCTTTTGCATTTAGATTCCTTCTTATCATATTAATAAATTAAATGGAAATAAAATGTCGCCGTTACTACCTAATATATAGTTTGGAGAATTCTTGTAATCATTTACCCTATTTATGATTTGATTCGCGCCCTGACTAATTTACACATTCACTGAACACATGATTTTACCTCGTTTAATTACTCGCGCGTTTGTTACACTTCTAATAAAAAGCAATTTGAGAGTGACATCGATGGTAGCAGATTCTCTCGGGCTATCGGCGTTATGAGTTTATGGGGTCCTTTTTACTGTATTGGAATATTTCGTATTTGGAAAATATACTGCAGAATACTTTATAGTTATTGCCGAGAAGTCTTTGTCATAGGCACGGAATGACTAGCTTGTATACTTTTAAAAACTCTCTAATATTGCCCTGAGCCGACTTTTGTACAGTCCTAAAACTGGCCTCCTAATTTTCTACAAGATTCCGTTATTTTACGAAAAATGATTTTTATTTCCTTACCACTATCTCATATTTGTTACATAACTACTGTTATGAGTAGAGCTCTCGCGAAATATATTCATGGAGTGAAGATAAGATTTTTTTTATATTAATTTTATTACATTAGGATATACTGCACTTTTGTTGCCTATTTCGATCCTTTTTATATTTTACGCCTCGGAACCACCCCTAATGTGGGCATTTCAAAGCAAATTCCACCGACTGTTGAGAAAACAATTCTGTTCTTCACCTTGTAACCATTTCTTACCGCTGTTGTCAAAACAGGTGTTTTAAAACAACTTACTTGGATTTACTCTGTTAGCTCTGTTACTATTGTGTTGTTTTAGTCCTTAAATATTCTTTCATGAAACAACCAATATGTGATAAAATATGATTAATATTAATCATATGACATTAAGGTAAAAACATTGTTTTTCCTTTTTTTCTTAACAAAAAACTACTACAAAATTTTCGTGCACCCTCATTTTTCAGTAAACACCAACGTGTAAAGACTCCAATTCGCTTTAAATATATTCAACCATCCATTATTTAGTGTCACGTCAAACATTTTCATTTTATCGAAATCGTCAATACGTAAAAAGGCGCTTTTAAAATGTACAGCGCGTCGGCCCACGCGTGACGTGTCAATAATTTACATGGTTAATAAATTTTATATTTTTTCTTTTATTTAAAATTCCCCACTGCTGACGTGGGTAATCTATGGTTCAATACAACTTTGACTTGCGATTGTATACATTTGATGAATTCACGTTAATGTGTAAATATTTTAAATAAGATGAGGTAACGATACTGAACTTTTATGTTATCTAGCTTTAAAAAACAGGACCACTCATAAAATAATATTTAGTGGGAATTACAATCTTGGTCAGCATTTAAATTATAACAAGAGTGAGTAACCTTAATAACTACAACTTCAATATCTGTCATTTCAACGCTCAATCTCTTACAAACAAATTCCATCAAGTAAAAGACTTCATTATTTACAATAACTTCAGGGTGATTACTATTTCTGAAACTTGGCTAAATTCATCGCACAATGATGAGATGTTTTCTATACCAGGATATCATCTTCTAAGAAGCGACCGTGACGGTCGTGGTGGAGGCGTTGCTGCCTACATAAGTGCTAAGATTAAATTTGAAAAAATTATGTTTAACCACACTTATCAAACTGAAACACTTGTTGTCAAACTATGTTTTCCTACCATCGTCTTGATTATAGTAGTTCTGTATAAACCACCAAATGTTAATTATGCAAATCTTAATGTCATTCATGATATTTTTGAACACTTATTCTCTTAGGTGACTTAAATATAAATATGTTAAAGACTAATTCAGCATCTACATTTTTAAAACGTGTTATCTATGAACATTCTTGTATTCAAATAATTAACTCACCGACTAGGGTTTGCTCAGAATCAGAGTCACTTCTCGATTTGATTATTGTAAGTGGAAACTTGAATATCTTAAGTTCCGGTATTTTAGATCATAGCATTGCAGATCATAATACCGTATTCTGTGGCTTGAATATAAATTGTGAAGAAGTTAATACAACAAAAACCTTTCGATCCTTCTCAAAATTTAACAGAGATAATTTTCTTTTGGATTTAAATAACATTGATTGGCATTGCATGTATACAATGACCGATATTAATGAGAAGGTTTCTTACTTTAACGCTCAATTAATAGCACTTTTTGATATCCATGCCGCGCTAAAAACTAGAACTTTTAATAGAAAAAAAACAAATGAGCCGTGGTTTACCTATACTTTACATATGATGAAAAAACTCAAAACTAAAGCTTGGAATAGGTTTGAGAGGAGTAGAAGTCGTACAGATAGGAAATACTTTTGTGATATGAGAAATATTTACAATACTGCATTACATAATGAAAGAAAAGCTTTTCTTAACTTCCATATTGACTTAAATTCTAAAAATACCAAAAATCTATGGGCAACCCTAAAGTCTAACGGTATCGTTAAATGTAAATGTAAACAAAACTCCTCATCTCTTCCAGAACATCTTTATGATGCAAATCGTATTAATGATTATTTCATTGATTCCATACCACGCGAACAAGTACCGGACGATTATCTAATGAAATTCGAGAATAGCAAATTCTCAAATAGCAGTTTTGAATTTCAATTTGCCACCTTAGAACTAATTCATTCTCTAGTTTTAAAACAAAAACCTCACACAATAGGATGTGATGGCATCTCTGGAAAAATGCTCCAACTTAGTTTACCAATAATCGTGGAACCTCTCACACATATTATAAACTTTTCATTTGAAACTGGAGCTGTCCCACTAATTTGGAAAGAAGTTTTAGTCAAGCCGATACCAAAAAACAATAAAATTAGTACCATATCTGAGCTTAGGCCCATTAGCTTACTGTCAGTGCCCTCAAAATTAGCTGAGGGGGTAATCCACCAACAACTATCGTCTTACTTGTTCAACAATAATGTGATACCCAAAACGCAATCAGGTTTTCGTAAACATTACGGTACATCCACTGTCCTAATATCTTTGCTTGACGATGTATTGACTTCAATCAATTCTGATAAAGTAACATCTTTGACCTTGTTAGACATGTCAAAAGCCTTTGATTCGTTAAACACTGAACTGCTCATAAAAAAACTAAATTATTACGGTATTAATGACAGTATTTTAATGTGGCTTAGCTCGTATCTACTTAATCGCTACCAGTACACTTGTATCGACACTGCAAGTGGGGGAAAAATTTCCTATAAACGCATGCTACTTTCTGGAGTGCCTCAAGGTTCTATACTGGGGCCCTTGCTATTTAATATCTATACTACAGACCTACCTCTCGTCACAAGGTACTGTTCTATTCATATGTATGCTGACGATGTTCAGCTCTATTTTTCGTTTGATGTTTTGCGATATAAAGACGCAGAAACATGCATCAACTATGACTTAAATGAAACAAAAAACTGGACCGTACGAAACTCACTTGTTCTAAATCCGAACAAAAGTAAAAATATTGTTTTCGGCACTTCAAATAAATTAAAAGTTCTCTCAAACTTTCAACTGTCAGTGGACAATGTAATCATTGAACAAGCTGATAAGGTTAAAAACTTAGGATTGACACTCGATAAGGACTTAAACTTTATTCCTCATATTTCAGAAGTATCCAGAAAATGCTTCTGCTCTTTTAGACCGATTTCAGGTCTGAGAAACATCCTAGGTAGAGATACTAAACTACTGCTATGTGAATCGTTAGTATTATCGCACATCAATTATTGTAATTATGTTTATGGACCTTTATTAAACGTAACAGAAGCATATAAACTACAAAAAATACAAAACATCTGTGTCAGATTTGTTACCAATAGTTCGTTTTATGAACATGTTACACCTTACATCAGAGAGTTAAATTTACTAAAATTAAATGAACGGCGTTTCGTGCACTTCACCTCCATGCTATACAAAGTGATCACATTGAAAAAACCCGATTATCTATCTGATAAACTTCTCACGAGAAATTCTGTTCACAATCGGAATTTGAGATATACTAACGACCACTTACATACATTACGACCTAAATATGAAATATTTCGTTCATCTTTTACATATATATCAATGTACGTTTACAATAATCTGCCCCAGCAGTACCACTTTATGTCTGAAAATACATTAAAAAAACATCTTAAGACTCTGATTTTAAGCAATGATTTGAATATAAATTTTAATATGTTTTAAAGTATGTGTTTACAGTAGGTTTTTATATAATATGTTTTTTTTTTAGGTTAGTAGTTTTTACATCAGTGCATACTGTACTGCTAACCTTTTGTGTCCAATATGTATATTTTACACAATAAACTATTATTATTATTATTATTATTATTATAAATTTTTTTTTAATGGAAACAGACATTTTTGTTACTGTTTTTGGTAGTATATTCCTTTAGCTTCCTGGTGATACAAAAAAAATTATATTACCTGAGCCATTCTTTTCAAAAAATACCTAACTTCACTTGTTCGAAATAACATATAATATATCTACGCAACTAACAACTCCAAGAATATTGAAATTTTCACAAAATCTGTAATTGCTACATAGATACAGAACATTTCTATTAGTAAACTGTTATGCTTTACATACATACTTAAGCCTTCAAAATTTCTGGGAAAATACACCCATTGATTGAAAATTACTGGTTTATTTAGAGCAAACGTTACTTGTTTTATGCACTGACTAACTGTTGGTTGTGAAACAGCTATATACAACCGAATTTCTTCCAATGTCTATCTGATAACTTCCAGATGCAAGAAAATGTAATGCAACCAAGACCTATGATATTTAAAAAACAATCACATTGCTGCAAATTCATAGTAACACCTTGCTTGTGATCACGCTAAAATATGTAACTCTTTTGTGTGGTATTACAAATGGTTCTACAGTTTCAATGAAAAATCTGCATAATTCCTTAGATATTTTAAATATTTGTTGAATTCTGTTTTACTTAAAACTTCAAGCGGACCTTTATTATTAAACCTGTTGTGCCTCTGTATGAGATTTTCTGCATTTTCTAGATTTTTAATGTTCGCAATATAGGGGCAGACCGGGGCTAGTTGGCTACAGGGGCAAGTTGACACAATGCTTAAATTTCGCGCGCGCAGACTCCAAGTAGGGCGCCACCATCGCAGAATTATTGCTTGGTTGGCGAACCGTATACTCTAAAGTTGTCAGTGGTCAGTGTTGATATATTTGCAATAGTGCAATAGTACTGAATTTTTGTCTGGTAAGTAATTTTTTGATCTCCATAAAACTCGTTAAACGCTATTGTAAACGTAAAAATATAGTGATATCTACACATAGATATGGGGTATATATATTAAGGTATCAGCTAGCGAGATTTCAAAACATTTGCTTGAACTGTGAACTGGAGACTTAACCTAGAAATCAAAAGAACGTATGGGGCAGGTTGGCTACAGAGCAAGCGGGGTAGGTTGGCACTGTGCCAACCTGCCCCGGATAAAATTGCATAGTGTATTTTTTGTTTTTTCTTTAAAAGGGGATTACATATCAAACCATGGTTTCATAATTAATTACAGACGTTGCTATAATGATACAAAAATACAAAAGAAAAACTATAAGAGGTAGTTACACACTGCCGATTTAGTTCAGCGAGCTATGGATACTATAAAGGGTGGAAGATCCATCAGGCAAGCCGCTAAGGACTTCGAAATACCGTTTTGGACATTGGCTAGATATTTGCAGAAGGAAAAAGCTGGCAATACAAGTCGAGGCTATAAGCGAACTCGATTGATGAGTTGTTTGACGTTAATTTTTTAAGCAAAATATATCTCGGAAAATTCTAAATCCTTTTCTCCCTGGAGGCATAAGACTTTGTATTTCTCTATTTGTTACAGATGTTTTCAGAACAGGAAAATACTTTGGTGTTGTATCTAAAAAAGGATCATACATTTATTATGGCCTAAGCCCACATGAGGTTCGAAAATTTGCATGTCAATATAGCAATGCATTAGGTTTAACAGTGCCAGACTCGTGGATCAAAGATAAAATTGCCGGTCCGGATTGGTTTTCATTATTTTTAAAACGGCATCCAACGTTAGCCTATGGAAAACCCCAAGCCACAAGCCTTGCAAGAGCTACAAGCTTCAATAAGACAAACTTAAAGACTGTATTGGACCGTCATAAATTAGAGGCAAATGATATTTATAATTTTGATGAAACTGACGTAACAACTGTCCAGCATCCGGAAAGAATTGTTGCCAGGCGTGGAGCACGTCAAGTGGGGAAACTGGTTTCTGCTAAAAGGGGCACGTTAGTGACACTGGGTATAGCGGTATCTGCCTCAGGAAATATTGCACCTCCATTTTTTGTGTTTCCTCTCGTTCATTTCAAAGACCACTTTTTACTAGACGCTCCAGTTGGAGGTGCTGGAGGAACAAACCCTTCGGGATGGATGACGGAAAGTTTATTTATAGAATATGTGAAACATTTTGTTAAACATGTTCGTTGTTCCATAGAGCGACCTATTTTATTGTTACTGGACAATCATGACTCGCACTTATCGATCCCCGCTCTTGATATTCTTAAAGCAAATGGCGCCACTGTCCTCTCTCTTCCTCCACATTGTAGCCACAGGTTACAGACAGTCTCTCGATCGCAGCGTCTATGTTCCGTAAAAAAGCAATTAATAGATTTTGTGATTTATGGATTGTGAACAACCCTGGGAAAACTATGAAAATCTACGATGTTCCTGGAATAGTGAAAGGTGCATTGCCAGTAGCTCTAACATCTGCCAATATTTTGGCCGGTTCTAGAAAAACAGGAATTAGTCCATATAACGATCAAATTTTTACTGATTTAGATTTTATGTCATCTTACGTTACAGATAGACCAATTGACTGCGTTGCCAAGATTGCTGAAAATGCTTCTATTGATCAGGCTAATAAGCAGCTATCTGCTTCTTCTGATTTACCTGCTTCTAATTCAGTGGTGCAACATTTAAGCAATGAAGAAGAAACTCAAAGCGCACATCCACCGATATCAACATAAAGTGTTCCAAGAGCAAGTACTAGCTCTGTTATCCCTTCAACTAGTCACAACTTTTCAGCCTTTAACAACTCCCAATAGTCGAGATATTAATCTTATGCTTCCAACGCCAGAAGAAGTTAGGTCCTTTCCCAAAAGCACCACCACGACAGTCTAAAGTAGTAAATAACCGAAAGAAAAGGGTTTCTGCTATTCTAAAGGATACATAAGTTAAGAAGAAGTTAGAAGAAGCATAGAAAAGCAAACGAAAGAAAACGCTGAAAAACTTGTTCCACAAGAACAATACTATAGAAAAGAGTGATGGTTGCAGTAAAAAGGAAGCACAGCAAAGCAAGAAATTAAATGGAAAAGAAAAAGAAAATAAAAATAATAAAAACAAAGCGAGAAATGTTGAGGAATCTGACGAGGACGAAGTATTATGTCTTGTCTGCATTGAAAGCTTTGAAGATGGAAACGAAAAATGGGTCCAATGCATTCAATGCAAAAACTGGGCACATGAAGAATGTGTTGGAAATAACACACCATTTATTTGCTACAATTGCGATTCAGATGATGACTTTGAATAAATTAAACATATGAAACATGTTGAAATAAATTACAACAAATAACTGCAATACTATCATTTTACCCGCTTCTGTCCCGTTTCCATTAAAAAAAATGTGCTGTACCAATATGCCCCTCGCTCGGGGCATGTTGGCACAAAATTGTTTCAATATAAAAACATCTTCTGTACCTAAATTTTTAAACATTTTCAAAAGTTATTGCGAGGAAAAAAGAAATAAGGAGTTGCATTCACAGCCCATATACTTCAATTTCAGTCTAAATGAAAATAAAAAAATGAGAAAAGTAGGAAGCAAAAAGTGTGCCAACTAGCCCCTATCTACCCCTACTGTAGATCGTCCTTTATCAACCGTCTCGTTGACGCATTAAAAACGTCACTAAACATCCATACCCTGGCCAGGATTCGAACCCGCTACTCCATAGTCTATCGCCAAACACCTTAGCTCTACGCCACTGATCCGATTTTTTCTGTTAATTTTGAATTTAGATATTAAATATATTAATAATTATTATTAATTACCATCTATGTCATGTTGATAGGTACAGAATGTGTGATTTCCTTGTAATTACGCAATACCCGTTGTGGAAATAAATAAATAAATATAGGTTTTTGTAGATTAAATGCCTCTATTTTCGTGTGAGCAATTTTTTGCTACACACTGTATAGTGAAGACAACGAATTACAATAATTTTAGTGATAACAATTCATATAGAGAAAATATTCAGGGAGTAAATTATTAAGAAACATTCCTAATAAGGAACCCTTTTATTGTAGATATAAAAAACGTTATCTAAAGTAAGTCCACTGTGTCGACTAGCATATTTATATATATTATAAAAACATTACGTGTAGGGTGAAGGTAGTATTGTTAAAATGGCTTCTGGACGAGCAAAAACTGAAAAATTATTCAGTTTGGAAAAGTTCTGTAGTTGTGTTGAGGGAATGGAAAGCGATTAAAAACTTTTGTACCATAGGGGAATGGCGAAAAGTTGACAATGTAATAAGAAACAAGAAACTGTTCGAGAATACAAGAAAAATACTTGGCCTACAAGAAAAATCGAATTATTCGAGGTTTTCTGAGATGCAAAGCATCGCCTACCCAACATAACGAGGTTCGTGCGTAAGGCGCAAATAAGAGTCTGGGGCATATTTAGCCATTGGCGCTGGTAAATCGATCATAATACCCAGCGGATTGATAATTAAAGAAAATAAAGAATTTAAATTTGAAACGGTTCATTGTAAAATTTAAGCGGAATTTTAAAATATACAATGTACTTACTAACAGAAAACCTACAAGCTGATTTTATACCCAAATTGAATTTTTATTTCATCTGTTTTTTTTAAGTATATTGACAAGCGGACAAGCAACTTTGAAATTTGTTTAAATAAGTCTTATTACAGAATATAGGTGAATGTAATTTTGTAAAATTTAATCTATCATCGTCCATCTTGTGCGGGTCAACCGTGGTCTTTCAAAATGTGTCGTTCCAGAAATGAATCAGTTTCATATGATCATTTTCAGCATGTATGGGACCTGGCTTGACGGTGAGGTCTAATCAATATGACGCACGTTACGGAATGCTTTTAGTCGGACTTATACGCAAAGCGTATTTTTTTATCTTTAACTATGAATGATTTCTGCTCCTAAATTAAATAAATATAAATTGTAAGGATTGTAACGGGCGATTTCGAAAACTCAACAGAAACATTAGCTGACGCAGATATTAACCTTTCTAATTATTGTTTTTTGTTTTTTCCTAACATTCGTTTAAATACGGGGTGTTTCATAAGGGACTGTGCATACTTCCAGGGGCAGTAGAAGACCACTTGAGTATTCAAGAACAGCTATTGAAGTTTTTTGTCGGTCTTAATTTGTGATATAAATACAGGGTGATTGTTAATTTTTTTACAATCGACTGAATCTGGCAAAAGAGACATTTGAAGAAAAACAGCTTTGTTTACTTACATTAATTGTCCAAATAATTAATAATGGTCACATTAATTGTTTACAAAAATATGTAAAAAAGTATTACAAATGTTCAAAATGAGAACCTCCAGCTTCCATACATTTTTGTTGGCGTTTATTTAAATTACCAATAGATTTTCTAGTTTGCGGAGGATAGTTCTTAATTTTGTCACTACAGAGGAAAATTCGCCGAAATAACTGATCTCTAGTATTTTTTGGGACACAGTAGACTTCAGTTTTGGGATATCCCCATAGAATATAATCGACGCGGTTAAAATCAGGTGATCTAGCCGGTCAAGGATGACGTCCCCACGTCCAATCCATCTGTTTGGATACTCGTTATCCAAATCCCTTCTAACTTCAACACCAAAATGAGGAGGAGCTGTGTCATGCTGGAAGTATTGTCCTCTTACATTAATACCTTGCATTAAACCAGGTAAAATATTTTGTACAAAATCTAAATAAACCTCTGTAGTTAGTCCTCCCGGAAGAATATGTGGGTCAATTAGGTTGTTATTAATCACACCACATCAAATATTTACCGAGAACTTCTGTTGAGATTGGGCTTCTCTTATAGCATGAGGATTGTTTTTGGCCCAGTCATGCAAGTTTCATAAATTAAATACGCCATCCCGTGTAAATTGGGCCTCGTCTGCGAATAAAGTTCCATATGTAGTGGGTCTGTGATCAATATTCCACTAGCAAAATTCTAACCTATTTACATTGTCATCTTGTTGAAGCCTCTGCACTGGTTGAATATGATATGGATATAATCTTTCTTTATTTAGAGTCCTCCAAACCCGCACATGAGAAACTCCTAATTGGGCGTTTATTTGTTAGGTACTTATTTCAGGGTGTTCTTGAACAATATTAATGATATTTTCTGGATCCTCAACGTTTTGAACAATGTGTGGTTATATTTTTTTTATGATGGAAAACTGCCGTGCTCCCTTGCGTAGAGATACACACTTGAAAATATGTGATGATTTGATGTTCTTCTGTTAGGAAAACGAATATGGTATTCCTCTGCGACTTGTCTACCATTACCATCACAAAATCAATAAATAAAAATAATATGGACATATTCCTCATTTGTAAATTTGTAAGGCATGATTATTTACAGACTAAGTTAACCAAGTACACTAGTCCTACTGTTTGTGACAGCAAACAAGGAATGTCAAACTAATCTAGGCCTACTAATAATTATGTAATAATAAAAAGAAAATTGTTTGATGATTCCCATTATAAAATGCACCTACTCTAGTAGCACCCATATTGCACCAATATATAACCCATATAGGACCAATGTATGAATATTGGTCTTATATAGGACCAATATTCATGTATTGGTCTATACGGATTATACAGTAGACGCAAAAGTTCTTCGATCATAGGATCTACCAGGCGAATTTACAACTACCAACGAATGGTATATTATAAATGCATACGCATGCGTAACTAGTTATCGACTCGCCGCACATCACATCACATCAAAACCCGTACTCAAGCTTTTACTATTTGGGAACTGAAAGAGTGATATTGTCGTTAAATTAATTCTTAAAAATGTTTGAAACGGCCGAAAAAGTTCAGATGGTTAAGTGGTAATATCAAGGAAAGTCAAGGCGTCAAATTAAAAACGCATTTAATGGTGCATTTCCCGGCCGACCTTCACCTGCATTATCCACAATTCATAATATTACTCACAATTTTGAAATACATGGTTGTGTTGATTATAAACAACATAAAAAATCGATTCTTCCCAATGAAGCCCGAGATGAAACAAATATTATGATATGTGCACTGGCAACTAACAACCCGGTACTTACTACTTCCCAAATTGCTGCTGAAGTAGGTTCTACACCATCAACGGTTAGGTCGGTTTAAAAAAAATGCATACAAATCATACAAGGTTCGGAAAACTCATGAAATTTTTGAGACGGACAATATCAGAAGAATGGAATTTTGTAAGCAATTAATGGAAAAAGCGAATGCGGATGAACATTTTCTTAGAATTATTGTTTTTACCGATGAATCAACTTGTCCATTAATTGGTGAACATAATTCTACTCGGACACGATATTAGTCGCGAGAAAATTTACATAAGTTTTACGAACTTCGCACTCAGTATCCTCAAAAACTAAATGTTTGGGTCGGTATACTGTGTGAACATATTATTGGACCATTTTATATCGATAGCATCTTAAATGGCAAAAAATATTTGGATTTGCTTCAACAGCAAATTGTCCCTAAGATTCAGGAACTAGTAGGTGTTGGGTTTAATGAAATTTGGTTCCAACAAGATTGTTGCCCTCCCCATAATAGAGTCATCGTTCGGCAGTTTTTTGCGGAAACATTTCCGAATAGACTTATTTCTGGGCATGGTAATATGTTATGGTCAGTTAGGTCACCAGATTTTGCGCCTTGTGACTTTTTCTCGTAAGGCTACTTAAAATCAAAAGTGTATGGTTTTCAGGAAAATAAGCCCAACAATTTGCAGGAATTTCAATTAAATATTGAAATCGCCTGCTTAACTGTTACCCCTGTTATGGTGTGTAATGTTCGCCAAGGATTTTATAATCGTTTGGGATATTGCTCAGCTCAGCAGGGAAGTCTATTTGAGCATTTATTACATTAAACTTGTTAGGTGTAAGTAATAAATGTTTTCCTTAATTCCATACAGTTTTAAAAACTTTTAGAATATTGTTATTTTGTTTTACCCATTTTTAAGAATTATTTCTATGTTGAGAATTACTTTTTTAGTTTCCAAATAATAAAATTTTTCCATAATAGTACCAACGTTTACAATGTTTTTAAAACCAATTATTTTCGCAATTTATTAGATTTCGCTTTAGGGACGTGCATCCCAGTTTACCTTTCCTGCATTACTAAACTCCTACGCCGCCTGTTTCCTAGATGGGCAGCGGCAGTGACAACCCTCTCGGTCGATGTTTCGATGTCCTTGTCGTGCTCAATAGAGAACAAGCCTTCAAGGCATTACTGCATCAGTTTGTCAGATTATTTCATTTATCATGCAAACAATTTATATTTTTTAAAACTCAACTCTTAGTTGCGTTTTGGTAAGACAAAAAAGCAAATGAGCTAAACATAGTGATTTCATTGTTTAATATGAATTATAAAAATACGAATTTTATTTTATTTTAATTAATTAGATTCTAACATTCTACAAAACGTATCGTTATTATGTATGAATAAACTAGATCTGCCAACACTGGATACCTCATTGGATACTTACGATAGTAAGATTAGGAAAATGTAAATTGCGCTCAACTTTCCTATGATCGAAGAACTTCTGCGTCTACTGTATATTGGTCCAATATGTTGTGCTGATAGGGTAGATACACTTTCTTTGCATTTAAAAAGAAACTTTGTCAATATTGAACATTATTTGTCGAATTTAAATTGACCATTTTTAATTATTTGGACAATTAATGTAAGCAAATAAATTTGTTTTTCTTCAAATTCCTCTTTTTGCCAAATTCAGTCGCTTGTAAAAAATCAACAAAGGTGCGAAAAAAAATCTAATACATGTTTATGTTTAGTGGTGCATGGACTCTTATAATTGGCACCTGAATGTTCAAGGAAATATTACACGGTGATCTATTTGACAGGAATCAGAAAAATCAAATTAAAACAGTCCGGCACTAGAATAAAAAAAAATATAATAGTAATCTATCAACTATGACATGTGTACAAAATGTCTAAAATTTAAACAAAATTCGATCAAGAGTAAGGACGTTCTGGCCAAAATAAATTTAGACCAAAATCAGTTTATCACCCTGTATCTCAAAAATTAAGAGCGACATGAAAATTTCAATGGCCATTTCTGAATACCCAAATGGTCATCTACCGCCCCTGGAATTATGCACAGTTCCTCATAAAACACCCTGTATTTGTAAGTCTTAATATGACATAACTGATTATTATTTTAATTATTCGTGTACTGAAATAAAAAAGGTATTCAAATCAAATATAAAATCTTCATCCAAAATATAAGCTTCATATAACATCCAGTCTTGCAAAGAGGCATATATTTTTTATTTTGATTACTTCATTCGTCTACACCCACGTAGAAGAAATAATTTCCTACACGATGCATTGCAGAGGCTTATTTTTAATTCTCATTTTTAAATAGACAGAAATATTATCCATTTCAGTTCAGATGCAGAAAAAACGATGTTTCAGCTATTAATAAATAGTCCAAATCATTTTAAACGCTTCTATCTTAGCAACAGAATTTCAAGAATTTTCGTATATAATTCTGATACAACACCCATGCATAAATGTGTTTTAATAATTTAATTATCACGGCCTTTCGTAAGCCCGTAGCCGTTGTAGCCGTAAGGATCTTGTTTAATCTTATATTCATTAGCTGCATACAACGCGACGGGAAAAATCCAGTATTCACATAACGTATAATTGAAAATATGACATGACTTCATTTCAGGATAAACGTTTCAACATAATCGAAAAACATATTTTCATCGTGTAGAGATGATCGATTTGATTTATCCATCACTTTATTATGCAAAGTGAACGCCCTTCTTTAATCCTAAAAATCACAGTGGAATTCTAATGGACTTTTCTGTAAAATAAGGGTTGGTATATTTACTCTTAAATGGAGTGGATATTAAAGTTATCACTATGTTATTCAATTAATAGAGGGGTTGAACGCCAGGGAGGAAAAAATGCTAAAAAATAAATGTTTGGCCCATAAGCGAGATTACTGTTGGGATCGCTTCGTTTTAGGGTGTAGTTGAACATCCTAAGTTTTCTTACAAACTAGTGAACCACTCGATTTTATAATTAACAATTAGTGAGTAAAATATGGCCTTTTTCTATATTTCTTTAAATATTTCCGTCCTTGCTAACTTTCAGTATAACATATGCATTAGGAAAGTTGTTCGTTATGTCATTCTCTACAAAATGAGCTCCGATAGAGGTCGCTAAGTGCAATTATTAACTTACAAATGGCTTCCAAAGCTTTCAACACACGTTGTTTTCCCTATTTCTTTACTCGAAAACAATTGCACATAGAAGGCTAAAAATTGAAGATGGTGTCTATGAGGTCCCAATAATATGTAAAATATTTCAGCAAGATCGGTTTTTTACTTTTTGAGTAATTGGCGATCTATTTTTTTTTAATCCTTAATTAGGAAGTATGCCATTTTTTGTAAAATTCATATACAGGGTGGACCATTAATAATAGGCATAGTGCAGGGGTAGATTCTTTGGGCCAAAGTATGAGGTTATAACCAAATATGCTTCAGTAAAATATTGCTGTGGAAAAGGATACTGGGTGTCAAAATTCAAATAATTTCTTCGTTTTTTTGTAATAACTCAACGGCCTCTTGACTGATCTTTGCCAAATTTGATAGAGGAACTTTTTTATTCTAAGAAACCATAGTTTATGTATTACATCGTCCATTTCCACGTGTAAAAGATACACTGGGAAGAACTTGATAACTCCAACCATTTTCGAGGAAATTTGAATAATTTTTTGAAAGGCAAATTTTTTAATGAAACAAAGTGTATTTATTGAAAAAAGTACAAAGCGTAAGGGAAAACAAAATCGTAATAACAGCGTAAACTGTTTCTCACTTTTTTATGAACTAAAGGAGTATTTTCATGGTATTGAGATAAATACACAAATCAAAAGATTGTGTAAAATAAGGATCTAATCTTATTAGAAGACCAAAAAATAACATAAAAGTTGACTTAATGACATTAGTATTTATTGTATAAACATTCCTCCCGTGCAAGAACCCCATTCCTCAACTTGGAGTAAATTTTCGATATGGTCTCCACCTACTTCTACGCCTTTTCTAATTATTTTCATAAAAGATTTTCTTACATTGAAAAATACATTTTCCTGTTCTCTAATAAAATTGGCTGCATTTTACATTTTGTCCCACAGTTCTTTTCTTGAATTGATAGTATTTGCATAGACTAAGGACTTCATATGTCCCCACACATAATAATCCAAAGGATTACAATTAGGACTCCTTGGTGGCTAAGCTAACTCACTACCTCGACCGATCCATCTGCGTGGGAAAGTATCATCAAGGTAATTCCTGACCTCAATGGAGAAATTAAATGAAAAGAGAAAACAGATAAGACTGTCCATTTAAATTTGGAGGAAGGACAAATGGTCCCAATAACTGAGTCTATAACTGGAAATTATTTTCGAACAGACATGGCGAACCAAGACGAAATTACAAGACCAAGTGCCTTTTTTTAAATGGAGTGCTATGTATATCAGTCCATTTTTTAAAACCTCTTTCTAAGCTCTATTCATTCCTATATTAGCATTGAATATTTCCTAACTACTTGGATGTAATGATTTTTTTTGTTGAAATAATGGAATCTGAAGTTGGATATTAAAAAAATCACCACAGTCACAGTTATGGGTTTTAAGAAAAACTACCAGTTACGAGACATCTAATTCATGTTTCTGAATCATTTTCATTTCCTAAAACTGTGCAGGTTGAACAAAAATTATTTTTCAATTAAGAACTTTTTAAATTGAATTTTCTGGATTTTTTCAAATATATTTTTCAACGATGTGATGTAGAAATGAAAAACGAACATTTTTTGTAAGTACTTCTCTATGGCTATTTGCAACCTTTTTATTGAGCAATAATTACAAAATTCAAAAATAAACTTAAAAAGAGAGGTTTCTTCAAATAACTCAGTAAAAAAATTATAATAAATGTTCCACATGTTGCCCATTTTGATTGACATTCATCTCTATGCGCTTTTGAAATGAGGTTCCCATTGTTCCTAAAACTGCCGGTGTGATAGATCTAAAGGCAGTTATTATTCTTTCCTTCATATTTTGTAATGTTGTTGGTGTGTCTCTATAAACAATTTCCTTCACGTATCCCCATAAAAAGAAATCCATATCTGTAAGATCTGGGGACATAGCAGGCCATTTAGTAGGTCCATTTCTTCCAACCATTGATGAGGGTAGGTATTATTTAAGTGGTCTCTAACTGCATTTAAATAATGTGGTGGAGCACCATCTTGCTGAAACTACATCCTATTTCGAATTCTTTCAGGTAGATTTACCAATAATTGTGGCAGACAGTTTTCGAAAAAATGAAGATAAATAGCTCCAGTCAATATACCACCAAAGAAATGTGGCCCTATTACATGTTCTCCAATAATTCCTTCCCAAACGTTTATAAGACCATCTGTGTTAGTTATCAACTTGCGCTTTTGAAAATCGTCATCAGATAATTCCCGGTGCATTTGAATATGATATGCATCCAACTTATTTGTTTTTAACATTTGACCCACAGACCGTCTACTTATTCCTACTTCTCTTTGATTAACATGCGAATTTTCAACCGTTGCCAGCACCACAGAAAACTCATTCTCTTCATTCACAACACGTTTAATTTTTTTACTTTTTTATAATCGACATTTCCAGTTCCCAGAAATCTATCGAGAAAGTCTTGGAAGCTGCTGACATCAGGAATCCTTCTTTCAGGATAACGTTGGTGATAAATTCTATTGGCAAGTAAGCAATTTCTGTCTGACTGGCCCAAAGCAAAAATCATGTCTACAAGTTCCGCTTTATTAAAATTCATATTGTAAAATTTCAAATATTTTAAATTCAATACAAATTGTAACTAACGACCGATAAGTGTGATAAATGCTCCGTTGTACACGACAATTTATACCAAACGGAGGTTTTATTGCTTGTCGAATAACGAACACGGCAAAAAATGTACGAAAAAACATTACAGTAAAGGACCTGTTAAATACTATTTACTCATTTCAATGGATTGGAAGAAATGGTCCCACTAAATGGCCTCATTTCAAAATTGCGTAAAGAGGTGTGTCAATAAAAATTGGCAACACGTCGAACACCTTTTATAAATTTTTCTAATGAATTATTTGAGGGAACCTCTTTCTTTAAGTTTATCAAGCTAGAATATAATGTAATCTACTTTCTCTGCAGCTGCAAACAAAAACTCGTTAAATTTTATTATTTGTACATTTTTACCTCAATATATTGTGAAATTTTATTTCCTAATATTCAGTGATAGTTTTTCTAAAGACTGTTCAATTTTATTCACTCTTTTGAATGAACCAATTTCATGTATATCTACAAAATGTATGCAATTATGTTAGACCTATTGGATTCACAATTTTAAATTCAAATTGATAACAAATCCAGTATCTGCTTTTCCAAAAACACCTATACATCTGCCTACAACCTGCACCTCCGCTTTAACTTTGAATATTTTCAAATAGAAAGTACTTATTTCGGATTTTTCTCACCTTGTACAAAACATAGCTTCATGATGAAAATGGTACCCTGTACATTGCAAGCTATTTTGTAGAAATCGATCAAGCCATTCCAAAGAAACAGTTGAACATACGTTGAAAAAAAATACATACGTGTCAAATTGAGAACCCTCCTTTTTGAAAATATTTAAATCAGTTAAATAATTTCATTGACCCTACTATTTTAGTTCATAAACATTATCAATTAATATCACCTACTTTTGATTGCAACTCAGTCTTGTTAACAAAGCAGTGGCATGGTTTTTCTTTGTTGACCGATTTTTTTTTTTTTTTAATTTAAAGGAGGTTCTCTAATCCGTATGTGTTCTTTTATATAAAAAAAATGAATATTTACACCATTTCAGTTCCGTGGAAATGCATTCTCAAAAGCAGCTATTGTCATAATTCAAAATCATTTTACAATACCACACAAAACAGATATGCCAATTCGAAACGGCCACAAATCATCTGGCGTGCCGATCTAAAGCGCACAGGAAATAATCTTTAACTTTCTCCCCATTTCTTCATAAAATATATTTATACAGCAACTATATATTCTACTTGGATGCTTTTTCAATTGGAGGCCCCGGCAAGGACTTGATAGGTTTTTGCGTTTTTGCTGAAAACCCTAAATCCCCTACCCGTCAGCGGTCACACATTTCGTATAAAAAATTTCACCCGAGTGTATTACATATACTCCAAAAGAGGATGTGTCTTCCAAGCTTAGTTTATTTTGCATTCGTAAAATAGCGTCAGATCTTTCCCGAACACAGAATTAAAGCTGTGCATAAATCCTTACTTTCACATGAAAACTAGAACCGATGTGAGGTCTGTAGGGACGTTTGATTCTTTAAGAGAGAACGCTGTAAATCACGATTATGGTTTTATTCTAAACCAACAAATAGTGTACGTTAAAAATATTCAGTTAAGTAAACTGTAAACTATGTTAATACTGAGTAGTTTTTATATGTTTGTTTTTATGTTTTGATACTTAATTAATAATTTCGTTAATTCAACATAATAAACTAACTGCTGACAATTGAGATTCATATTTTGATGACCTGCTGCATTCTATCTATTAAACATAAAACCGGGATTATAAATTTTATATTTATAATAAGAAATAATTTTTTGTAATTAAAATATGCTCAGCATTATTAGAACTAGAACCTTTAAGATTTTAAAATAAAATATCTAAGTTTTGGAGAGCTTGGATGTTTATTTGGTATAGTTTGGTTGATCTAGCAATCATGCCGAGGGAAAGTATTGTTTGTATTCGAGAAAAAATCACCCTCTGCGATTTTTTCGGATTTTCACATTTCAGATCATGTAGATTAGGGAAATACCCCTCCAGGGAGCTGTGAGACCTTGACGTAGGTGGAGGGGCTTAATTCATCACGGTCTCGGGAGACATGCCGGCGGGAGGCCCTGCTCTCGTAGGGTAGAAGGTCGTAGGGTCTCGTAGGTCTCATTGGGTCCCGCGGGGCTCCCTGCCGGTCCGATCTCGGCACTGTGATGGAAACTAAGGACAGCTCAACCCTCAGGATCCACTTCGTAAGGGGTGGCTTCGGGAACTGGCGCACCTGGGGTAATCCGAGCCACGGGTGAGCCGTGCCACTCACTCGTTGAATACCGTAATCTCAGCCCACGCTTCAACGACCTTTGCGGAAAAGAAAAAAATGGCACCGCAGGGGAATGTCGCGTGGTAACTGAGACCGGGGAGCTTGCCTTAACCGGCCGGCCCGCGAGGAGGCAACCTCTATAAAACAACCGACAGCGAAGTCGTAAAAACCTGTGGGGCACCTGGCGCACCTCACAGTATAAATGCCTTGCTCCCGGAATGGGCGTCACCCGGGAGTTGACCGATTTTCGTCCCGACTCGTGGGATATAGTATGGAGTTTACAAAAGATCTAAAAGGAACGGACGGGAAAGCAGGAAACTTGACAAAGGCAAGCGAAATGGATATGGCGAGGATGAGCGAAGAGGAAGTTTTCAGCAGGAGAAGCTCCCTTTCGCGTAGCCCGCCGAGGGGCAGAAGCTCCTCGATAACAGCAGGGTGGGTAGAAGCAGAGCAGGAGAAAAAAAGACGGAGGAGGGAATGCTCACCGGACTCGGAGGTACAATTCGCGAAAATGATGGCCGATATGAAGGCAATCATTATGAGGATAGGCGCAGGGGTTAACGGTCTGACTGAATTAGTCAAGAATAACGTCAACACCAAGGCGGAGATAAAAGATGGCATTGGGCAAGTGAGTCGGCTGGCCGGAATGCTTGACGACACGGGAAAGAAGTGGATAGAGATGGTGGAAGCTAGAGGGACCAGGCACATGGGGGGCACAGGAGGTACCGTAACCCCAGTAAATGTGCGGGCAAAAACAACGCGGGACGCCTGCACGCAGACGGAGCTGCATGCAAAGGCGAAAAAACAAGAAGAGGAGGCGAGGAAGACCGCAGAAATCAGAGGGGTGATAGAGAGCCACCCCGATTTCAAGAGACTTCAGGAATGTGTGAAGGAAGTGTGGCCGGAACAGGCCTTCAAGAAAGTAAAGAAAGTACAGGGGCCCCCGAGGTGGGACGCCGGAGACACGGATATGGCCCTTATCGTCAACGTGAAAGAAGGCGACAAGGGGTCCGCGAAGAAGGCCAGGGAGACATGCCCGGTGGCAAAAGAATTGTTCGCGGCAGGTCTAGAGGTAGGGAGGATGGTTCATGGGATGAAAAGCACCACCATATCCCTCCCGAACCACGAGAGGGCAGAGACAAGGGCCACCTTCGTCCTACCCGAGGAGCTAACCGGAGACCTCGACAAACCGGAGGACAAGAGCTTGCATGAACGACGAATATTTGAGATGTTGAAGGATTGTAGGAGGAAAGCCGAGGAAGGTGGCAGGAAGAGATTCAGTCTGATAGTGCAGGAGGGTTTCGAGTGGGAGGTCGTTAGGAAACTGGCGGAGGCGGCATTTATCAGGTCGGAGGTGGAGACGATGATCTTCACCCCCCCACCGAAAACCAACAAGGGGACGCAGAGACCCGCGAGGCCGGTCGATACAGGAATAGTGGTGAAGGCGGAGGGAAAAACCTACGCGGACCTCCTAAAGGAGGTTAAGAACAAGGTGGACGTGGAGAACTTGCAGGTGCAGGTGAGAGGCGTCCGAAATACCAAAGGGGGGGATTTAATGGTGACGGTGGAGGGAGGCGCAGAAAAAGCGGAGATACTGAAGAAAGCTGTGCAGGAGAAGATGGTGCACGCGAAGGTATCGGAAAGTAAAGCGATGACAGCCATGATTGTATACGACATGGAGGCCACAACCACCGAAGAGGAACTCAGAGCGGCACTTGTGGCGGCGGTGGGAGCAGGAAAGGGGGAGGACGTGATAGTCCAGTCAATAAGAGAGAACGACAGCGGCGTGAAGTCTGCGGTGGTCAGAATAGAAAAGTCCAAGGCAACTACCCTGGCGAAAGCAGGAAGAATAAGAATAGGCTGGGCAAGATGCCGGGTCAGGGTAAGAACAGATGTAAAGCGCTGTTATAGATGTCTAGCGTTCGGACACGACGCAAAAGAATGTCAGGGGGAGGACAGAAAGTCGGAATGCCTGAAGTGCGGAAAGAAGGGGCATAAGGCGGCCGGATGCCCCAATCAGGAATTCTGCACAACGTGCAAAGTGGGTGACCACAGGGCCGATTCGACGAGGTGCCCAAAGTTCAGGCAACTGGTGGAACACAAGAGAGCAACGGAAAGAGGGGGAAAAAGAAAGAACCGGAAGGAAGATAAAGGAGGGGTGGGTGGAGGACCCGTAAACAGTGAAAATGGAGGGAAGTGACATCCCCCGCACTGTAACGCAGGGGAGGGAAACCCCTGCACCGGTCGGCGAGGAGGGTGGTAGAGCAGGCCCCCACCGACCGTCTGCCAGAGACTGCTTAAAAGGACGTATACGCATTAGGCAGGTTAACCTGAATAGATGCCGAGCTGCCCAGGACCTTGTATGGGCGGTAGCTAAGAAGAAGGCAGATGACATCCTTGTCATCAGCGAGCCCAATAAGAATATGATAGGCGTAAACCGTCTACCCTGGTTTGCGGATGCAAATAAGGACGCGGCTATAGGCCTAATAAACAGGGATCTGGAGGTATTTGGAAGTGGAAGAGGCAACGGATTCGCGTGGCTCGAGTTGAGAGAGTTAGCGGTATTCAGCTGCTACTTCTCCCCCAACAGAGAGTTTGGGGAATTTGAAGAAGCCCTGGAGCAACTGGGGAGAATGGTCAGAGAGGTAGGGACGAGAAGCGGGAAGGATTGCATAGTGGCAGGAGACTTCAACGCCAGGGCCCCTGAGTGGGGCATGAACGACACGGACAGAAGGGGAAGACTGGTGGTGGAGTGGACAGCTCGGCTGGACCTCCAAGTCATGAATGAGGGAGGGGTGTATACGTTCACAAGAGGGGAGAGCGGCTCCATCCCAGACCTAACGCTGGCGTCCAGGGGGGCAGCAGCGAGGGTCGTAGGTTGGATGGTACTGGAGGAGGAAGAATCCCTGAGCGACCATAGATACATACGGTACGAGGTTGGACAGCGGCGGGAACCTCCCACAAGAAAAGGGAGAGGCTGGAAAGTGGGGAGGCTAGACAAGGCCGCCTTCAATCGGTCAATGAGGCAGAGCCTGGAAAATGGGGCAGACAGGACAGAGGAGACCCTGATGGGGGCAATAATCAGGGCGTGCGATAGATCTATGCCGAGAAAGCGAGGAGGCAGACGGTTAGGGGACGTATACTGGTGGACGGATGAGATATCCGAACTTAGGAGGGAATGTATGGAGGCCAGAAGGCGCTACACCAGGGGAAACCGGAGGCAGGCGAGGGAGGACGGAAACATCGCCACCCAGGAATATAGAGAGGCAAGAAGAAGATTGAGGGAAGAGATAAAAAAAGCCAAACGAGAGAGTTGGAGGAAGCTGTGTGAGAATATAGATGAGAACCCTTGGGGAGATGGATATAGGATCGCGACCAGAAGCATGAGGGTCTCCGCCCCTCCCGCAATACCGGCTGAGAGGATTACGGACATTGTAGAAGCCTTATTCCCTACTAGAGAAGAACTCCAATGGGGGGACATGGAGGCGGGGGAGGCACCTCCCTTCACGGAGGAGGAACTGAAAAAGGCAAGCGATAAGTTAAAAAACGGAAAAGCTCCTGGACCGGACGAAGTGCCGCCGGAGGTTGTAAAGCTGCTCGCAGCGGAACATCCTGAAGCGGTACTAGCGGTCATGAATAGGGCACTCGCGAGAGGGGACTTCCCAGGAAGGTGGAAGCGAGCCAGGCTGGTGCTACTGATGAAGGGGGACAAACCGATCGAGGAACCCACCTCGTACAGGCCGGTTTGCCTCCTGGACGTCATGGGCAAGCTTTTGGAATACTTGATTCTGGGGAGACTGGAGGTGGAGCTGGAGGAAAAAAATGGAGTGGCCCAAAACCAGTTTGGGTTTAGGAAGGGAAAATCCACAGTGGACGCGGCAAAAAGGGTTAGCGGGAAGGTCAGGGAAGCGATTGAAGCGAAAAAGATTTGCGTGGTAGTAACGCTTGATGTCAGGAACGCGTTCAATTCGGCGGGATGGGGGGAGATAGTGGGGGCTCTGGGGAGACTAGGCATTACGCAGTACCTGATTAGGATAATCAAGAGCTATCTGCATGACAGGATGATTGGAATGGAAGTGGAGGGGGGAATGGAGTGGAGGAGGGTGACTTGCGGCGTTCCGCAGGGATCGGTGTTGGGGCCGACACTGTGGAACGTGATGTTCAATGACATCCTCCTACTTCCAACGGCGGGGGGGATCACCACAACGGGATATGCGGACGATCTGGCCCTAACGGCGACAGGAGAATGGACGGTGGGTATAGAAAGGAATGTAAATTCAACTATAAGGGAAATGGAACTGTGGCTCAGAAGGATGCATCTTGAGCTAGCCCCAGAGAAGACGGAATTTATCGTGGCGACCAGAAAGAGGAATGTGGCACCGATAGTGGTGAGGGTGGGGGCTATGGACATTAGACCAAGCAAAAGTCTAAAGTATCTGGGAATCTGGTTGGACAATAAACTAACTTTTGAGGAACACGTGACAAGGACGTCAGAAAAAGCGGGAAAGACCGCTACCGCACTGTCCAGATTGATGCATAATGTGGGAGGACCGAAGGCCAGTAAAAGAAGGGTGCTGTGCAGTGTCGTGCACTCGACACTGCTGTACGCGGCCCCAGTTTGGGGAGGGCGCATGACGGTACAAAGAACAAGAAGGCGGCTGGAAAGGGTGCAGCGGTGCGCAGCGCTGAGAATATGCAGCGCGTACCGAACAGTATCGTATGAGGCGGCGACGGTGATAGCGGGAACCCCCCCTCTGGACCTAATGGTCAGGGAGAGAGAAGAAGTATATGCGGGGGTAGAAAGAAAGGAGGCAAGACGTCTGCTGTATCAAAGATGGCAGGACAGATGGGAGGGGACCACGAAGGGGAGGTGGACTAGGCGCCTTATCCCAGACGTGCGGGTGTGGGTAGATAGGAGACACGGGGAGCTGGACTATTACCTCACCCAAGCTCTGACGGGGCATGGCAGCTTTGCCGAATACCTACTCGATATAGGGAGAACGACGACTCGGGACTGCGTCTATTGCGGGGAGGTAGACGACGCACTACATACGCTTTTTCACTGTCCTCAATGGAGAATAGAGAGGACGGGGGTGGAACGCGTCACACCGGATAACTTCTTGAGGGAAATCGGTCAGTCGGAGGAGAGGTGGAACAAGGTGACAAATGCGTGGAGGAATATAATAAAGAAGAAGGAGGAGGAAGAGGATGAGCTCTATCAAAGACCGGAGGAATTCATTTAAACCAACACCACAATGGAATGACCACCGCCCTGAAGTCAAGCGAAAGCAGTTCCGGGGCGGCTGGAAACACTGAGAAGGGGGGGGTTTTAGTCGGTAGGAGTCCGACACTACCCAGCGCGTTGGACACTCAGCGCTGGGTGTCCATGAAGGATTTCCCCCCCCCTTAATAAAAAAAAAAAAAAAAAAGATTAGGGAAATACAGGTTTTTCAATTCCGTCGGTCTGTCTGTCTGTCGGTTTGTCTGTTGATGCAATAACTAAAAAAACTACTATACGGAGAACAGTCAAATTGGGTAGATAGCAGATGCTACTGCCACCGAAAAAATTGTTAGACTTTCACTGGAAAATATACAGGGTGGACCGTCTAAAGGGAATAGAAAATGAAAAAAAATTATTCGCTCAAATTTATCATTTCCACGTTTCGTGACATTCCACTATTTCAAAAAAATTATTTTGAAAAATGTTTTAACACTAGAATAGACGAAGGAGAAAAACTGATTTCGGTCAAATTGAAAATCTCCACGTTTCATGACATTCGAAACCTATATAGGAAAATGAAATAAATTGATAATTCTTTTTAACCACACTATACTTCCACTCCACTACGTGGATTTGGAACTAAAATGTGACAGATGGCAATAATATTTGGCACATAGTTAACACAATTGGCAACGAAGACACCTACTAAAGTTTTTAGAAAAATATACTGGGTGGCCATCCTAAGAAATAATTCATAATCCATGGTGGAAATTTGTAATGGTATTTACACAAGCCTTCCACATTTGGCACCTTTCATTTCATATTGAATTTTTGCTCTCGGATGACTACTCTTTATATTTTTTTGACCAAAAGTTATTATGTTTTCTTCACTATAACTACCTTCCGATTATTATTCTCATATGTCATTTGGTAATTAATGATTTTTTAGAGTGACCGCCATGTATAAATAAAGAGAGAAGTTCTATCTAAATATCTATTGATTTTTTTAAATTGGAACACTGATTTGTTCTCGTTCAGCGTATCAGTGCTTAGTTTTGCTGATAAAAGCAATTTATAATTGAAATTAATTTAATTTTTTGGAAATTAAAGATTCTGTTTTAATAAATGGTTAATTTTCAGATTGATTCGAACTTTTATTTATTTCTAAAATTGCTATTGAAATACGGCTCTGTCAGTTGATCCCTACCTATAGATACGTCAAACAAGTCACAATTGTACCCACTTAATTTTTTTAATAACTTCGTCTGCTGTCATATTAAAGGTCGATTACGTCCACATCCACATAGTGAATTGGAAGTATAGTAACCCTATAAAAATTTTCAAATTTTTTTTTTCTTGAAATAGGTTTAGAATGTCATGAAACGTCGAGATTTTAAATTTGAGCGAAAAAAAATGTATGTCTGTCTGTCTACAACTTTGTTTTTGTCCGCACGATTTCTCCGGAATGGTTTAAGATATTGACACGTATATACCATAATGAGATCTGGAACTGGATTGTCTTTTGAAGATAGCCGGTGAAGGGTTTGGGGGTAAATAGGGGTACATGGGGGAAATTATGTAAAGCAAGCTGGTAAGAGTATATAAACTTAAAATTTGAAGTATGTACTACAAGCCAAGGCCTTAAAATTGTTTGTAGTATTTTTCATCCCCTCACCACCACCACCCCTACTCCATTATTAAAGGGGTTGATAAAATAAAATTGAAATCACTTGAAATTTGGTACACGTATATATTATAATAACATCAGAAACTAGATTATATTTTGGGATTATTCTGATGAAGAGTTGGAGGTTAAATAGGGGTAAATAGGGTAAAATAAGTAAAGCAGGCTGGTGAGAGTAGAGAAGTTTGAAATTCGGTATATGCACTAGAAGCCAAGCCCTCAGATTTTTTTTAATATCAACCCCCCACCAACCCTACTCCATTATTGACGGAGTTGGTAAAATAAAATTGAGATATTCACTTGAAATCTGGTACACGTATGCATTATAACGACATCTGGAACTAGATTATACTTTGAGATGATTCCGTTGAAGGGTTGGGGATTAAATAGGGGTAAATAGGGGGAAAATAAGTAAAGCAAGTTGGTAAGAGTACAATAACTTGAAATTCAGTGTATGTACTAGAAGCCAAAGTCTCAAATTTTTTTACAATAAGAGGAAACTACAAAAGTAGATCGGAAGTCACAAATATTTAAACCTCTTAAATGACAAAGTTGCATGTTTGCAAGTATTCGTAGATGATTTTTAGCGCATCAATATTTTGTTTTGCAAGAATACAATTTACATTGAGAGGTAGTACAAATCCATTGTCCTGAAGACGTTGTATTAAATGATTGGATTCTCTCTGTTTGAGTCCACAATTAAATAAAAGATGGTTGACGTCTCCAGTATCTCCGCATTCGCAGATATGGCTCTGTATTATTTTAATTTTATGCAGGTGGGAAGGAAATCGCCCGTGGGTAAATTGCAGACGAGTTATAGTCGTGTAGAAATGCCTGGTGATGGGGAGCCCTTTGTGCCACTTGGGCTTAGATATAACGGGGTTTAATAAAAAGTAGTTAGTGGCTTTGTCTGAATATGTGTCTTGGTATCTCCATTGTCATTTTACATATAGTGATTTTTTTAATGTGACGTGTAAATCTGATGAAGGGATCTTGGCGAACTTGTCCACTTTCTCATTATGTGGTAAGTCACAATGAGCTTTAATCCACACAATGTTGACATTAATGTTACGATGTGCTAACTGTGAGACATTACTTACGACGTTTAATACATTACATGAGGAGTGGATTCCAAAATTGGAAATACTATTTAAAACACTTCTTCCATCGGAAAAAAATGTGCAAAATTTAGTAAACTAACTATATTGATGACCTTAAGAATGGCAATGGTTTCGGCAGTAAAGATTGAGGTTTCTGATTGGTGGCTAACTATTTATTATGAATGATGTGAATGATTTCTGGGTTTTAGTAAACATACAAATGACGAAATTCCAAGAAGCTATTCTACTTCTACAGTGAATATGCCACAATCTCTTCCTATGTTATGCCAAGGTGTTTCTAATTTGTAAATTATTATTATTAAAAAACAGCTGATTATTGAATATAAGTTCTAGTAACCGTGTAACAGAAGCTTGCAGCACATAGCTCTGCAGTAAGAAGCCCGGTTTATTAACTGGATTAAGGAATATTCTAAACGTTTAGTGGGGAGCAGTAGCTGTCCATTTTTTATATCAAACTTTTTTTTCTAGGACTTACAATTGTCGAGAATATCGCATGTGAAAAAATATTTTACACATAACACTCATTGAATAAGATGACTTCCAGTGTGCGCAGTTCTGGTTATGCCAACGATTTTTTTTATCAGCACATTATTCTACATACAGATGCATAAAAGTTTCGTGGGATTGCATGTTTAAAATTTCTAATAAAATCAATTACTTCATAAATGGTGTCAATTTGGTTAGAATCACTATATTCTTAATTTGAACCATCCCTCCATGAGGTATGTTAACGAAACTCTCACCGATGTATTTTGCATCATTTTTATTTTTGTAAAATTTTATAAATGGTTGTACCCGTCTTCATTTGCATTTTTATCACCAGCAAATTTGTTTTAGTTTCATAGCTAGAAATAAAATCGAATTCGCTCATCTAGGGAAAAGCAAAAATTCCTATAAGCAATTAATTATTAGAAGAAACTGATCTTTAAAAATTTACATTTTTTTGCTTCCTATCTCATTTTTGTTACCAACATGAATTAATGCTCGTAATAAATATCACCACATAAAATATTAAATTGATATGTGCCTAGGAAATAAATAATTTCGGTTTGCCATTGCTGTAGTGCCACCCCTTGGAGTTTGATAATATTCTCTGTATTTTATTTCTGAGGGAAAATGGTAATACATCATCTGTTATATCAGCATTATGCAATCTAAAAAATAAAAATGGTCGAAACGTGTCTAAAATTCCTATGTAATGGAATTTCGTAACGCACTCTGAATAAAACCTAAAGGAATGCCTCTTTATTAAAATACAGAAAGAAATAGAAAAGTATTAGACATAGACCTGTTTCCTCATGGCGTAAAGATATCATTATTATACTTATTTAATTTAATCAAATAGGTATACTAAAATCGGAAAAATATCTTAAATAAAGAATATCGTAACAAAAGAATTGTTATATATGAGTCCATGTCAATTTATGCTAAAATCAAATAGCAAATAATTTTAATTTTTACTGAACGAATGTAATGATTTTTTTTTCCCCATTAAAATTTTTACAAATTATAAAAATCTGGAGGCTAGTTTTATCTGATGGGTGAGATGTGTCATGACAACCATTAAGTTTTAACAAAGTTACTTATTAGCATATTGTCTGTAGATAGGTTTAACTATTAAAAAAAAATCATATTTTTCCCAAATTAATTTTATGTATATTATTTAACGTACAGTATATTAGAATATAAAAAGGAATCTCAGTTTCATATTCAAACACATAATGGTTCATGAAATTTTCTTAAATATAAATTATATTCCACCTACATGGAATGTGCCGATTAAGGAAGTAGCCCTTATATAAATACGCGAACGTCAATTATTGAGGGGAAGTCTGTTGGCGTCCGAGCACAACCTCCTACTACACAAAGATGAGTACGTTAGAATACTATTATCATATTTATTTTTAATAATTTTCACCATGTCTTCTTGGGTTAAATAAATGTTTGTAGAGGTGATGATAATTAATTTATTTAAAAAATGGTAACCTCTCCTCACCAAGCTCCCCTAGGTCGTGACAGCATTGTTAAACGTATCTACAAGTTTTAATTAATATTGCAATTAAGTTCTCTTTCAAATTTAATTTCACTCTACTATTAATATAACATTTACAAATATAAAGTTTAATCAATTTCAATTACAAATCCAGCTGTTCGCTCGTTGTCCCTGTCGCAGATGCGATGACAATAAAACTTTTCTGTATATTACTTATATGTTGGCGCTGAAAATTATCAGTCTGGTTTTATTAAACAAAGTATATATAGAGAGAAAAGTAGGAGCAATAACGTAATCCTTATTTAAAGAGAGAAACTGTCAGTTTTTCTGTTATTCTAATTCATAAATTTATATTAAGGAATGTAGTGTACAGTAAAAATCAATATTTTGTTTTGTTTTGTCAAATTATTGACAACGGTTTACTTATCATGAAGTACCATAGTATATATGAATTAAAACTAAATAAAACTTCAAATACTCTTTACCCATGTAATTAATAAAAACTTAAAAGGTAATTTTCTTTGTCATTTAAAATAGACAATATTAAACTACTTTCCAAAAATGATACTCCGAATTTATTTTCGATTACCACCTGATGTCCCTTGTCGCAACAAGGCCAAAATACCGCTGCTTAAACAATCACTACTTCCGCATCCAAATTTTTGATCCAAGTCACTTAAGGAAACATCTTGACTATATTTGCACTCTAGTATGTGGAAATTATTAGTCATAGAATGTTAACAATGTTTCTACCATATACGTTAAAAATTAAGTTTCTAGACACTTATTAGCTTGCTCTACTTATTTCCCACTATTCACAACCTCCCACCTCCAAGCCCTCATCTCAGTCAGATGTCATTACAATACATATGTGTACTAACCCTCAAGTAAACATCTCAATTTTATGATATCAATCTCTTAATGGAATGGAGGTGGTGGGGGTTAAAAAATATTAGAACAAAATCTGAGGCCTTGGTTTCTAGTATATACTTGATGTATATACTCAAAACCAAGGCCTCAGATTTTTTTCTAATATTCTTTAACCTCCCAAGTTTCTGTACTCTTACCAACTTGCTTTACTTAATTTTCCTATTTTCCACTACTTGCCCCCCTCCCTCCCCACTTCTTCAATGGAGTCATCTCAAAATATAATCTAGTTTCAGATGTCATTATAACACGTGTCCCAAATTTCAAGTAAATACCTCAGTTTTATTTTGTCAACTGTAGTGTATTAGTGTAAACTTACCTTTAAATTGTAAACTAGTATTAAGATTTCCTGAGCTAAAGTAATGTCCACCAGAGGGCGCAAAGTCCGTCTGTCATTTTCCTAGAAATGTTATGTTTGAGTTTCTGTTAGAATAAAGAGTACTAAGAAACGTGGCTCTTATTTTTATGTAGGCAGTATAAGCTTATTAAACCAATTAAGCTGTTTTAATTGGAAGATATACCATCAACTCTTTTAATAAGGAATTGAAGATGGTGTGGAGATGGAAAATATTATAAAGAAACCTGAGGTCTTCGCTTCTAGTATATACAACAAATCCCTAATCTCTGTACCCATACTAGCGTGCTTTACTCATTTTCCCCTTTTTACCCCTATTTAACCCCCCAACCCTTCAACAGAATCATCTCCAAAAATATAATTTAGTTCCAAACATGGTTATAATACATACGTGTACCAAATTTCTAGTGAATATCTCAATTATATTTTCAACCCCTTTAATATAAAAGGTCTTGGCTTCTAGGATATGCACTGAATTTCAATTTACTATACTCTTACCAGCTTTCTTCACTTATTTTCCCTTATTTACCCCTATTTAACCCCCAACCCTTCACCGGAATTAGCGCAAAATATAATCTGGTTCCAGATCTCGTCATGATAGATATGTGTACCAAATTTCAAGTCAGTATCTTAAACGGTTGCTGAGAAAAAAAAAGATACGGACCGACAGACAGACATTTTTTTTCTGCCCAAACTTAAAATCCCGACGTTTTATGACATTCTAAGTCTAGCTGAACAAAAAAAAATTTGAATTTTTTTTTACGATTACTATACTTCCATTCCAGTACGTGGATGTGGAAGTAATAATAGAGAAAATAATAAAAGAGAATAATTTGATATTGGCACTCGCATAAATTCTTATGAATATAATTTGCTAATAGATCAGAAATCTCTACGGAGGATACTAAATGTATCTAACAAATAATGTTTATAAAGCGATAGATACAAACAAGGCTTCTTTGTATTATTAACTTTTCTTGACTTGGCTAAAGCCTTCGACACTCTCAGTTACGAAAAACTAAATGCAGTGCTAGACGATCCTAACCTCACAGAATGAATCTCTTACTAAGTAATACATAGCAAATCTGCTGTCAATGCCTAGAAATTTAAAACAACTATGCAGGAACTAAATAGGAGAGTGAGAAACCAGCAGATGGCTAATTGAACTTGACCATGGCGAAACACTGTAGATTTATTATGGAACTCCTATTCTAGTTTTCTTAAAAGTTCAACTCTATTATTATTATTACATTTATACTTAAACTTTTCTTTTAATTTACATCTATGACAATATTTAAACCAATCAAACTATCAACACTTACGACAGCCAGTTTCAAATATCCACTGCGCCACCCATAGGAGATTTGGGGAGTTAATTACAGCTCAATATTCTAATTTAAAGTCCACACATTTTTTAGTTACATCACTAAATTACATGTTTCAAATTACAGTTTTTCATTCCCAGTCTGAATTGGCTAAATGCTGGTGCCATTATCATATTTTCCGTTTTTCTCCTGAGGCTTCTGCTAATTATGTATTCTGATCGGACATTACCTTTAGACGAGAATATATTTGCGATGAAGAACTCCAGAAAAAAATTAATTAATTTAAATGCACCCACAACGGAATTTAAAATTTGATATGTGTCATGGACAAGAGGCATTAACGCATACATAGATCTCATTTAAAACGGTATATTAATTTGCTATCGATTATGTAACAAAAGGACTTTAATTCCACTAAAGTATTAATCATACATAAATGTCTGTTTTTGACAATATATAGGTGGATCAACTTATCCATCTCGATTATACATTCATTTTTTAATCTGACTGTTCCGAATTAATATGAATATCACCATATTCCAGAAAATATATTTTTATTCGAATCTAGAGTAAGGTGAATATTAGAGATATTATACGAATTCCTTCAACCAAAGAGCATTAAGTGGAACATAATCAACCAACCTCTGTTTAAACTGATTTCAAGAAGGGAGGTCTCAGGTCGATTATGTGCTGGTCCATACGACCGTATGTTTGTGTATGTGTATCTATGTATTCATTTATGTGTAGCCTCATAACTCCAAAAATACTGGTCCGATTTGCATGCAGTTTTCACTGATGTGACGATAATTAATTGCAAAAAGCTATAACTTTGTTTTCTCGGTCTAGACTTTTTCTCAAATCCTAAAATATTCGCAGCTACTGATATTGTTGATATATCTTCGTTAAAACCATGTTAATTTGAGGATAACAATTTTCAAAAATGTAATTGCACGTTTTGCTAAAAATTGTTTTCAGATATTTAATAAATCACTCATAATAATGATTTATGGCGATAATTGGAACATTGCTTACTGTCTCTGTTTTTAATAAACGTATATAAGAGACTATGGAAAGAGCTACTCTTAAAATATTTACTAATAGTCTAGTTGCCCTCGTATAAAAAAATGAATTTATACCATATCCTTGTAACTTCTTGTATAGCTTAATTGCACCTAATCTACAACTTTTTTCCTGTGCGAAAATTTTAGTAAACGCGACGTTCCTCCTCCACTTCTTCCGAAAGATTTCCACGCGTCGTACTGGAGAATCGGGAAATCTATTTTGTCGGATAATTCGAAAATTGGATTCAACATGTTACTATTAAGTAATCTTGAAAAAATCAGTTGGTTATCAATAAATTTGTAAAAGTTGTTAATTAGGAATTTCCATAAAATTAGTTCGGAAATAAAAGGAGAATCCAAAATTATGAAAATCTACAGGGTGTTCCATTTGAAAAAGTAAAGTTGCCAAACCTACAGCCTCTTTGAGGTGCCTTGTATATTCGAAAACAAAATGACTAAATGCATCTTTTAAACAGAATAACTTTCCCATTTAACATTTTTTTCTATGCCTCACCGTTTTCCAGATAGTGCTTGTCTAAGTAGAACTGGTGCACCCTATATATAAATAATGTTTTTATAATACCTGTACTGTAAGTGGATCATTATTAACAAATTTTTATTAGAGTAAGCTGAACTTACAATTCATTTACTGGTTGCCATGGTTACAGGGCTGTAATATTCACTTACAGTCCGACGTGGGCTGTAAGTGAATATTACATACTAATTATTATTCACCTGCTCAAATCAACAGAAATTTTAGGTAAAAAAAATCTATCGTTGAAACCAAACATTTCATGCATACACAAAAATGAAGATATTATTTTAAGCTTCTTTATTATTTATGGAAATGTGAAAAGTACAATTATTCATATTATCAACAGTCGAAATTGATGTTAAATTTTTTTGTATTTATTTAATTACTTCAGGACCATCTAGTGGAGTATTCTCCATATTATCCGAGAGATCATTATCAGATGTTTGACGAGATGAACCGGCTTCTAGGTTGCTAATGTTGAAAATCTTGTTAGCTACTTGTATTTTGTTCGTTAAAGATTCCGCCACATAACTTTCTGCTACTGCCGAGGACTTCCACCCACCGTGCCTTTTCAATGCAAGAACGTCGACTCCGCTGTTAGCCAAAAGAGTTGCCGAGGTTCTGCGAAACGAATGTCCACTGTAATTTTTTGCATTTTCCAAATTTAAAAATGTTGCAATATCAGACGGAATTTTAGCGAAAGTATTTCTCCCAACTGGTTGGTTAACGCATTTCCCATTTTTATATCTCAAGAATAATCTTTTATTTTCTGAATTTTTTGGCTGCAGACTCATATATTTCCTGAATAATTCCAGACAGTGGAAATTGTCATTGTCTACGAAAGGTGATTTTTAGAATCAGGTATTTTCATAAGTATTACGCTTCCTTTATCAACAATAGCGTCTACTGTTACCTTGCATAATTCATCTTTGCGGCAGGCTCCCGCAATTCCCATAATAGCAACTACCTTCTTCATCAGATATGTTTGGTCAGATGCTTCACTCAAAAATTTTACAATTTGTTCTATAGGAAACACCTCACTTTTTTTGGGACGATATGCAATATTTTTGTTTTTTAAAAATGCCCTTAATTTGGCATATTTTGAAATGTCAACATTATCATTTAAGGAGATGGTTGACCGCAGCATGGAATATTCGCACCATGAGCTGGCTGGAGATGTATATTTTTTAGATTTCTCTAGAAAATATGCGAGTAAAACCGCCTCACTGGTATGAATATCCACATATTTAGCGTCGCACCACTTTCTAAATACGTCATATGTGATTTCGTACCTTTTTTTAGATTTCCCAGGTAGAAGCGATGTACAAGCAATATTTGCAGCTTCTTCGATATCCATAATAGTATTTCCTCAAAAACTGTTTGTCAAACTTGACTTTTCAACGAGTTGTTTATCTATTAGGCTTTCTTTTGTTAATTTCTAGTATATACGATATACCTAATTTATTTTAAATATTAAAATTTAATTTTGACAGGTAGTTGTCAATAATTCAAATTTAACTCATTAATTACTTTTCTTGGATTTTCGCAGGTATTACAAAAAACTATTTACTAACCGCGAACAGTAAGTGACTTTTCAGGTCTCGAATGTTTAGGAAACCTCGGCCCTACGGGCCTCGGTTTCCCAAACTCCATTCTCGACCTAAAAAGTATCACTTATAGTTCATGGTACGTAATATACTATTTATAAACCTATTTAGATAAACAATAGATGTGTGCTAAAAATACATATGTTATATACGAGGTTAGATTAGTTTTATTTCATACTGCCCATATGCTTTTATGGTTGGTAAAAATAAATTATATGCTTACGTAAAATATTATTTTTTGTTCCACCAAATTCACAGTTCTCTATTTTTCATACCTTGTAGTTGACTTTCAAATGAATATACGTGATTTATTTGGTTGGTGTATCTCCAGTGGTGACTGTAAAAACCACCCTCGGAAAAAAAATTGTATGTTTTTCAACCCTAAAAATTGATCTAAAAATATGAAAAAAATACACAGCATAGCACTAACTGATATGTATTTTTTGGCACTAGATTCATTCGAATATCTGTCATAGTTCTAGAGAAAAACAAAGTTGTCATTTAGGGTTGTTACCTCCATACTTCAGGCAAAAAGCAATAATTAAAGGTTAAAGTATAACAATAGACGTCAGTGGACTTTTCGTATGCCAAACCGGCTAGACCGTTTGATGGCAACCTAGATTAGACTATGCAGCAAGGAGCCAGAAACGGTTGATCACATCGTATTCAACTGTAAAGCTCTCGCCCGCAGAAGATATGGCATCTATGGGCAAACCCGAACAGACCCGGAATTTATCAGCACCCGCGCCACCATAGACCTGTATCACCTTATTAGAGGTACAGGGGTACTGGAGTGGGCAAAATCTGAGAAATTTCTTTTATAATTTATAAATTACCTAATAAAGACGAATCCTCAATTACATTCTCCTACATACGAGTATAACATATCTAATATTAATTACCGGAATCCATCTTTATTTTTGTGAATTAAGGTAATATATGTTGCGTTCTGTTGAAATGTAAGTTCAAAATGAATCACAAAATGATCTTCACTTATTCTAGAATAAATACTATTTTCAAATCACATTGAAAATATATCACTCTTGTTGATCTAGAATTTAGGTCTGTTCATATGTGAGTATTCCGTCTTAAGTATTCGCTTGCGAATAGACGCTAATCCAACAAGGACGAGAACCTCAATTAAAATAGCTGCATCCTACTTTACATACAATCGTAAGAATTTATCCGATCAAGGAAACCACCTGTCAACAAGATTTATACCATTCTATAACTATATAAGCTATGTCATCATGAACACAAAGTAGTAGAGTGAACAAGAAAAAAAAGTAGAAACTTTGAAACGGCTTGAAGAATCACCGGCTCCTTCGCCATTTTTTTAGATTATTTAAACACCCAACCATGATGGTCAGGAATATCTCCAGGTGGCTCCTTGGATCGTGACATGGATTTTGCATAAGTTAATTGATTCTATCGAAACATAATCACTATGAAATAGACTTCTGTCATATGTATGCATGTCAACTTGGCCGTAGTTCAAAATATAAACTGCTTTCCCGTAGTGCCAGACATGTTCTCTTAAATACGTGTAGGAATTATTTTGACGAGATTGTAGTTTTGAGATGCATAATTCCTTATTGTTGTAACGCATAACAAGTTATTAAAAACCGCTGCTTAAGAAATCACCACTTTCACATCCAGATTTTCCACCTAAATCTCTTCAAAGGAAGCATCTTTATAATATATCTGCACTCTAGTAAGTGGAAATACTTGCTCATAGAATATTATTAAACGGCTGCCCAAGGAATCACCACTTCCACATCCAAATTATCTATCCAAATCTTTTTTAAAAAAACATCTTGACCATATTTGAACTCTAGTATGTGGAAATGATTGGACAGAATTTTAATAATATTTGAGGTCAAGGTCGTAAAAAAATGTGAGGCGTTGGTTTTTAGCATATACGATAAAAATGAAGTATCTAGATTCCTATTAGTTTGCTCCACTTATTTTCCACAACTACACCCCGCCCCACCCCTTCAAAGGAATCATCTTAATCAGATGTCATTATAATACATACGTGTACAAAATTTCAAGTGATTAGCTTATTTCATGAACCCCTTTAATAATAGAGTGGAAGTGGTTGGACAATATTATAAAGAGATCTGAGGTCTTGGCTTCTAGTGTATATTCCAAATCTCAAGTTTCTGTACTCTTACCAGCTTGCTTTGCTGATTTTCCTCTATTTATCTCTAATTACCCCTCCCCTTCAACGGAAGGATCTCAAAATATGATCTAATCACTGATGTTGTTATAGTATATACTTGTACCAAATTTCAAGTGAATATCTCAATTTTGTTTTATCAACTCTTTTGATAATGGAGTGGAGGAGATGGACAATATCACAAAAAATGTAAGGCCTTGGCTTTCAGTATATACACCAAATCTCAAATGTCTGTACTCTTGCTAGCTTACTTTACTTATTTTCCCCTATTTACCCCCACACCCTTCACCAGATAAGTTCAAAAGACAATCCAGTTCCAAATATCTTTATAATATATACGTGTACAAATTTTCAAGTCAGTATCTTAAAAAACAAGTAACAGACAGACACTCAGACAGTAATTATTTTTGCTCAAATTGAGCATCTCGACGTTTCATAATATTCTAAACCTATTTATACAAGAATTTTTTTTAAGATTACTACACTTCCACCGCTCTACGTGGATGTGGAAGTAAAATGAGAATTATATTTCAATAATGATACAATACATCTGAGATGCGGTAGAAACTCAAATTAGTCTATCTGATGACCACTCTGTATATTTTCTTAACCAAAAGTTATCAATCTTTTTTCTACCAATTGTGATAATTACATTCCGATTTTTCTCCTATATAGTTTCTTTATTAATATTTTTTTTAGAATGACCACCCTGTATAAATAAAGAAGGACTTTATGTGTAAATACTTTTACCGAAGTTCCTTAAAGACTTCCTTTGGTAATAAAAATAGCCTTTCTCAGTTTAGACTTTTCTGATTTTTTATTTGTCTTGTTATTACGAACCTTAAAGATTAAATGTTTCAAATTAATATTAAAGAATGTTTGTCAAATTGACCGGACCTATGTATACAAACAAAACATATATGATTGGAAATATCTCCATATAAGTTTCACTCTCTACTATAGCTACATATGTCTAGGCTACCGAAGAAGTGAATTATCTGCATGTTTAACTAACTTTTAAAGAGGCTTAGGAATCACCGGCGCCTCCGCCGTTTTTAAAATTGGGTACGCAACTAAGCATGCTATATAGTCCGGAATAGTTCCCGATAGTTTTTGTATTGTTACATGAATTTTGTGTAAGTTAGTTAATTCTATCGAAACATAAGTTCCTATAAAATACTGTGTGGTTTTGAGATTCATAATTTCTTATTACTCTACCGCATAATAAATTACTAAAAATACAATACATCTGAGAGGCGGTAGAAACTCACATTAGCGGAAAGTGTTTTAAATTCCTATAATTAAGGATGTGTAGATTTCTTGCTAACAACCATAACTCTGGGATGGTTATTTTGTTGTTAAGAGGGTACACATCTATGTTTTAAAAAAGAAAAAGAACGAGTAACTGGGAGTTTAGAGTTCCGAGGTAAAATATACAATATTTGAAGATTTGAATTTCTTCTTTTGGAAACATTTTTCTTCCTGGACGATTAACTGACAGGGTCTCTGTCTGGAAATATTTTTGAATAAATACAATGTTTAAATAAATATATTCATTCTAAAGAAATCTTCTAACTGACTATAACAAATACTATAACTCCAAGGCAAAAAATTGTTTATCCATATCACTAAAAAGTACGTAAAGAAACCAACGACCAAAAAAAGCATGTTTCTCTTGGTTCTTCTCAGACAACCGACGATTCAATTTTCGGCTTAGTATTGTTTTTTAGGTATTATTAAAAATATTTCGACTCGAAATATTGCACTTAGATTTATCTCCAATACAATTTTCCCATAATTTCATTAAAACATTGCATTATTATGTAAGTTCTAATCAATTGTTTTAAACTGGCCAGTGGTAATTGTTTTCATTTCTTGGAACTCGACTAATTGACGAAAGGAATTCGAACATGCCAAGTTGTCTTTACAATAGCATCGATTTCTTTGTATTGCAATACGAGCTGTACAATCATAGATATTTAAGGAAAATTGCAAAAAATGTATTTTGAATATTCTTCTATTTAAACAAATGCTTTCCAGGACTCTGATTTCCTCCAAAACTTTTTTCTGCATTTCCTGTAATCTTACAATAAATTTCAGGGAAAAGTTGCTATTGCGAGACGATTCTTTTTAAGATTAAATTTACTCTACTCTTAATATACGATTCAACTTCAACCGCAAATATCTCAGAAACGGAGAAGCGAAAAAAGTTGAAAGAATTATGTGTTCATTACGTGTCTATTCTAAATTATTCACTGAAATTTGAATAATATGCATTGGATAGTTTTGAAATTCTGCTAAGTTATATTGTCCTGCTATTTAAGGAAATTTTGACCATACCAATCATTCTGTTCAGATGTATTTCAACAAGCATAAAACATTTCAAAAGGCATTCCAATATATAAAAAAAAAGTATGAAGATTTGAAGCTAGCAACTATAAATTAATTCATTTGCAGTTTCAGTTTACAAAAATCTTGGGAGCAGCTTATGTAAATAGATTAATTGCCCATGTCGAAAAATATAAAATAGCTTCAGACGTGGTATATTAACCGATTCTGCTGTTTCTAAAGGAACCATTTTGTTAGACTTGTACTCTAGTATGTGGAAATTATTGGTCATAGAATTTTAATAATATTTGGGGCAGATGTCATAGAATAGTTTGAGGCGTTGGTTTCTACCATATACGTTAAAAATGAAGTTTCTAGTTTACCCTACTTGTTTCCCCTATTTACAAACTACCACCTCCTATCCCTTCAATGGAATCATATCAATCAGATGTTATTATAATACATACGTGTACTAACTTTCAAGTGAATATCTCAATTTTACGTTATCAATCCTATTAATAATGGAGCGGAGGTGGTGGGGTTTGAAAAATATTAGAAAGAAACCTCAGGCCTTGATTTCTAGTATATACTCCAAATTCCAAATTTCCGTACTCCTACCAGCTTGCTTTAATTATTTTCCCCTATTTACTTCTATTTAACCCCCAACCCTACAATGGAATCATCTCATAATATAATCTCGTTCCAGATATCGTTATAATACATACATCTACCAAACTTCAATTCAGTCAGTTTTATTTTATCAACCCCTTTAATAATGGAATAGGGGTGATGGGGAGTTTAATAATATTACAAAAAATTCTGGGGCCTTGGCTTCTAGCACATACACTGAATTTCAAGTTTCTGTACTATTACCAGCTTACTTTACTTATTTTCCACTATCTAACCCTATTTAACCCCCAACCCTTCAGCGGAATTATCTTAAAATATAATCTAGTTCCAGATGTCGCTATAATACATACGTGTACCAAATTTCATGTGAATATCTCAATTTAATTTTACCAACCCCTTCAATAATGGAGTAGGGGGTGGTGGGGGGTTGAAAAATAATATAAAAAATCTGACGCCTTGGCTTCTAGTACGTACACCGAATTTCAAGTTTCTGTACTCTTACTAGTGTTACGTGTTTTATTTCTGTCCCTTAGTAACTGGAAGAAATTTGGGGTTAAGCTCTCGACTTAGCTTACAGTGGAGACGGGAGCGGGTTCATTATATTAAATGTTTAAATGTTACAACTTTAACAAAAGAAATGGGCGCCAAGGAATTCTGAAATCTAATCCCAAACGTTTGTTATACAAGAGCAATTGAATCCCTAAAATTGACTCTAATGTAGGTCCTTAATAAAACACTAATTATTCTTAAAATATAGAAGGTATATTGCGAATACTTATGTCTACTTTACACAGGGGGGATTACAAAATGTTGTACTAACATTAAAAGGACAACTCGAGATTCGTGCACGATAGAGCTCTCGCGAGAGTAAAGACTTTTGAACGTGTCAGAATTAATATTAATTACTTCGAAATACACCCCAGAATAACGCCCAATGTCTTACACAAAGTTACGAATTGACAATATTCTTATTGCCTAAAGATTATATAGAAAAATTCTATTTCTCTATGAGACTTATACTAAAGGAATAGCTAACCTTATAACTTATTAGATTTCAAATACATTATTACAAATATAAAATAATATGACATGAAATATGAAATATGACATTGTCCATATACCAAAAACATATAGTCAAAAACAAATAGATTATTAGAACCCGCTAGGCGGTACTTATCCTTTTCCCTTGGAGTAATATTATTTCTCGTGGACACCCATGACCATAAGGGTTCCGGCGGCTAAACTGGAATCTGTATTTTCTTCCCCGCGTACAATATTCACTGCTTACATAACGTATGTTATCCTTCTACCACAGAATAACAGAGTCAAACAGGTACCAACAATACTATAAGGGCTAGATAGGGCCTCCTCTCAGATTACGTAATCTATCACGTTATTCAAGCTCTAAGATGAAGTTAAACTAAAACTGAAACTGAAACTGAAACTGAAACGCCTAAAAAAAGAAGAGATTTCGAGGTATAACAACCCTCTATCGTTTGAATACTATATGAATAAACCAACTCACCTCCAATCATTACGAAACCCTAAATGATATGGAGACGTTATCTCTCAGCTTGGCAACCAGTACTTTTAACCTCTCAGTGAAGAACTTCGATGATATGTACACAACTTGGCCAACACCAAACACCAAACAACAATACCATCTAATGATTAATTAGTATGAATTATATCCGTAAATTACGTCGATTTATTTCAATTGCATACTTCTAATCGCTACAAGTCGCCATTGCCATATCTCGGATTAAGTGATACTTTTTTCTCCCTTCTTTCCTAATTTTTAAATCCTAGAGTATTTTACCTACCTCGACACCAGAGAACAGCACAATGCAGAGCATATTTAAGCTATTAGAACGGGTAATTACCATGAAATATTCACGGATACGTAACACTAGCTTGCTTTACTTATTTTCCCCTATTTATAACTATTTAACCCCCAATCCTTCATCAAAATAATCCCAAAATATATTCCAGTTCTTGATTTCATTATAATATATGCGTGTACCAAATTTCAAGTAAATATCTCAATTTTCTTTTATCATCCCCTTTAATAATGGAATGGGAGTGGTGTGGGGATGAAAAAATTATAAAAAATTTTGAGACCTTGGCTTCAAGTACATACATCAAATTTCAAATTTCTGTATTCTTACCAGCTATCTTCACATGTTTTCCCCTATTTACCCTTATTTACCCCCCAACCCTTCAGCGGATAACTTCAAAAAAACAATCCAGTTCCAGATCTCGTTATGATCTACGCGTACAAAATTTCAAGTCAATATCTTAAACCGTTCCGGAGAAAACGTGCGGACAAAAAAACACTCGGAAAAACCGACCGACAGACAGACAGAATTTTTTTTTGCTCAAATTTAAAATCTCGACATTTCATGACATTCTAAACCTATTTCAAGAAAAAAACATTTTTTTACGATTACCATACTTCCAATCCACTACGTGGATGTGGAAGTAAAAGAACACACTTTAGCTTTCTTCTATGATCCAAGTCGAGCATATGGCTCCGTTGATCATTAGTTGCTTCTAGATAAACTAGATGGATTTGGCATTCGAGGAATAAGTCATCAATGCTGCTTCTTAGTAAATAATACAAAGCAAACTGTAACAAGAGGAGAAATTAAATCATATACCACAAATAATGACTTAGGAGACATACAATGCTCAATTCGTGGACCTTTATTCTTTAGGAAATTCACTGATGTTACTAATACATGCTCATGTTCTGACAGAATGATTCTTAACGCAAATGATACAAATATTCTTATGGGCCAAGCAAATATTGTACCAAGCATTGGTATTGCAAGCTTGCAATAATATTATCTATTGCGCTTGATAACTATATTAACATTTGATATGTACCAATTTTTTTTCTGAAAATGTTTACGTTTTATATAATTAGCTATTTTATCAAACATTTTTTAAATGCCTTGAAAAATAACCGAATAAACTTAAGGTCATGTATTTGCGAATAACTGCAAAATTTTAGAATAAAAAATGATGGAAAAATTTCCGGCATATATTCCAAGATATAGTGGATTTAGAACTGGTATGGTCAAAACTTCCTTAAGAGGTAGGACATTTTTTATTATAACTTAGCAGAACTTCAAAACTATCCAATGTACATTATTCAAATTTCAGTAGATGATTTAGAATAGACACATAATGAACACGTAATTTTTTCAATGTTTTCCGCTCTTCTGTTTCTGAGATATTCGCAGTTAAATTGAGAGGTCAATAAACATGAATTGTATATTAGTAGTTATAATATACACAACTTAATTCATTTTGCTCTAGATTTTCCATGCTTCAAGAAAGTCATTATAAGTTACTTAAATTAATTTCTGCTGAAGACATTCTACTTGCTGCTTGTATAATGTATATACTATGTACTTATTAGGGAATATAATATGACGTTAATAACTACAAACATAACTGATCCTGTTCAGCATAATTAATCCTTTGATGTGTTTGTCTTTACAAATATATAATACTCTAATATGAAATATAATGCTAAATTAGCTAAGTTGGCCTAAAAGATATATTTACAAAAACATTTCAGTAATTATTTCGTTTCTTTGGAACTTATTACTTGGAAGTTATTAAGCTTATTAGATCTGTTGTACATCGCTCGAGTTTCAGTAGCGACGTTTCACAAAAGCGCTTAATTTCAATATAATTATGAAATTAATTCTTGTGATATGACAGGCCTTATATATTTTTGGCCAATAAAAATATTCTTAATGTTGAAATTGTCAGAGTACCTACCAATTTATAATTTTCGCTATTACTTATGTTTTAATTTCCAAAATATAATACGAGAACAGCAGCCGTGTATCAAGTATTGATATCTATCTTTAGCTTATGGCATCGCCCCTGCGGGTTTCTGGGAAATGGTGCTACCATTGCTAAAAAGAGCACAGTATTCTAGATACAGGGTGTTTCATGAGGAACTGTACATACTTCCAGAGGCGGTAGAGGACCATTTGGGTATTCAGGAACGGTCATTGAAATTTTCCTGTCGTTCTCAATTTCTGAGTTACAGGGTGATAAAATGATTTTGGTCTAAATTTATTTTGGCCAGAACGTCCTTACTATTGATAGGATTTTGTTTAAATTTTAAACACTTAGTACACTTAGCACATTTGAATTTGTCTTTCAAAAAATTGTTCAAATGTTTAAAGGCAATTTCCTCAAAAACGTTTGGAGTTATCATCAAGTTCTGTCAAGTGTACCTTTTATAAGTGAAAATGACGCCCTCATCAAATTTTCTTGTCAGAAGTATCACAACGTTTCGTTCAAAAAAAAATATAACTAAAATTCGTCATCAAATACAGGACCTGCGGCGCCTTCTACGATCTAATGTGATGTAATACATAAATTGTTTCTTAGAATAAAACAAGTTCCTCTAACAAATTTGGCGAAGATTAGTCTAGAGGCTGGTATTGTAAGAAAACGAAAATAAAATTTGAATTTGACAGCCTTTATCCTTTTTCACGGCAACACTTTATTAAATATTGCGATTTTTCAATAATTCCAACGGGATATCATTTTTCAATAGTTTTTCGAATTTTCTAATTGAATTTCTGATATTACGAGATATGGCACAATTGTTAATTAAGGATTTAATAAAATGGATCGTTAATTACTCGAAGAGTATTAAACCGATCTTGCTGAAATTTTTTGTACATTATCAGGACAGCATATACACCATGTTCAATTTCTATCCCTCTATGTTGTTTTCGAGTAAGGAAATAGTGAAAATAATGTGTTTTGAAAGCTTTGGAAGCCATTTGCAAGTTAACGAACAATATGATCTGCTGGTAATTTGATACTCTCCAAACATTATCAAATCTCGACTTCTGGCATTGTTTTTATTTTGCATTCGTTGTTTCAGAGATACGTAGTACACGTTTATGAAAAAAAATAATTATGAAGAGAATTGTTATAAATGCGCTGTACTACCGATAGTAGCGCAATTGGCTAATGCGTGTGATATGGCGAGCATGATGTCAAACTCTTTTATTGTTGACTGGGTTCTATTCCCAGCCTCGACACTGCATTCAATGTCTGAGTTTTTCAAAGCGTAACTGTCTTCTGAACAACCTTGACTTTGAATGTGAGTTATCTACAATGTTCGGAATTCGGGTTGAATTCCAGTGGCGCATATATAGGTATGTAATTTTACATCAAAGTATTGAATGTAAATTTGTTCTGTCTTCCAAATTAAATATAATACGAACCTACCTTATGAGTTTATGATATATTTTGGCATAATAAATGTATGCACACATATTTCATACATAAAATGTTATAAATTCGCACAGCACTCTCAAGTTTCAAATTTTATACTTTTACTCGGTGTTCATAGTTTTAAAGTATACAGTATGTATTTTTTTCTAAATTTTCATGTGAGACAATTGCTTTTAACAGTAAATATCCACTGTTAGGTCGAAAATAGGGACGTTCACAAAAAAATTAAATTGTGTTTAAACGTCATAAAATGGTTAAAAATAGTCTTGTAATAATATTCATAAAGCCATTCTAGTGTTTTCAAAAAAATTAAACATTGACTCGCCGTTAACTGTTTCTAAAACCTTGGAAGCTACTAAATGGCACTTGCCAGGATTATCAACAAGTAATTTTGTAACAAATAAATTGGCAACTTTATTTCCTAAATAGTCTGCCGCTTCGTCTATTTCAACCCAAAACCAGCAATTTTGAGGAACACTCCGAATACCTTCCAGTTTTTCTTCATATAGTTTTACAAAAATTAAAAAATCCGTTCTATGGGAAAACCCCTAAAGAAATACGAATATTCATTTGAATGCGCGAAACGCTCCTTGGTTGGTGTGACGTCATGTTGCTCATAGTTAAACTCGTGCGAATATAGTAGCTGGGCTTTCATGCACGTTTCATATGAGAATTAGGGATGGCAAAAAATGTAATATATCGATATATGAATCATTTGATACATGACAAGACTCAGATCAATATATTCGATATATTAACAAAAAATTATCGATATTTCTATGTATCGATATATTTTGTAGATTAACATTTAATGTCAAAAGTTAATGAATATTGCTTAAGGTATAACTTCGACAAGTGGAAGGTGGCATTCCTTACAGTGCAATATTTATCTCGATTAAAATTTCGAAGGGTGGGGGGGGGGGTGATATTCTCGCAATAAAATTTCTCGATTGAAATTTCGAAGAACGAGGAGGTAACATGCAAGTTGACCATTTTCGATATATTTAGAAAAAATATCGATATATCAACCCGATATATTGCAACAAAGAAACGATATGAATATATTCATGGTTTAGGATTAATATATCGATATTTATTTTATATCGATACAAGGTTTTCAAAAGGCGAACTCGCATAATCTGCTGTGGCTGTTACTATATAGTACCAAAACTTTAGTAGTACATTATATAATGTGTTCCATATTAAATGTGCTTTGCTACGTTGGAAACAGGGAAGCGAAAACATTGTATAATCGGAGACCGATTTTGATAAATGCGTTTAAGGTAACAAAAGTTTAAAAAAATATCATTGGTTTTAAAAAGGACTAAAGCTTCTTTCTTTTTATATTTTGTGGCACAGACATAAAAACCTTTTCTGGGTTATTTACTGATGTATTTGTACATTCAGAAACAACGCAACGCTTGTTTCTATTAACTTTCACACTTTTTGAGTCTCCCATCATTACAAAAACAGGAGCTAAAACAATACTGAAACAGGCAATCCATATCACGTTGGTATACGAGTTCCGCTGGAGCTTTATGACATCACGCACGCTACTCTCACTACAGGGATCGTTTACTAGCCTCGTTAATTTCGGAGTTTTTAGTTTTAGTTTATTTTCAATAAAAAAAGTTTTTAGGCGTTTTAATGGTTATTACGCGCTTCTGTAGCCTTAGAACTATCGTTTTTTATTACAATTAAAAAATAGAAAACATCCCTATTATCTAGTAACGTGTAACACTTGACGGTACTTCGTTTTAATTTCTTTTCCAGCAGTTAACATATACTGCACTGAATCATTAGTAAAAACAAATTTCTTTAAATTTTGTTCAGCCAAGTTTTACCAAAGCCATTCTAGTGTTTTCAAAAAAATTAAACATTGACTCGCCGTTAACTGTTTCTAAAACCTTGGAAGCTACTAAATGGCACTTGAAAGGATTATCAACAAGTAATTTTGTAACAAATAAATTGGCAACTTTATTTCCTAAATAGTCTGCCGCTTCGTCTATTTCAACCCAAAACCAGCCATTTTGAGGAACACTCCGAATACCTTCCAGTTTTTCTTCATATAGTTCGCTGAGAATTTTTTTTACGGAGCAGGCTTTCACTTGGAACTCGTTGCCCCACGCATTATTTGTTTAGAAAATGTGTAAAATGAGCGTTATTTAGTACACTCCATGAAAGATTTAAATATGTTAACAAAAGAGCCAAATCGAAATAAAGCCTTTGAAACACTCTCCCTTTTTAATATTACAATCGCGTGTGTGGCTATTTACATGTTTTAAAACAACACTTTTCTGTATACACCTTATTGTGACATCATACAAATATATCATACAAATTATTTTTTCGCCATCAAAATGTAGTTCTTTAAAAGGCTTTTTTCCTCAGACTAAAACGCAGCATATTGACAAATATGTCGTTCTTTCACAATTATAAACTAGGCCCGGGTCCAAGTAAATTTAATCCATGTAAAAGCGAGTAAATAGTAAATAATGTTTGGCGTGTATTGCAAGCTTGTCAGCCACGTGTTGCAGGAATGCGTTGTTTACGCGCTCTGTTTCATTAACTTAAATGGCATTTTTTGTATAAATAGGTTATATAATTTATATTACAGCAAAAATAAATAATTTAGTTACTTTTCAGTGAACTATACATCTGTGCTTATTTCGATAAATTCTTGTAACGACGCACCTGAAATTGAACGCAAAATTCCGATCACTGGTTATCTAATATGCGTGTGTATACTTATGTTCAGTTATGTCCCTTTGCCACAAGTTGTATTTTCTAAATCTTATAATATTCCAAGCAGAAATAACCCATTAAGAGAAGTGGAAGAGACTGATATCGTCGAGCGATATTTTTTACCCATTATTTGTCTGGCAAAAAATATAAACTCGATGGCCGAGTGATTTCTGTATAAAGGGTGCCTATCCAGATCTGAAAATTGATTTGCCCTTTAAAAACTATACAAATTGATATATAAAGTATTCATGATAAAAATTATATACATTTTTTCCAGCTGACACACTATCATTCCCAGTGTGATTTTAGAGAAAAAAATAGTGATTTTATCTATTCATTCCACTTGCAAAATTCAAAGTAGGTCTAGATGCATGGATACTAAGACAGTAAAGCAATGCATTAATGTTACTGAAATTGTTCAAAATGCCCATTAGTCTCTATACATCAATTCTTCATACAAATACTGGAATAATTATGTAATTCAGCAGTTGGTACTTCAATCATGCCACGTACAACCATAGTTTTCAATTATTAGAAGGTATTTAATTTATGGAAGTAACCCTTAAATAGTAGTCTACTGGTGATAAGTCAGGAGGCCTAAGTGGCCACCTTATATTATCACTAACAGCGATAAGTCGATCATCAAACATTTTGTTTTAATGTTCATTCTAATAATACAGGAAAAACAAAAAAAAACTTAAAATATTACATCCAAATATACAATGTATCAGAAACAAAATTAAAGAACTTGAGTTATATTTAAAATTGCATAATGTAGACATTTAACAGAACACTAGCTTATACCATTAGAAATTGATTCAATAAAAATAAATGGTTATACAAGAGCAACAATTTTTTGTAGAACTAAAAGTAACAATGGCGGTGTAGTCATATTTTATAAAAATTACAGTGAATTTAAGATTAAGGAACTTACCTGTATATATAAATTATCAACTGAAAAAGATACAGAACTAGTTGATGTTGAGATGAAATTTCCTGAATATTCAGCAAATCTCTTAAAAATATATAGATCACCACAGGCTAATTTTAAAAAGTTCTTGTCAACATTAGATGATGCATTATATACAATTATAAACAATAATGACGTTATAGTGTGTGGTTTAAATATTGATTACCTCTCAAATTCGTCGGAGAAAAATGAGTTGTGATCTGTTACAAACCTATAATTTAAATATGTTAATAAATGAACCTACAAGAATGTCTTATAATTCCGCCACTTGCATTGACTATATTTGTACCAATTTTTGTGAGAAATATTATAAAGTAACATGTCAAGTTATAGACAATGGTATATCAGACCATACATCTTAAACACTGCAATATGAATTTATTGCACCACCAAATATTAACGTAAACTATAGGTATACCAGACTCTATAGTGAAGAAAACTCGAAACATTTCTTTTATAACCTAAGTAAGGAATCGTTGAATAATCTCTACAATGCTGTAACGTCAGAAGAAGGGTTCACTAATTTTATTAATACATTAATTTATTATCATAATATTTGTTTTCCTCTTATCAAAATAAGGTAAATGTAAAAAATGGATGGGTAACCCAAAGTATTAGAATGTCACCACAAAAGTTGCATGAAATAAAAGTACAAACAAATGACCCGAACAATAATTTTTTTTATAATAAATATAAAAATATTTACAAAAAAGTAATCGTTGCCGCTAAGAAAATGATTAATGACTCAATTTATTCTAAAGCTAACAATAAATCCAGAGCTGTTTGGTCAATTAATAGCAACAATTTGGTAACTGATCTCTATCTTATTGCACAGCATCTAAATAAGTATTTTATAGATCTGCCAGTTAAATTAAATACTGACCTTGGTGAGAATTTTACCGAAATCAATTTTGATCAAAATTTAAATTATCCCACACTTTTTTAAAACCTGCTTCGGAATCGGAAATTTATAACATTATAATGAAATTAAAAAATAGCCATCTTCCAGCCATAATTTGATAAAAGAGTCCGTTAACTATTTAGTACCTCCACTCACTTTTTTAATAAATTTATCACTCTCAGAAGGAATGTTTCCATCTAAGCAAAGCCTTTAATCTAGTAAATCATACAATACTTTAAAAAAAAATGAATAATTATGGTTTAAGAGGCAAAGTATATAACTGGGTGATGTCCTGCCTTACAAATAGAACTCAAGTAGTAGAAGTAAGAGGAATTAAATTGGAAAAATTGAATATTAAATTTGGAGTTCCGCAAGGTTCTGTTCTGGGGCCTTTACTACGTTTGCTTTAAATCAATGATTTGCCTGGCTTCTTTGACAATATTTTTGTTATGTTTCCTACTTGTGCTGTAGAGAGTCTCTTGAAACAGCTATATCTGATGTACAAACTTCGCTAACAAAATTTGCTGATCACTTTAAATTGAATAGAGTATTTTAAATATATCTAAAACCGCATTCATTATATTTTCTCCTAGGCATAGTACATATGATAAAAGTCACTTAATAAAAATACTGGCAAGTCTATAGAACAAGTCTGTCATACTAAATTCTTGGGAGTATTCATTAATAATGCATTAAATTGGGATGAACACATTGACTTTGCAGCAAAAAAACTTTCTTCCGTCTGTTATGGATTGTACAGATTATCCAAAATATCAAACAGGTATACTATATTGGCACATTATTATACAAATTTTATTTCAAGGGCAACATATGGAATTCTCTTCTGGGGCTCTTCATGTCATTTTGACAGAATATTTAAACAGAAGAAGGCTGTACGTAATATTATGGGAGTACCTAAATATACGCCCTGTAGAAATTTGTTTAAAGATTTAAATATTTTGACATTGCCATGTATTTATATTCTGGAGATTCTAAAATATGTTAAAAATGATCTAAGTAAATTTCTACCAAACAATTATAATCATAATTATGATATCAGGGAAAGTAATAACTTAAGCACGCCGTTACATAAGCTCAAAATATATCGGAATAAAATTGTATAATAAGATCCCAAATTTCTTAAAAAGTATCTAAAATACAAAAACAAAAAAATAGCTAACAGCTAAATGTTTTTATTCAGTTGATGAATATTTGGAAAATTAGTAGGTCGTTTTAATAGTTTAGTTACGCTATATTATGCTATATAACTTTATACATATTTACATTTATGACATGTCTCTTTTCTGTCTTGTACCTAGTTTTAAACAATAATGAGAACACGATTCTCTAGTAAGATGATCAATTTTCTTTTGTGACTAATCCTATACCAATGTAGTCTTTTGGATAATAAACTATTATTATTATTATCATTATTTTCACATTATGTAGGGACCACCATTCTGTTAAAAAAACATTTCCTATTTCTTTTAAATTCAATGTTCAAATATTGCTAAACCAATGATTAAATCCAAATCGTTTTTGAAGATTTTTTCACTTCAGCAATCACAGATTATCCTATATCCTACACCGAGTATTGTTTCTCTTGAACATGCCCCTGTTAGTAACTCTACTTTCATCAGTAAAATGTGCAATGGTACAATATCAGTGTAATGCACTTAAAAACCAACTGAAATATTCTAGACTAATACATCGATGGCATATGCCTTTATTTATAATAAAGGTTTGGTGGCCATCTAGTTGACCTGGCCCGCTTCTTATGGTGGCTGGCTAAGTAACATTGATGACAATTTGTGTATTTGATAAATTTTGATACCTAAATGCATGTTCTTGAATTTTTACGTCTTAAGGGAGACCGACGCCTAGCGTCGTTTTTGTATAACTTGTGTATTTGATCAATTTTGATATCTAAATTAATGTTCTTGCATTAGGTCTGGACGCCTAGCGTCGCTTTTGTAAAACTCGTGTATTTGATAAATTTTGATAACTAGATTCATATTCTTACATTTTTTCGTCTCGACGCCGACCGACGCCTAGCATGGTTTTTGTAAAACTTGGATATTTGATAAATAATGTTGATACCTAGATTCATGTTCTTGCATTTTTACGAAACCCAATGTTGTTGTGAAATATTAATGTAAAGCCTATTACAATTACTCCGAGCTGTGTAACTTTTGTACTTTTTTATCCGCGGCTAAATAAAAGTTAGAAAATTTCTAAAACTTTTGTTATTTGTATTTTGCAGATTTTGTAAATATCATGTCAAACTTGAAAGTTAACCAAGTTCATTTTCAATGTCCTAAGGAAGCTTACTAAATTGTAAATTTTGTAATTTTTTTGTACACGTACTTGAGACACCGTTGACACGATTTGAAATCAAACAATATGGTATTTGTCGTTATCGTTTATTGTCATATAATTTTTATGTAATGTATCATATATAAGAATAAGAACAATAGCAAACTTCAACAGCTGCATAAACGTATATAAATATCATTATAAATACTGGTATTCATTATTGACTAATTAGCAAGATTTTTACATCTTTTAGGCACATATTCGCCATGCATTACCAATTCTATTACACATAAATCTTCTATCTACTGAAGCCATCAAATTAGCATAAGAGAATTGTATTACAATTTGTATAGTACGCAATGCTTCCAAAGTTGCCTCATCCTGTAATGCTACTGGAGGAGTTTCTGATTTTTTTGTCTTTATCTTTAATAATTTATAACGTAAAAAGTTCACATAGTATCAATTAATAAAGCTACTAAAAAGTAAGGAACAACCTGAAACTAATTCCGACAGCTGAATAACTTAATATATCTATCAGTCTGGTCACAAAATTCACCTTCTTTAATTGCGTTTTGAATTTGAAATTTTCTTTGGAAATTTCCTAGAGAACGCCGATGATCAAACCATTACTAAAAAATTTGTTTTTACTTGTCAAGTATGTAGATTTCTGCAAAATAATTTAGTTTATCGGCTTTCCTTGACATAGCTGATATTGAATCATAGCAACAGACATCGAACAAACATACTATGTAAAACGGAGCTTCTGTGCCTCCTTGGTGTTGAATGTATAAGACAATTAAAAATGAAACCTATTTTAAGAAATCTAAAGTTACATTGTATAACTGTAGAAGAAGAAAAGCCTCCCCTTCTAGTAAACTTTTTGAGGCACAAGTAAAGCCAAGCCTCGTTTTATAGACTATAAACTGTTTAATGGGTGGCTCGGCTCTTTCTGCTCTTGGTCATATCGACCTAAAAGATCTGTTGTGAATTACCCTACAATCAGTTGTTGCCCAGGACTCCCAAGCTTCTTACAAGGCTTGTGCTTTTCCTGGGGGCTAATTTCTCTATGTCTTTAGGCGTTAATTCCAACTTTTCTCGGTACTTTAGCCGGACGCAAGGAATATGTTCCGCAGCGTCTACTGCAGTATCACAGTATCTGCTCCTGTCATTGTCTGCCTCACCCATATTCTTAAGATGATATCTCAAGGGGCAATGGCCTGCTAAAAAGCCTCATCGGCCTTAAGTGGGATTTTTCGAGCTCGAGAAGCCTTGTGGCATTCTTTGTCGAATAAGTATAATGTATACTCCATTTTTCGAAAATTTTATCATCTAGGTATACAACATATGTATGCAAAATTGCAAGGCAATAGATCAAGTGGAAGTTGTTTAAAATTGACTGACTGACAAACATGTGAAGTTAGCTATTAAGGGGCCTATGCCTTAAATGAAATTCTGCAGAACAACCTAAACAATTATTTTTTTTTATATCTTGGAAGTGTAATGAATTCAATGGTACAAGACTAAGGGGCCCATGTCAACCAAATATAGATGAAAAAGAATTTAGAAATCGACTATTTTACTATAGGGCTTATGGCGATGGCACAAGATAACGACATTTTTGCACCGGAAGTTGATGAATTTATAAGATCAGAGGCTGCACTTGCTAAAAAGCAATATATCTCGATAGAGCTTACACTCTAAGCTTTCATTTAAAGCAAAGAAGTATACGCGTTATTGGCCCGGAGTAAAATCGCCAAACGGGAATTTCGTCTTGTTAGTAGAGGGTCCACACCTTCGAAAGCCGTCTAAATCGCCAAGTAACCCATTCCAGCAAGGTAAATAAATTTTGAGCTCGCATATCGAAAGAGGGTCCTAATGGGCATCCGAAATGGCTTGTTGGACTTTTTTTGGCGCTTGCACAACTTCTTCACAAGAAAAAAAGATGGCGGAACGTTATTTCAAGAATGTGTGTTTTTAAACATATACCTCTCGCTAGAAAATTAACTACGTACGATATTGATGTGATTTTTTATATTTGTATACTACTGACATGAGCGCATATATCTGTACTGTTAGAATTTCAAAATCACTTACGATTTGTTTCTAAATAAATCCTAAATCACAGGAAGCAAATTTGTGTGTTTGAATTTTCGACGTGCGATCAACTATATTAAATGTTTAATTTTTTTATATATTATATGCGAATGAAATGTGGTCTAAAGATCAAAAAAGTTTTTGCAAAAAAAATTAGCTCCATATCTTCTACAATTTTTGAGTTACAGACTTTTCAAATTAAACCATAATTTAGGTCCGTGATACTCCTATTACCATGCGGCTATTATCTCACGTACTGCTATGTGGTTAATTGTAATGCATCAAGATAGTAAGCCAATACATTTTTGATATTGTGTTATTATTATTTATAATTTTACAAAAATATTAATATGTAAAATAAAACTCATTTGGCATAGTATTTATTAGATCTATAGGTTATGAAGGTGTTGTATATGGAGATATTTATTATATATCATTATACAATATAGAAATAAAATATAAACACGTACACAAAACGTGTAATTTATAAGTATTAATAATAATAATGCATAATTATACACAACTCAGTAAGCATCGACAAAGCACTACTAGACTAGTAAGAATTACTGTCTGTTAAACACTGCTCTGTATTATTTCTGCCCTTAAAACAATTGTAGGAAAGGTCACATGCACATGCAACATTTTTAGTCACACTCTACTTTACAATTCCACTTTTTTTTTTAACCACTTGTGGTTTTTTGTCATCATTTGTGGGTTTATTTGGTTATTCTCTATCAGATATCCAAATTTTCTGGAAGAGTGTGATGTGTTTTCTTAACCGTTTTTCAAGTCACCGAGGTAATTTGTTTAAAATCCAGAATTTTGTGTTAGGTAAGGAAAGTATAGGAGAATCTAAACCACTTCTTGTGAATAATTTTTACAATTAAAATTAGTTTGCAGTAAGCAGGGTTTGACCCTGCTTCGCTAAGTACTTCAGTTGCAAGCTAAGCTAAGCATACCAAACTACTGGACTTAATGACCGTTTCAAATGCAGTAAGTAAGCTCTCTTGCAGGACTTAGCGAAAGTATGTCTAATAACTTTATGAAAAATAAATGCTACCTTGGTGAATCTAATTAAACTCACTATGGCCATACAGATTCACATAGGTCTTACGACCATCTTCAATGACGCGATCACCAATTGCATCGCAGTTATCTCCAAGATTGGTCAAACTGTTTAGATGGCCTGTTTGATTTAAGGCAACTGTAACTGCTCACTTTTTCCCCTTCGGAAAGAATAACTGACAGGTCACACAATACATAGACTGCCAATAAACAATATTTACAATATTTTCTTCTTCATGTTTTTCACCTAATTATTTATTGGTTTCGTGAATACTATAAAATACCCTTTGTTGTCGTATACCCACAAAAATTTTGTAGTTTTTCTATTTTGGAAAAATTAAACATACCTTTCGTAAATATTATTGTGTTCGTTTGTTCATCGCTGCACTTCAAATTTTATGCTAGGCGTGAGGAATCCAAGTTCACGTTGTTGGGCAACATTTGTCCTTATTTACACCAATATTCAGGGCTTGTTTTCTTAAGTCATATCGTACTTTTTTTAAATCCAAATCCAACCATTATTTTTGCATCTGCCTCATAGAATTAAATTAAAAAATAGAATGAAACTATTTAAAAAAATAAGATATGCTGAGATTAGCGGCATAAAATGTCAAATATCTCAAGAAGAGCGTATAATGAAGTACGTCATTTTGGCTTAGGACGGCAGTATATTACATGTAACAAATTACATCATAATTTAAAACCACGTATTTATTGCACCGAAATAATTGTTTAATAATTTTCAGAGAATGAGTGATCTAATGATCAAGAATAATATAACCTAACCTAAATCAAATTAGGTATTAGACTAATATATGATTTATCCACGTCACGTTGCGCGCTAATAACAAGACATTATTACGGTCGAATTTAAAAATCCGTATCTCGAAAACTGTATAAGATATCGAGCTAATTTTTTTTGCAAAAACTTTTTTGATCTTTAGACCATATTTCATTCGTATGTAATAGATACAAAATTCGAATATTTAATATAGTTGCCCGCACGTCGAAATTTCAAACACACAAAATTCGTTCATGTGATTTTGGATTTATTTAGAAAAAAACCGTAAGTGATTTTGAAGGTCTATTAGTACAGATAGATGCGCTCGTGTTTGTAGTATATAGATATAAAAAATCAGATTGATATCGAAAGTAGTTAATTTTTTAGGAAAAGGTAAACGTTGAAAAACACAAATTCTTGAAATAACATTCGGCCATGTTTTTTTCTTGTGGAGAAGTTGCGCAAGCGCCAACAAAAGTCCAACAAGCCATTTCTGATGCCCCTAAGGACCCTCTTCCTGAATTCGTTTCCAAAAATCATTTACCTTGTTGGAATGGGTCATTTCAATTTTTAAAGCTTTGGACCCCTTACTATGTCTTCTAGAACAGCTAGGGAATCGAGGTGCGAACTCGAATATATTCAAATTCAACATTCAAATGCTTTGAAATCGTCAAAGCAATATTTTTTCCTACAATTTTTGTTTCCTGAATAAATACAAGAGTTTTTGAATCTTCTTTAATGGACAATGGAGAAAATTATAAGAATATATTCTCTTATGAAAGGACATTCAACGAAATATTTAATAGGCCAGGCAAATGTCTTCATTTGCCTGGCCTATTAAATATAAACAGTCAGAATTTTTAGATCAATTAGTAGCCGCAATGTTTTTGCAGAATGGCATTGGGAGAGGTAGTGAGAGAGGCTTCTCAAATAATTTCATTGCATCATCGTTCTTTATCTGTCTCATAATTAGAGTGGAAAATCAGTTTTCTTAAAATACTGGAAAAACTATCGTAAAGTGAATAATTAGTGATTTGTGTGCAATTAAAATCCCTACATTATGAGACGTTTCACATTAAAATTACTCCAGCGCAGCAGCAAAAATGTTATTGCAATAAAATCTGCAATATAGTCATATTTTAATTAATAACATAACTTTTTAATTTGTTGCTAAAATATTATAAAACTTTCTTAAATAAGTGTGTTTTATAGTGCTTTAGAAGTGTGCAAAAGATGGGTACTATTAGTTTTTACACGATCCTATTGGTATATCCCACCGAGGGAAAAAATGGACAAGTTTGACCTTCCATGGAGCTAGTAATTTTCAACTAAAATAGATTCTCAAAACATTTTTGTAATGTTCAAGATCTAACTAACCTTTTTGCAAAAAGGGCAACCAATTTTTGCAAAGCATGTCTGTTAATTACTTTAAAAATGTTTGATTTTCGCTAATAAACAAAAGACATAACGTTTTAATTTTGTAAGCCGCGTTCTGGCAAATTAAATCGGTGAAAACTTATTTAAAACACTCACATTTAAAAACTAGTGTAAACATTGTACTCTTCGCCAACTTACTGCACTTTTTTTTCATTACGAAACATTTTAAAAAAATATTAATTTCAAACTTAAAAATTAATAACTTTTTTATTTATTGACCTATTTTGTTTAAAAGTTCACTTCCACTTCCACTGGCTAACACTAACTTACTGTCCAAGTTTCAATACAATCGGACTTTTCGTTCTTAAGTTAAGGTACAAGAAGCGTGACGGACGAACGGACGGACAGACAGACAGACGAACGGACATTTTAAAAGTTGTTCAGAATTCGATCACCAACACAGTGATATGAACATTTCTTCTCTACGAGCAATGTTACCGATTTAGAAATGTGCCGATTGAATGCAATGTATTCTTCGTTTTGTATAAGTGATGAAGTTGATAGTGACAGTAAGACAGAACTATCAAATTTTGATACCTCATAGTGAAGTAAAGAAAGGACATTGGTGGGTATAGTTTTGTAACAGCAAAATTATGATGATCGTACCTTCTGGGGTATCACCAGGAGTATATATCTAAGTTTTGGACTTCCAAATCCTATTGCGTTTATTTTTATAGACAATTTTGTTTTTTAGGTGAAAAGGTGAATATCTCAGGTTCTAGAGGTCCAAGCGGGACAAACAAAAAACAGTTTCTTAGTAATTAAAATTCCAACAAATCTGCGTTAGTTTTGGGCCATTTGTGTAACTATATATCATACAGAATTGAATTAACGCCCAGGGACATCAAGAGTTCCTATCGGCTTTAAACTTTCAGAAAATATACCTTTTGTTGAAAACAGAACACCGAGAAATTTTGGTGCCCAAATATAGAACCTTGTGGATACAAATGAATTTTTTATCTGAAATTTGAATTGCCGCCATTTTGTGCCATTAAGTCCAAAATTGATAATCTTTTTTTCAAAATGTAGATCTCGATGACATTAAAAAAATTCTTTTAAAGTCATTGTGGCTACTTTATGGCATTTACTTATAAAATAAATAGATATTTTCGGTTATTTTGAAAACAAATTTGAAAAATTTTTATTAGAAAAGAGTTGCGATAACTTTTTTCTTCCAGTTGAACTCGAGATATTTAACTTTTAGCATCTTGTAAAAAGATAAATATCAGTAAATACATACACACACATAGAAACAGAGTTGTCTCTGAACAGAACAACTATTTGACATTAGTCACGATAAATAAGGTTATAATTTTATAAAGAAAAGCAGAATATCAAAATACCCTAAGTACGTACGTTAACTGCCAACTTAAGTCCAGATACAATTGAGTATGGTGCAACAAAACAAGAGGTAATCTCGATTCATAATTTTTTAACAAAGCTATTCAGGCTAACTGACAACAATGAAATGCAAATGCTTGAAAACTGGTTTTCATAATTTAAAACTGTTTCATATGAAGTAAATATGTTTCAAAATAGTACAGTTCAAATATGAGGCAAGAATATGCATTTATTTTTTTTCAAATTAGCTTCTCCCAATTCTCTTTCTTTTCTGATGAAAATGTTTCAAAAATGTTTTCAAAATAACCGAAAAAATAAATTTCTTGTCATAAATAAATGCCAAGAAAGTGGTCAAAATGAATTTTAAAAAATTATTTTTAATATCATCGGAAAACTGTCACCGAGATCTATATTTTGAGGACAAAAGATCCATTTTGTACTTATTGGCACAAAAATGGCAATTCAAATTTTAGACAACAAATTAATTTGTGTCCACAAGGTTCAATATTTGGGCACCAAATTTCAGGGTATTGTTTTCAACAAAAGGTATATTTTCTGAAAGTTTGAAGCCGATTGGAACACTTGACGTCCCTGGGCGTTAAAGTGAAAAATGAAAACGAATTTTAGGTAGTTTGTTCAATTTTGCATGATATGTATGTACTCAAATAACCAAGAGTTAACGCAGATTTACTGGATTTTTAATTGCAAAGATTTTGGTTTGTCCCGATGGGACCTCTAAAACCGGAGATATTCACCATTTTACCTAAAAAAGCGTTGTACATAAAACAAAATTGTTTGTAGAAGAAACGCAATAGGCTCCGAAAGTCCAAAACTCAGATATATACTCCTGGTGAAGGTATGAGATCATAATTTTGACGTTACAAGACTATACATATCTCATCGTTTTTCTGGTCCTTTTTACTGCATTATCATTTATTTAATTTATGGACAATGCAACGTATTTTGCCATAACTTTTTACCGTTGCCGGAGCGATTTCAATTTGGAAACTCTCATAATGTAGGGATCCAAGTGAAATAAGCAATATTTTTTGTGTAGCTGAAAATTTTATCAGTTCCCAATTTCCTTTAAATTTTAATGACTGTACGGTATCTAATACCCCATCTCAATCAATGTTTTTTAGAGATCTTGAGCCATATGATATTTATGAGGCATTAAGAAATATAACTAACAGAATATCAATAGGACCTGATGAACTTAACTATAATATTATCAATTCATGTATGCATACTATTGTTCAGCCACTTTGTTACCTTTTCAGCCTATCAATTTCTGTTGGCATATTTCCCACCAATTTAAAGCTATCTTTAAATTGGTGGTAAATATGCCAATGCCCTAGGGCACGTTACACACTGTACAAGAAAGGTGATGTGGAACTGGACAACTATAGAGCGATAACTCAAAACTCGTATATATCAAAAACAGTCGGAAAAAATTTTCAGTCACGAGTTTATGAACATTTGACATCAATCGCCTTTTAACTTCAGCATGAAGTCAGGCCTAAATATTCAACCGTGACTGCAGCATATGAGCTTGTGCAATACATTTATGAATCATTATATGCTAATAAATGCGTTCTTAGCATATTATTTGATTAAGTAAATCATGACTTTTTAATTAAAAAAATTGAATCAATAGGAATTCGGGGAAACCTTAGTAAGTGGATATAGTCTTTTATTACCGGCCGAAGATTTGTTGTAAAATTTGACAATAATTACTCTAACAGAAAGGATATCAATATCGGTTTGCCTCGAGGTGCAGTCCTCTCCCCTTTATTATTCACAACATTTATTAATGATTGGGAAACACATCTCAGTCAAAACATCAAATTAATTATATATGCAGATGATGTTACAGTTGGACTTGTGGCTGACTCACCAGAAGAATTAAATAATTCTGCAAACAATTTAATAGCCGAATTTTCATCATGGTGTACACGTAATCAATTACTTCTAAATTTACATAAAAATAAAACCTATATATAGTTTTATAAAAGGCGACAGCCACCTGTTTCAAATCTAATTATGAATCAAGACACCATTACACGATCGGCATCCATTAAATTTTTAGGTCTAGTGGCTGACGAAAATTTGACTTGGACGAATCACATGGATTCAGCATGCAAAAAACTACACTGTGCATTTTTTGCATTACGAAATGTAAAACCGATCTTATCGAGAGGACAACTAATAAATGTGTATTAGGGGCTCGTGCATTCTCATCTCAGATACTCAATTATTCTCTGGGGTGTAGGTACAGAAATACAAAGAGTTGTTATTCTACAGAAGAAAACCATTCGCCTCATGTTTTCGTTCATGCCACTAGATTCATGTCGACCTGTGTTCAAAGAAAATAACAGTCTAACCTTACCTTCAATTTTTGCACACGAGGCAGCCGCTTTTGTCTACCAAAACCAAAATAAATTTGCATTTAGTTCAGGTAAGCATACATGTAGCTAGTCAGATTTCCATTAATAGTTATAACCTATCACTTTTTAGAAAAAGTCCGTATGTCTGTTATGCCAGTATTTTTAATGCACTTCCTGTTGAGATAAAATACCAACAGAGATTTTCAGTTTTTAAAAATAGATTAAAAGAATACCTAATAAATAAATGTTATTATTCCATACAAGAGGTTTTTAATAATGTACGAAACTAATGGTTGTTTTAAAAATATAGCATCATATTCTGTATTGTTCAGTGTTCAATATTCTGTAGTGTATAAGTATTGTGTTTTATTAATTATGCTGTGCATTATACATTAGTTTTCTTATTATTTATTGTAATTTTCAATAACGTTTACTATTGTAACAATTTTTAAATATTGTTTTATTAACCTGTGTTCAAAAATGACCTGTCACATCTATACAAATGTATAGCCAAGTAAATAAAGTATGCTATTATTATTATTATCATATATTTTATTGCGTACAAATCGCGTATTCTTCACTTTCCTCTACCGATAGTTTGTCCAGTATTTTAAGAAAACTGATTTTTGGCTCTAATTGTTGATAAACTACAATATTGCAAATGAAATTTTTTGACTCACGAAATGAGAAGCCTTTCCCAAAGCCGTTCTGTAAAAACATTGCAAGTACTAATGTATATACATCAAAACCTTTATTTGCTTGGCCAATAACGAAATCTCGAAAAATTAATATTAAATTTTAGAATTATGAATATGATAGTAAAAGTATGGTTTTAAAAGGGAAAAACACCGTAGTTCATTTGACTCTGAAGTCGGATAAGAGCCACCTTAAGGCTATTATATATAAGTATATAAACAAAGCGTATCGTAAATATTACATTTCTGTAAATAGGTAGTTTATTTCGATTAAAAAAGAATGCATTTATACAAATAATACTTAAAATTTTAAAAAAGCTAATCACTAATCAGACACATGAAAATAAAAAAATAAAGCGACAGTTACATTTTCCTCAAGAAAATCTGGGTACTTAATTCATTATACTCGAAGTCTGAACATAGAATTCCGTTACGCTAGAAGTTTAATATAATTTTAACAGCGTTTAACAAGTACAATACCAACAACAATCGAAAAAATTACAAAGCTGTAGGCCTGCGAGACATCCGCGCACCGAAGTGATACTTATCGTCGGTACGGTCCTTCATGTACAACTTATTTACAACCACGTCTCCATGGATGTAGACCGCGTCTATCTTATCAACGGCGTCCCTAAATTTAAATTCTCCTGTTAGCTGGCCATCCACCCAGAGAGCAAAATGGTCATTGTTCTTCCGAATTGCGATGCTGAAATACGCTCCAGGTACAAATGGAAATCCAATAGTGCATTCCTCTGGGCCCCACTGCCCACCAATCCATGCGTTCCTTACCAATAAGTTTTTCTTGTGGCGTGCGCCTGGAATACAAATTGAGAATTTACTTTTTTATAGCCAATGATGATATACGCAAAACAACACTCCTGAACAAATGAAAGCTATTTCCTTGAAAATCAAAAACAATCGGTTTGGTGCTGTCTAAAATTGAAACAGAAACGTATTGTCTAGGGGCTATTGACATTTTTGGCATGTGACCTGATCACTTTTCTGCCTATACAGGGTTGGGTAAATGTGTTCGATTAAATAATACCCTTAACAAATATTTTACTTTATTCAGGGACGTACTTTTATTTCTAACCCTATTTTTCAAGATATGACGTCATCGGCAGTTTTTAAAAGGATGACTCTGTATATTTTCACATTTTAAGATAAATACTTCCTCATCAATTATAATGGATTTTCATGATTCTTTTTGCATTGAGTTTCTAATACTGACTACAAAAAAGTTTACCCATTAAAAATTGCCGCTTTTTACTTAGGGGTGGCGCCCACCCCCTTTAGAGGGGTGTTCAAAAAAGCAAAATAGTAACGACCGAATCTGATATAGAATCATATTGAGTGAAAAAGGTGGTTTACAATTTTTCATGAAAATTTATATTTTCCGAGTTATCATGATTTGAAGATTGCGATTTTAGCTTTAAAAAATCGGTATTTACACAGAACTTCCCTCTATTTATGCCGGGCAGTCTCTCTAAAAAATTATTAATTACAAAACCTTATATGAGAATAATAATAGGAAGATATTATTGCAAAGAGAACCTGATAAATGTTGATCAAAAAAATATACAGAGTGGTCATTCGATAATAAAAATTCAATATTAAATAAAAGGTACCAAATATGGAAGGCTTGCGTAAATACCTTTACAAATTTCCAACATGGTTGAATTATTTTTAGGCCTGTATATTTTTCAATAAAACTATAATAGGTGTCTTCCTTGCCAAGTGCGTTAACTATATGTCAAATATTATTGCCATCTGTCATATTTTCAGTTCCATATCCATGTAGTGTAGTGGAAATATAGTAGTGGTTAAAGAAATTTCAATTTTTCTTTTTTTTAATAGGCTTAGATTGTCATGAAATGTGAAAATTTGAAATTTGGGCGAAACAATTTTTTTTCCATCATTTGTTCTATAGCAGTGGTCAAAAAATGTTCAAAATTTTTTTTTTATTTTCAAAATCATTTTTTTCTGAGGTTTCGAATGGAATGAAACGTGGAAATTTTAAATTTGAGCAAAAAAAATTGTTTCCACCATCTATTGTACAGTAGTAAAAAAATTTTTTTTCAAATAGGACTAGAATGTCATGAAATGTGGAAATTTTGAATTTGAGCAAAAACAATGTTTTCCATGATACATTATATAGTAGTAAACAAATTTTCTTTGACAAAATTCTCAAACAATTTTTCTTTTTGAAAAAGAATTTTTTATGAAATAAATTTAGAATGACATGAAACGTAGAAATTTTAAATTTGAACAAAATAAATTCCCGATCTTTCTACAGGTAGGTAATAAATTTTCAAAAATGTTTGGAATTTTTTTTTTCTGAAATAGGTTTAGTGCCATGAAACTTGGAAATTTTAAATTTGAACAAAATAATTTTATTTCCACCATTTATTCTAGTTATAGTAGGTGTAAAGAAAAATTTCCTTCTGAATTTTGTTTTCTGAAGGTGGTTTAAAATGTCATGAAACATGGAAATTTTAAATTTAAGCAAAAAGATTTTTTTTTTATTTTTCTTTGACAATTTTTTTTTATAAAATAGATTTAAAATGTCATGAAACGTGGACATTTTAAATTTGAGCAATAAAAATTTCCCATCCTTCTACTGGTAAAAAAATGTTCAAAAAGTCTTGATATTTTTTTCTCTCTGAAATAGAATGTCATGTGAAACGTAGAAATTTTATATTGGAGCAAAAAAAATTATCATTACCTATTCGCTTTAGACGATCCACCCTGCATATTTTCCAGTGAAAGTCTAACCATTTCGTATATATAATAGAAATTAAAAGACTTGAAGTATTCTTTGATATTATTTTGTTTTCTGTTCGTACAGCTTGAGAAATAACGATGATTAAAAATGAATGATTATTTGTTTGCTTATAATTGTATTGAAACATTTTTTATAGGATTTTGCAAACAGCAGAAAAGATAACTATCTATAAAAGAAAAACTTTGTGTAGAAATATTAATGAAATCTTTGCATTCTTTCGATAACCTAAATTCTGGTTATGCTAGCAAATTAAAATCCTAAAATGAATTTGTCTAATTTCTTATTTGACAATTCTCATTCTAACACTAGCATCCACACAGTCCCCTACGGCCATGCAGATTAAACCAGTATCCACATAACCCCCTACGATTATGAAGATTCAGTTAAAAATGAGAACAAAGACCTAAAATGAATTTATTTATCTACTTTGTCTTAAAAAGTAGATAAATAAATTCATTTTAGGTCTTTGTTCTCATTTTTAACTGAATCTTCATAATCGTAGGGGGTTATGTGGATACTGGTTTAATCTGCATGGCCGTAGGGGACTGTGTGGATGCTAGTGTTAGAATGAGAATTGTCAAATAAGAAATTAGACAAATTCATTTTAGGATTTTAATTTGCTAGCATAACCAGAATTTAGGTTATCGAAAGAATGCAAAGATTTCATTAATATTTCTACACAAAGTTTTTCTTTTATAGATAGTTATCTTTTCTGCTGTTTGCAAAATCCTATAAAAAATGTTTCAATATAACGATGATATATGCAAAACAATGAGTGCTTTGTAATTATTTTAAATAAAAAAATTAGGATTTTCCTGGTGTCATTGGCCATAGAATAGAAATTCAAAAAATCTGTACCAGTTTTTATTGATATATAGTATTAGAAACATGCTCTAATTTTGAGAGCTTCAATTTATCAAAAGTTTAGAAGAAGTATAAGATTTAAATGTATTTCTTTGCCACTAAAAGTTCAAGCCCCACATTTGTATTGTGACATTTCCGAAACTATTAATTCTACAAAAAATTTAAAAAACAAATTAATATATCGCTTCTTACACTGTATTACTTCCACATCCACGTAGTGGATTGGAAGTATAGTAATCGCAAAAAAATTTTCAAAAATTTTTATTCGTGAAATAGGTTTAGAATGTCATGAAACGTCGAGATTTTAAATTTGAGCGAAAAAAAATTTTCTGTCTGTCTGTCGGTCTGTCTGTCTGTCGGTCTGTCTGTAACTTTTTTTGTCCGCACGCTTTCTCCGGAACGGTTTAAGATATTGACCTGAAATTTTGTACACGTATATATTATAACGAGATCTGGAACTGGATTGTTTTTTGAGGAAATCCGGTGAAGGGTTGTGGGTTAAATAGGGGTAAATAGGGGGAAATAAGTAAAGCAAGTTCGTAAGAGTACAGAAACTTGAAATTCGGTGTATGTACTAGAAGTTAGGGCCTCAGATTTTTTTATAATATTTTTCAACCCCACACCACCCCTACCCCATTAATGGGGTTGATAAAATAAAGTTGAGATATTCATTTAAAATTTCGTACACGTATGTATTATAACGATGTCTAGAATTAGATTATATTTTGGTATGATTCCGTTGAAGGGTTGGGGGTTAATTTGGGGTAAATAGAGAAATATAAGTAAAACAAGTTGGAAAGAGTACAGAAACTTGAAATTCGGTGTATGTACTAGAAGCCAAAGCGTCAGATTTTTTAATAATATTTTTCAACCCCCACCACCCCTACTCCAATTTGAAAAGGGTTGATAAAATAAACTTGAGATATTCATTTGAAATTTTCTACACGTATGTATTATAACGACATCTGGAACTAGATTATATTTTGAGATAATTCCGTTGAAGGGTTGGGGGTTAAATAGGGGTAAATAGGGGAAAATAAGTAAAGCAAGCTGGTAAGACTACAGAAACTTGAAATTCGGTGTATGTACTAGAAGCCAAGGTCTCAGATTATTTATAATATTTTTCAACCCCCACCAACCCTACTTCATTATTAAAAGGGTTGATAAAATAAAATCGAGATATTCATTTGAAATTTGGTACACGTATGAATTATAACGACATCTGGAACTAGATTATACTTTGAGATGATTCCGTTGAAGGGTTGGGGGTTATTTAGGGGTCAATAGGGGGAAAGTAAAGCAAGCTGGTATGAGTGCAGAAACTTGAAATTCGGTGTATGTACAAGAAGTTAAGGCCTCAGATTTTTTTATGATATTTTTCAACCCCCCCACCACCCCTACCCCATTAATGGGGTTGACAAAATAAAGTTGAGATATTCATTTGAAATTTCGTACACGTATGTATTATAACGACGTCTGGAATTAGTTTATATTTTGAGATGACTCCGTTGAAGGGTTGGGGGTTAATTTGGGGTAAATAGAGGAATATAAGTAAAACGTTGGTAAGACTACAGAAACTTGAAATTCGGTGTATGTACTAGAAGCCACAGCGTCAGATTTTCTTATAATATTTTTCAACCCAACCACCCCTACTCCAATATGAAAAGGGTTGATAAAATAAAATTGAGATATTCATTTGAAATTTGGTACACGTATGTATTATAACGACGTCTGAAACTAGATCATAATTTGAGATGATGCCGTTGAAGGGTTGGGGGTTAAATAGGGGCAAATAGGGGAAAATAAGTAAAGCAAGCTGGTAAGACTACAGAAATTTGAGATTCGGTGTATATACTAGAAACCAAGGCCTCAGATTTTTTTCTAATATTTTTCAAACTCTACCACCTCCGCTTCATTATTAATGGGATTGATGATCACATCAAATTGAGATATTCACTTGAAAGTTAGTACACGTATGTATTGTAGTGACATCTGATTGAGATGACTCCATTGAGGTGGTAGGTTGTAAATAGTGGAAAATAAGTACGGTAAACTAGAAACTTCATTTTTAACATATATGGTAGAAACCAACGCCTCAAACTTTTCTATGATTGCCCCAAATACTATTAAAATTCTATGACCAATAATTTCCACATACTAGAGTGCAAATATAGTCTAGATGTTTCCTTTAAAGTGACTTGGAGGAATAATCTGGATGTGGAAGTAGTGATTCCTTAGGCAGCGGTTTTTTTCTATATTGTCATGTTTTCGTTTAATGCAATTTTTTGGAGTTATTTACTAAAAAGGAATTTTTTCAGCAAAATCGTAGTATAAGTAGGTATATTTTTAAAAACAACTGCTTTAAAAATGCCAAAAAATTAGAGCATGTCAGTAATGCTATAAATTAATGAAAACTGATTTTTTGAATTTCTATTATATAGCCAATGGCAGCAGAAAAATCCTAAATTTTTCTATCAAAAAATATTACAAAGTACATTATTTTGCACATAATATTGTTAAATTTCAAGCTGTATAGATAGAAGAAGAATCCCATAAAAGAGTACATCACGCCTATTAATTTCTATTATATCTATTTTTAACATCAATCAGTTTTTGACATATTTGAGATTTAAACATTGTATTTCGACTAATAAACGTTCGAGCGCCACTTTTAAACTATTATATTCTTAGAACTATTCATCTTACAGAAATAAACAAAAAATGAGATACTTGTAATTTCATCATCTTATTTTTTGTATCATATCACTTATTCTACAAATGTAAGACTTTTGAATTATTTACGAAAACAGTATGAAGGTACCAATTAATTATTTAAAGTTAAAATCGTAGTCTTCAAATCGGCGTAACTTGGAAAATATAAATTTTCATGAAAAATTGTAAACCACCTTTTTCTCTTACAATATGATTCTATATCAGATTCGGTGATTACTACTTTAATTTTTGCCCACCCCTCTAGAGGGGGTGGGAACCACCCCAAAGTAAAAAGTGGCAATTTTTAAAGGGAAAAAGTTTTATAAAAATCCATTCACTATAACTGGGTTCCGTCATTTGCATTGTACTGTTATGCTATAAAATATTAAGCACTATAATATTGAGGAAGAAAGAGATAGAAGATAGGCGGCTTTCAAATTGGAGACCTTTAGTGGCATGATAATATCCTAATCGAACAACGAAGGCTCTTAAAGAGTTTTGAATAGATTTAGATTAGATTAATCTTTATTAGTTCAATGTGTAAATGTCAATCATTACATGATACCTAGTAGGTGTTGAACGTGTCACATGTGTACCTATTACTAAATTGCTAAATAACTAAGTTACTAAATTTTAATACAGGCAATGTATAAAGCAAAAACACTTAATTAAAACAATATATTTTGCATACAAATAGCTACATGTGCACATAAATAATTGGGAATTGATATAAACATTTCATTTAGAACTCAGTATAAACATTTTATATCGCCATCATTTATATACTCATCTATCACATTGTATGCTTTATTTGTATTGATACATATTCTTTACAGGTTTTTGCAAACAAAAGAAAAACACAGTCCCCTACGTCCATGCCGATTAAACTAGCATCCACATAACCCCCTATGGTCATGAAGATTCAGTTAGAAATGTTTTGATCTCATTTTTAACTGAATTTCATGACCGTAGGGGGTTATGTAAATACTAGTTTAATCTGCATGGCCGTAGGGGACTCTGTGGATGCTAGTTGTTGAATGAGAATTTTCAAATAAGAAATTATACAAATTAATTTTAAGGTTTTAATTTGCTAGCATAACCAGACTCCAGGTTATCGAAAGAATGCAAAGATTTCATTAATATTTTTACACATAGTTTTTCGTTTAGTTCTCATAGATAGTTTCTTTTTCTTCTGTTTGCAAAATCTTATAAAGAATATGTTTCAATAAAATTATAAGCAAACAAATAATAATTCACTTTTAAAAATAGGCTTTATTTATTAGAATAATTAATAATTGTAGCATCAGTTTTTTCACTGGGAGAGTTTTAATTTCATTTGGGAGCTTATTAAATAATAAGGTGGGGATATTTGGTTCTATTGGTCCTTAAAACTAGAACATTTTTCAATATAACTTAGCAGAACTTCAAAACTGTCCAATATATATTATTCAAATTCCAGTGAATGATTTTGAATAGAGACGTAATGAACACATAATTTTTTCAAAATTTTCCGCTGTTCTGTTTCTGAGATATTCGCAGTTAAAATGAGGGGTCAATATATTTGAATCGTATATTAGTTACCCTTCCGGGAAAAAACGCAGTTAAACACGTTCTAATACACATTTTAAAAACTTTATTCTAAATTTATCCCTAAAAAAGTCCTAGGCTTTGGGCGAAATGGAAAATATAAACAATATATAGCATTATAATAGATAATGTTTTTGATTATGGAACAACCAAGAAAAACATACAAAGCGAAAGTCTCATGGAATGGTGCATTATCGGTGTGTCATCGGTTTTTATTATGTATGTGAGAAAATTACTTTATAATCAGAGAGATTGGCATTTTCTTGTTCCACAAATTGTCTTCTGTAGGTAAAACATGACTTAGGAAGAGAAATTAATTTTCCAGAAATACCAATAGAATGCAATTAGATTGAAATGTGACTCACATTTAATGACTCAGACTAAACATTTCCCATATTATGTAATATACAAAATTACATTTACAATACTTATGTAGTGTTATATATTGAAATATTACAAAAAAAAATCTACTTTATTTGGGTAATCCAAAACAGACAAGAATATCTATTACTAAACAAGTAACAGTACCTATGAATTCTATAGTGCACAATAATTACAGTATGGGTAATCTAACTATTCCTCAAATTTGTTTTGATGCCTACTAAGAGCTTTACAGAAGTAGCTACAATAAATTGTATTTTAAAATTTTCAGTAGAATAAATTGTATGAAGTGAAATTAAAATTAGTGTAGCATGGTTACTATAATAAAACTGTAAGGCGAAAAATTGAAACTCAAAAGTTCTAATTTCGTAGAACATCATCAATGGTGTACTAGTTTTAAATTTACTCTAGTATAATAATATAAAATAATTTTATGAGCTCTTAAAATATCATACTAAATATCCACAGTACTTTTATAAATGATGGTAATGGTACAAGTTATTAAATTCATCACTTCTTTGGTCAATTTCATCAAACACCTGAATCTATCAAAATCATGCCTACTTGACCTTGATTACCCAAAGTTTTCTAGATAATTTTGCAGTACATGATCTGGAGGAAACAATATGTTTACTTGATTTATAGATGTTTCGTTATATGATAATCGCAAATAGTTTTGTGAAATATAAAATGATAATATGATACTTAAACAAGTTTCTACTCAACTAAACATTAAATTGCTATATTCACTACTAAACCCCAAATTAGCTTAATATTAATTCTGGTCGTACAGGATGTTTTAATAAAACGTACCTAGTGCTAGTAGTGCATAAAGAACTAGAATAAACAATATACTCTTTTTCGTTCTATATAATTGTTGCATATTCTATGAGACCCTCTTTGCAGTTGGTTTGTAAATATTGTTACCTTTAGACATTATTTACGCTCGTCAGTGTAAAGTAAAGTAAAGAAAAAGTACGTTGAGTTCTAATTACAAATATTTTGAACTCGTGACACTTGAATTTTGGACCTAAAATTTTACTGCCAGACGAACACACGTTATAATAATCCATGTTATTGTTACATAGCAGCCTTGCTGAATTACAGTCCGACGATTGGACGTTATATTATTATGAAATATATGTTAATAAAACGTATACATAAATTACAGAAAATAATATTTCACAAGTATACAATTACAACACTAAAATAGAAAGACATTCTATTCAAATTTTAAAAAATATTTTTTTTTTACTTGATATTTTTCAAAATTAATAAAACCTTTCCTCTAGCTAACACTAACGTATTGTCCAATTTTCAATATAATGGGGCATTCCTTTCTTAAGTTATTATGTTTACATGAGATATGTGATAGATAGACGAACAAATGAACATTTTTGAAAGTGAAAGTTTTTCGACGTCACACTAAAAAAATATGAAGTAAGTATAGTTTAATTGTTACCTAAAAAAGTGATTCCTGTTTAAAGTAGTTAAAACACCCACTTTACGAGTTATTTCAAATTTTCTTTTTTTTTTCTTTTTTAATCGCCTTATTACTTCCACATCCACGTAGTGAATTGGAAGTAGATATTGTAATAGTAAAAAAAAACAATTGTTTTTTTTTTTGTTAAAATAGGTTTAAAATGCCATGAAACGTCGAGATTTTAAATTTGGGAGAAGAGAAATTCTGTCTGGCTGTGTGTCGATCGGTCGGTCGATCGGTTTGTCGGTCGGTCTGTCGATCGGTCTGTAACTTTTTGTCCCCACGTTTTTACTGGAACGGTTTAAGACATTGACTTGAAATTTTATACACGTATGTATCATAACGAAATCTGAAACTGAATTGTTTTTTTAACATATCCAGTGAAAGCTTGGGGGGTAAATATGGAAAAATGAATAAAGCAAGCTGGTAAGAGTACAGAAACTTGAAATTTGGTGTATATACTAGAAGCAAATGCCTCAATTTCTTGTATAATATTCTACATCCCCCCACCACCACCACCACTCCACCATTAAAGGGGTTGATAAAATGAAATTGAGATATTCACTTGAAATGTGGTACACGTAAATACCAAAACGATATCTACATTATATTTTGAAATTATCCGTTGGGGGTTAAATAGGGGTAAATAGGGGAAATTAAGTAAAGTAAGATGGTAAGAGACAGATACTTGGGATTTGGTGTATATACTAGAAATAAATTGCTCAAATTTTTTATAATATTTTCTCAACTCTCTTCACCATCCCTACTCCATTATTAAAGGGGTTTATAAAATATAATTGAGATATTCACTTGAAATTTGGCACATGTATGTATTATAACAACATTTGTCTAATTATATTATGTTTTGTAATGATTCCGGTGAAGAGTTCGGGGGTAAGTAGGGGTAAATAGGGGAAATAAGTAAATCAAGCTGGTAAGAGTACAGAAACTTGGAATTGGTGAAAATACTAGAAGCCAAAGCCTCATATATTTTTCACAATATTTTTCAACCCCTCCGCCACCCCCACTCAATTATTGAAGGGGCTGATAAATGTAGACTGAAATTTTCTCTTGAAATTTGGTACACTTAAGTACCATAACGACATATGGAACTAAATTATATTTTGAGCGATTTCGTTGAAGGGGTGGGGAGTAAGTAGAAGTAAATAGGGGAAATGAGCAAGGCAAACTGGTAAGAGTACAGAAACTTGAGATTCGGTGTATATACTAGGAGCCAGGGTCTCAGATTTTCAAATCCCCCCACCACCTTCACTCCATTATTAAAGGGGTTGATAAAATAAGATTAAGATATTCACTTGAAATTTGGTATATATATATATATATATATATATGTATTATGATTACATCAGATTGAGATGATTCCGTTAATGGAGTGAGTAGGGGGGTTATATGTAAACTGGGGAAAATGAATAGAGCAAGCTAAGAAGATTCCAGAAACTTTATTTTTTTGGGTATATGCTAAGAACTAACGCCTCAATTTTTTATGATATCTGCCCAAGTATTATTAAAATTCTATGATCAATTATTTCCACATACTAGACTGCAATTATAGTCAAGATGTTTTCCTTTAAAGAGGCTTGGATGGAAAATCTGGATGTGGAAGTTGTGATTCCTTAGGCAGCGGTTTTAATTTATATTAACGTCCTGGTGAAGTTTATCTATTGCTATTCCACTACTCAACCAGGGCACGTACACATAGACATCAACTCAGCAACTATTTCCTGCGATATTGCCATCTACCGCAACTGAGACTCGAACTCAGGAGAGATAATAGCGACTAGACATGTGCCACTCAACAGTGGACTAGTCAACTGCTACCGTCCCGGTAACACATTAAGAAACGCCACTAAACTTCCATACCCTGGCCAGGATTCGAACCAGTGACTCCGTGGTCGCAAGCCAAGTGCCTTAGCACTGTGACATCGAACCGATAAATTTAAGTTGGCAAGTAATACTCAATATACAATAAGCGGCGGCTGAATTTTTACAATATTTTCTTCTTCTTCTTCTTCTTATTCTTCTTATGGTGATTCTTCTTCTTCCTCGTATGCGTCTTCTTCTTCTTATCCGTATTCTTCTTCTTATTCACAGTATCCTGGCACACGCTTTGTGGTCTATGCATATTATAGTTAGTCTCCCTTTGCTGTATTATACGTCAGCATCAGGCCAGGCCACCTGTCGCTGTTGCTTGTTAATCGCACGGCCTCACCAAAACACTTCCACGCCTTTTGATGATACCAGCCCAACGTTTTACAGAGCGGCCTCTTCGCTTCTTGACATCTATTTTTTTCTGGACAATAAGATAGTTACTTATGTATACAACCGACCGTTACCGACGGCAACATTGAAAATTTCGTAATTTCCTTGATCTATCGTGAATACTAACAGGGCATGAAAATTATAAATTAGGATTTTACATGAATTATGATAATTGTAACAGTTTTATCAGAAATAAAGAACATATCAAACATCTACTTATAAAAATAAATGGTTTATTGTTTCTTGTCTAAACTGCCAACAAATATCAAATAAATTCAAAATAAATACTAACATAATGTACTTTGCTTCTAAATAAAATGTTAAATCTCAATGGATTTAAACACCCCAAGCGTTTTCCTACATAATTTGCGATAAATTCATGCGAAACGTACTTTTACGTTATAAAAAAAATGAAACACGATGTCATTTAAATTGTTTTTTCATTGACAAATCGCCAATTTTTTTCAACAGATATCTTTTTAATTCACTGGAAATTTTTTATTAAATTCGCACAGCACGCTTTAATGTCTGATCCAAGTCCATTAGAGGCCATTAAGTAAATTTATAGAGGGCGCCCCTAAAATTTGTGAAGAGGTAATTTTTAAAGTACCATATTATTAAAATGTATAATAAAGTTAGATCATCTTTATTCCAAATTATTTTTCCAGTTTCATAACTTTATTGTAGATATGAAATCGTTAAAAGGATTAATTGTTTTCAGTTCAGTTCAACAATGCATCGTTTTGGTTATTTACTTAAAATACAATTACTCAAGCAGATTGAATCGTCAGAGAATTATTTATTACAATAAATTAGCCAACGGTGCGAGACCTTCTAAGTCGAGGGGGTCTTACTATATTAAGCTACTGACAGCATACCTTTAACTGACAAAAAAATTTTAAAAGCATACATACTGGTCTCAATTCGACCAGTATGTATGCTGTTCTTGTTCTGTCATGTTTGTGCATTGATTTCTCTGGAATTTTACGAAATCCTTTACAAACTGTTACTCCAGTCAAAATAGATATTTAGCTTCGTAAGAATTCGAACAGAGCTGAAAATTGATACAGACCTTGAATACACTATTACAAATGAAATGATAAAAGTTCCCACCGATCCCATGTCGGCTAAAAATTTTGTTCAAGGTCATAGGTCACAAGTATCAGTTTTTCGCATATTTCTCGTAAACAATAAGTGTCATCGTAAAAATAGACCATACAAAGTTTGTACGTGATGCAATTTTATACAAAACCAGTTTGAATACTTTTTTCCTGCGAATCATCATTCATGAGATATCGCGATTTCAGAATATGGAAATGTCGTATTTTGTTTAATATGCACATATTTTCGCACCACCGATGAGGTTGTGTACTTGGCGCATTTTTTTTAACGTGGTTTCCCCAGTAGACATAATCTGCGATCAATTATGAGTCTGATTGATTAAAAAATTTGACTGTTGGTAATTATCAGTGATTCAAGTGAAACGAATTATTGTTGACTTTTAAAAATCGTCGTATGATTAATAATCTTCGAATTCCACTTCAACAGTGGTGTCTTCTTCTTCTTCGCTTCTTCGCATAAGTTACAGATTTACATGAAAATAAAATTTTATCACCTTTCGGTAAATTGAACCTTATTACGTAATATTGATTCTGACGACGGCGTGAAAAACCGCTGCCTAAGGAATCACTACTTCCACATCCAGATTTCAGGTCCAGGTCACTTTAAAGGAAACATATTGACTATATTTGGACTCTAGTACGTGGAAATTATTGGTTATAGGATTTTAATAATATTTGAGGCAGATATAGAAAAATTTGAGGCGTTGGTTTCTACCACATACGTAAAAAATGAAGTTCTATCTTGGTCTATTTAGCTTGCGTTATTCACAACCTACCACCTCCCACCCCTTCAACGGAATCATATCAATCAGATATCATTACTATACATACGTGTACCAACTTTCAAGTGAATATCTCAATTTAATTTTGTCATATCTCTTAATAAAGGAGCGCTAGGGCAAAACTTTTTTTCGTGTAAAAGTGACAACTGTGGTACTGTGGGGATTTATAGAGACAATACTTCGGGCTCTTTGTGAACGCTCTGATATCTTGTTGGCAAATCGCCACCTTACAACTATTACTATATCGTCAGCGTATCCTAGGCAGTAAAAGACTTCCGACACAGCCGTATATGTATTAATGCTATAGCTAAATTCTTTGCTGTGTAGAATATAAGAATAATAATAAGAGCCCTTGGAAGATACAGAGTACAAAACTTCAGGTTAAAACACCTCAGCGCTCTGCATGCAATCCTAACTACGACTATCAATTAAATCATACGACGCCCTGAGGAAGTTCCTAAGTGATTATCCTCCTCTATAAAGAGCTACCAAGAACCAGCTTGCTTTATTTATTTTCCCCTATTTACCCCTAATTGAACCCATAACCCTTCAACGGAATAATCCCAAAATATAATCTAGTTCCTGGTGTCAATATAATATATACGTATACCAAATTTCAAGCGAATATCTCTATTTTTTATCAACCTCTTTAATAATGGAGTGGGGGGTGGTGGGGGGATGGAAAATATTACAAAAAAGATTAAAGCCTTGGCTTCTAGTACATACACAAAATTTCAAATTTCTGTACTCTTACCAGCTTGGTTTATTTATTTCCCCCTATTTATCCCTATTTACCCCCCAACCCTTCACCGGATATGTTCAAAAAACAATCTAAGTCCAGATCTCTTTTATCTCGCTTAAGAACGATTTCCTAAAACTCGCAGCTGATAATATATCTAATGCTAATGTATCTAAGGTTATCACCCAACCTAAATATTCTGATATCCTTAAGAGTAAGTCTCAACCTGCGGTCATCATCCAGCCAAAAAAACAGGATCAACCTAACGCTCAGACAAGGTCTGATATCAACAAAAAAATCAATCCTCTGACGTCAGAACTACAGCTGTCGAAAGTTAAAAATATTAAAAATGGTGGTATGCTCATTGGATGCAAGAGCAAAGCAGACAATGAAAAACTTAAAAAACTGGCCCAAGAAAATCTCGCAGATTCGTACGAAATTAGAGAAGTACGTGGTGTTAGTCCTAGAATCCGTGTCGTAGGAATCACAGAAAACTACTCCGAAGAAGTCTTACTGGATTATTTAAAAAAGCAAAATAATGATATCTTTTCCGAAAATTGTAGCTGTAAATTTATTAAACTCACAGCCACAAAGAAAAACAAAAACATTTATCAGGCTGTATTTCAAATTGATAGGAGCTCCTACGATAAAGTCATTCAGGCTGGCAATTTGTTCATAGGCTACGATAGTTGCACTGTTTTCGATGCTTTAGATATTTACCGCTGTTTCAAGTGTAATGAATTTCACCATTCTTCTAATAATTGCGACAAACCCGTGTCATGCCCAAGGTGTGCTCAAAATCATGAAGTTCATTTATGCACCTCTGAAACTTTAATATGCTCGAATTGCTCGAATTTAAAAAATGTCCCCACAGATCACGCTGCTTGGGATACTAATAAGTGTACTGCGTATATTCGTGCACGCGATAAACTTCGTAGTGATATACTAGCTTTAACCATTCAATAGCAATCAGCGGCAAGTCCCTCAATGGAAGCTCATCTCACGAATGTAGGTCGCAATACGAGTAGTGGAGAATTTTTAATTTACTATCAAAATACGCGAGGTGTCAGAACTAAGACGGTCGAACTTTACAACGCATCGGCGTGCTCCGAATATTCCGTGATAGCTTTAACCGAAACCTGGCTAGATTCCTCCGTTTTTAATAGCGAACTATTCAGCAATAAATTCAATGTTTTTCGTTCAGATAGAGATTTTGCTGCCATTAATAGATCAAAAGGTGGAGGGGTACTATTAGCAGTAAATATAAAATACACTTCTTCTTTATTAAGCCTTGATACTGCAGGTTTTAACAACATACCTGCCATCGACATCTTAGGTATAAAAATTTCAAATAATTATCAGTCTCTTTACATATTTGTTATCTACATACCACCGAGTATACCTGTTGCCGATTTTGAATATTTTTTTGAGACACTAGGTACCCTGAAGTATTTACAAAATAGCGATAATGATATAGTCATTTTGGGCGATTTTAATATCCCCAAATATGCATCTTACCTAAAAGACTCAAAATCTAACGCCCAAATTAGAGCCTTGAATAATTTTCTAGACACTAATAATTTATCTCAATACAACTCAATATTTAATGGCAATGACAATATTCTTGATCTAGTATTACACAACAAAAACTGTGATGTATCTCAATCTCCTGATCCGTTAACTAATGAAGATTTTCATCACCCTGCTCTGATCATATCAACTGAAATAAGTACTGTTAAGAACCTTATTAATAATTTTCCAACCAATCATGACGTTAGTTATAATTTCCGCAAATGTGATTTCTCCAAATTGTATGAAAACCTTCTCAGCATAGACTGGTCCTCCCTCTCTTCTTTTAATGACGTCAATGATGCATGCACTCATTTTTACAACAAACTTGACTCTGTATTTGAATCTTGTGTACCTAAGAAATCGACTTCTCGTAGCGGCAGATATCCTCCGTGGTTTAATGGCAGTATCATAAAAAAAATTAGCCTTAAAGAACGTCTTAGGAGACAGTATGCAAGAACCAGTGATCCACTTATACACAATAACCTCAAAAACATCAGAAGGGAAATAAAATATGATACCAATTTAGCCTACAGAAATTTCGTGCAGAACTCTGAAGACAATATAAAAAATGATCCCAATAAATTTTGGGCTTTCATCAAAAGTAGAAAAGGGTCGGCCAGTGTATCTGAAGAGATGTTCTTCGAGGGATCTTCGCTAAACAATCCCTCTGATATACTAAATGCATTTGCCAATTATTTCGGTCAATCTTATAATGAGTCTTCATTAGATATCGAGGAACATCACTTTGAGACCGATATACCTAACAATAACCCTATTGTTAGCATAAACTCTTTCAGTGAAGATGAGGTTATTCGGGCTCTAAAACGAATTAAACCCAAAATGACGACCGGTCCTGATTCCATTCCAGCATTTTTATTAAAGGATTGCGCTATCATCTTTGCATATCCTCTAACTCTAATTTTTAACTTAATCTTAAAAAACTGCCTATTTCCTGACCTATGGAAATATTCCAAAGTATGTCCCATCTTCAAAAAGGGAAACAAACTAGATATTGAGAACTTCAGACCAATCTCTGTAATTTGTAACTTCTGTAAAATCTTAGAAATATTACTTCATGATAGAATATATCATTCGATTAACACCAAAATCTCTATTAATCAACATGGATTTATGAAAGGGCGTTCAACAACAACAAATTTATTCTGTGTAACTCAATATATTTCTGAATCCCTAGATGAACGTGGGCAGGTAGATGTCATATATACCGATTTCTCCAAAGCGTTTGATAGACTTGATCACCAGTTGTTACTTAATAAATTAGAAAAAATCGGCTTCTCATATTCTTTGCTCCTTTTGTTTAAATCTTATTTAATGAATAGGAGTCAGTACGTTGCATTAAATGGGTTCAAATCGATCGAATTTGCTGCCACATCTGGAGTTCCCCAGGGATCTATTCTGGGGCCCTTGTTTTTTAACATATTTATTAATGACATAGTGAACGAAATTAATTTGCCTCACCTTTTATATGCCGACGATCTAAAAATTTTCACAGTAATTGATGAAATCGATGACTGTTTTCAACTTCAGACTTCTCTTGACAAAATAAACAACTGGTGTACAGTAAATAAATTATTCATGAATCCTAGTAAATGTAACGTAATGTCCTTTTCTTTAAAAACATCACCTTTTATTTTTGATTACAGGTTAGATAATGTCATACTTCAAAGACCTATAACATTTCGCGACCTCGGCGTAACTTTTGATAGTAAATTATCCTTCACTGATCATATCGATACCATTGTGTCCGAAGCCTCCAAAGCCCTTGGATTCATCGTTCGTACTAGTCGAGAGTTCACTAATACTGATACTCTGAAAATTCTTTATCAATCCTTCGTCAGATCGAAACTTGAGTACGCATCGCTAATTTGGAGTTCCAGTTATGATGTTCACAAGAATAACTTGGAGGCAGTTCAACGTAGATTTCTTAAATTACTGTGGTTCAAATCCGACGGTACCTATCCAGTGATTGGTTTTCCGCACAGTAACTTGCTTGAAAGATATTCTATGACTACTCTTGAGGTTAGGCGTACGTACTTTTCTCAAGTATTTTTGTTTAAATTACTACACAATGATTTTGACGCACCCGAAATAATTAGTAAGCTTAATTTTCACGTTCCCAGATTAACCTCTCGTAATCACCAAGTGTTCTATTTACCTACGCCGCGTACCAACGTACTAAATAATTCACCTTTATATACGATTTGCAGTACTTCTAACAAATTATGTAACGACTTCGATATTTTTAATTGCAGCCTTAGTGACATAAAACAAAATGTTCTAAATTAAATAACCAGTGAGTGTCTTTGTTTTTCTTAATTTGCTTTGAAACACATATGTGTATATATGTATATATAGTTTTTATATTTAAACATTTCCCATGTTATTTTTTTCTCTTTCTTCGTATCATTAGTTATTCATAGTTCGTACATTTAAGTAATTTTTTTTCTTCATTTTACTTTCTTTCTATGTTGTTGTATATTATGTAATTAATGCTTTGTATGCCTTTATTCCTGTTCTGTAATTGGGTATCTTACCTGTTGAACAGTGTATGCAATAAATAAATAAATAAATAAATAAATAAATAATATGTATGTATACAAAAGTTCAAGTCAATATCTTAAACCGTTCCGGAGAAAACGTGAGGACAAAAAAGTTACAGAGAGACAAACCGACAGACCGACAGACAGACAGAAATTTTTTTGCACTCAAATTTAAATTGTCGACGTTCCATGACATTCTAAACCTATTTCAAGAAAAAAAAATTGAAAATTTTGTACGATTACTATACTTCCAATCCACTACGTGTATGTGGAAATAAAATGAATGACAAAATGGACGAATTTTTACCCGATCTCAATTAGTGGACAGGCTTATGGAATTTTGTGGACTTGGAATGATGAAAGCAAGCAATCCATTTCATCTGATATATAATATACAACACTAAGCTACTTCTTGGCCATCCCAGATACGTGTTGTTCACCCCCTGCACCCCTCCGTATGGTGAAATATTCAACTACTTATAATACGGCAACCATTTCACCATTCACATCAAAATATTCGTAATGTAAAGTCTCTGCGCTACTGGAGTAACAGCGGTAACAGTAAGTGGCCTTAACTTGAACAATGGACATTATTTTTAAACAAAATATAATATACTAATTTTCCGGTAAATCAAAGAGCGTATATGAATAGTTTTCAAATCAGCTAGTACAAAACTTTGTGTCTGCACACGCTTCCAGTTTTATCATTCATAAACTAAAAAAAGCAAATCTAAACAATTCACATTGTACAAAAAATTGGTTTTTGGATTTGCTAACTAACATACGAGTATTGATTATTATTTCGAAGCTATAGACCCCTTCCATTGTCTACGCCTATGTTGTTGGAGGAAACTTTGTCAGGAACATACTCAGTCTTTCTCTGTATTCAGAACCAACAGAGCTCACGGCATTGTGTGAAAAGGACCGCAAAGCCATATCCCTCTACCTTATACAATATATATCCAGGATAATAATGATATAATGGATTTACTTGAGGTACTTTCTGCCCAAATAATCACTAATGATAATGGCAGTCACTAAACGAATTTGCTAAATTAGACCCTGCGGCGTTGTGACCTTTGCCTAGACTGATCCATTCATTTGGATTTTGGTCAATTACAAGTTGAAACAAGACTATTTTACGAACTTCACACACAGCTTATTATCATAAAATAATAGCAACAAACTATGTAACTAAATTATAACTTTATTAATTAATTTGATAAAGTTTGTTATTTCATTTTGATTAAATTTGGTTTGGATTTAATAACAGGGACACCGAACAAGTTAATTCATAAACGTGGCTACCTTGTGTGAATTCATGCCGCCATAATACATTCATTATAAATCTATAATAATAATATACACTATGCGGGATTCTCAAGGGAAGCCCGTTATTACATGGAATATATTATCTATACAATAATGCAGATTAGGTTGATGTTCGACTAAATGACGATATAGTTTCCTTATTACGCTATGAGCGCATAAAATTCAAATTAGGTGGACGTATTTTAAGGAAATTGATTTTTGAAGTTAATTAACGCAGACATCTACAGGGAGTAGTGATGGTATGCACATTATAAGGTAAGCGTATAAAATTTTTGTGTCTAGCAGACTTCACAAATCGCCGTCATAAAAAAAAGAATTTTTTTCGAACACCATATTAATAATGATGTATGCACCCCCCTTTTGTTTTCGGGTTAAAAGTTACTAACATTGATAGCAACAAAATAAGGAAACTTATAGTATTTTGTCAATATTTTCAAGACTAAACGGCACGGTATCCATATATTTTTGAAATAAATTCTGTAAAATAATAGTTGTAACAAAACAAAAATAGCTACAGTTGGAGATAAAGTTTATATCGACCACCAAACTCTCAAAAAATCCGAGGTGCTTGTTTTGCATCATTATTTGGTAGTAACCTTGCGACTTTTCTCGGACATCTAAAATACAATTAAAAATCTAAAAAAGAACGCTGTTCATCCGTGAACTCCAAATACTTTTCGCGACAAAGCAAAATTTTAGATCTTTTTTGGTTTGCTGCTCCCATATAAATAAACTATTTTGTTTTATATCGACATGGTTTTTGCTTTATTTATTACACATCATCTATCAATTTTCGTGACATGGATCTTGTTTGTCACAACATTTTCGACCAAACGTTCTTTTTACAAAAAAAATATGTGGATATCTATATCCACATATTTTTTTTGTAAAAAGAACGTTGATTTTTTTTATTTCAACTGAAGCCTTAATATACTGCAAATGAGACACAAAATGCGTGCTCCACTGAAAAATATTGTTTTGTATTATAATTTGAGGCTTTTTATGTACAAAATGTATACGTTTCTAAATTACGTGGAAACTTTTGACATTACTCATTATCATTCATCTAAAAACATCCTAAGCTCCAACCCCTGCGCTCTCCTTGTCTTTGTCACCCCTCTTTTAGTGGTGAAAAGTCAGTTTTCCCTAGAAAACTATTTTCCATTAACTGTATGAAAGAATTACAAGGGATAGTAATTTTTCCAAATTTAATTTTCTATGGAATTGTGCCTATAATATTGAAACATATTCTTTATAGGATTTTGCAAACAGCAAAAAAAATAACTATCTATAACTAAAAGAAAAATTTTGCGTAAAAATGTTAATGAAATCTTTGCATTCTTTCGATAACCTGAATTTTAGTTATGCTAGCAAATTAAAATCCTGAAATGAATTTGTCCAATTTCTTATTTGACAATTCTCATTCTCACACTAGCATCCACACAGTCCCCTACGGCCATGCAGATTAAACTGGTATCTACATAACCCCCTACGATCATGCTGGTGTTAGAATAAGAATTGTCAAATGAGAAATTAGACAAATTCATTTTAGGATTTTAATTTGATTTCATTAATATTTTTTACACAAAGTTTTTCTTTTAGTTATAGATAGTTATTTTTTCTGCTGTTTGCAAAATTCTATAAAGAATATGTTTCATTGCAATTATAAGCAAACATATAATAATTCATTTTTAAACATACATAGAGTATATAGACTCCAATACTAGTAAGCTAATAGATAGGTGAGATTGTTTTTTATCAGTCAATGTCAAATATAATTATTTCACACGCATTCATAGAAATTATCTTGGTTTTGCATGAAACATCTTTATGAGTGGATTTATGTCTTTCTGATGAGCTCCAGAATAAGGACGAAAAACGTTTCAAGAAACAGAATGATAGATTTCATGAAAATGTAATCCATTAGAATGAAAAATGTTTAAGACAAGGTAAATATATAAATTCATTTTAGACCTTTGTTCTCATTTTTAAATGAATCTTCATGATTTGGGGGTTATGTAGATACTAGTTTAATCTGCATGGCTGTAGGGGACTGTGTGGATAGTAGTGTTAGAATGAGAATTGTCAAATAAGAATTTAGACAAATTCATTTTAGGATTTTAATTTACTAGCATAACCAGAATTCAGGTTATCGAAAGAATGCAAAGATTTCATTAATATTTTTACACAAAGTTTTTTTTTTAGTTACAAAATCCTATAAAGAATATGTTTCAATACAATTATAAGCAAACAAATAATAATTCATTTTTAAACATGTGCCTATACATTTTTAATTAGTTGATTTTATTGTTGAAAATTAAACAAATAAAAATAGAGTATATTCAATATTACCAAACCATTTTGTTTCTTAATATTTTCAGTATTATTAAAGCAAAAATAAATTATATAGTTATATGAGCGTATAATAATAATAATTAATAAATAAATTCAGAATAATTTTTTTCATACATATTTTGTTCGTGTCCCGGTTTAATTGCGATGATTGTCACAATACATGTCACTAGAATTATCACACATTTCATCCCTAATTTTCTACGGCCATAGTCGACTCTGCAACCATTAGATCAATAACAAGCCACCATAAGAAAAATATCTTGTAGAACTGACTGATCTTGTTTGGTATATTATTACTATTAGTGTAATGCAGGTTTTCACGGCCGTTGTCCAATGAAGTAGTTTCTTCCGGGTTTTGCCGCGGTCGACGTCAAGTCAAGTTCGACGACCGCGGCAAAACCCGGAAGAAACTACTTCATATTATTACTATTATTTTTAGAAATAGTAATACCCCACCCCACTGGAGATAAGACTCCATCATGTTAGGCTTTTTGTGAAAATAAACACGTGAGAAATATAGCGTCGCCCCTCATTGGAAAACATGCAAGATTGAAGTTTGAAATGCCTCGAAAACAGATACATATGCCAGGAACACATCACATCGCATTGCACTTTCAATTTATGTCTTTTACGTTGATTAGGTATTTTCTGGAATTATATTTTTGTATTTAGTTCATATTTAAGAAGTTCTATTGGACACTTAATTTCGATCAATTGTAAATACTTCTTGTTCTCTTACATTCCACTCTTCTATGTATCATTTAACTTAATTGCCAAAAGAAGAATTGCCCACTTTTATTCCATTTTCATTTGTTTAACTTTCAAGAATAATATGGACTAACCAGAAATGTAAAGCCATAAAGATGACGGGGAGAGGCAAGCATAAGATTTGAGCCCGAATGTTTTGCTCATTCATTTTGACCCAGATTAGTGTAATTTGACCCAGATTAGTGTAATTTTACATCGAGAAGGCTATTTCCCTAATAAATGTTTATATTTGCTTATTTCTGAGCTAATTTCTACAGATTATAAAGTTTCCATCTTGAGAAGAGCTTTTACTTAAAATTTTTAACTATACATGGATTGTAACAAAATTTAAATGCACACAGTAAGTAGGTATCTGTGATCAAGAAACATAGTGCTTTTTGCCTCTTCTCTAGGAAGCCAAGGTTGAAAATCCCCTAATGCTTTTTATCCATACATTTTGATATAGATAGTTCAATTAGAGGTTAGATCTTTAATTCCTTAAACAATTTTCTAACAAAAGTGTCCGTGGATGAGAAGGAAATAAAGACTTGCTGCCGAGAATATTTGGTTTTACTGTGGTATCAAGACCAAATATCTTCGCCAGACAGTAGCTAAAATTGATCTGAGAGGGACAAATCAGTAAATATTTTTTAGTATGTAAAGAAGCTCCACTCAGGTAAATTGTATGCCCCACAACTTTCATTTGAAACTGTACCTTCCATGCAAAATGCAATTCGGCTGATAATCACTTGAAATACAATTAGAGTTTCTCAATTATGGTAGAATGAACGGTTTATTTTTCAGAACAAAACCCGACTACCACTTGCATATAATGGCAGTCTGCGGGCACTCAACTCTCAATACATAAACCCTGCGCGGTAATTTTGAGGCCGCTACAAGTCTCAATCGGAGATTTAGTTCCATCAACGCATATACTAGACGGTTTATTTGCATCTATAAAATGCAAACGACCGTATTGTCCATTTAATATAATAACCCTAAGATTTAAAGATATGGCGGATGCGCCGCGTACAATAATTTAAAATGTAAAGTATACACGAGTTTGGACGTAGAAGTGAAAACTAATTCTATGTTTGACAGATTAGAGGTCAAAGATTCATACAACATATGGGTTATTCACGGAAAGAGGGTCTTAGACGTTTCTTGGGATCTGTTAAATTTAGAAATTTGAAAATTGGGCTAAGAGGGTTTTTGATTGTGGCGGATCTAACGAAAATATTTTCATGCATGCGTTACGTCCACTTACACCGGATGTAGCACCTAACTTTGTTATTTTACATATTTTATTTCATATCTGGATCCCTCATAAAATTTCTGCTTGGGTTTATGTACGACAATATGCTCTTAAACCTACAGGTCCAGAGACAAACGTGGAATGTTCTGATAAATCTTCTTGTGCTATTGTGTCGTCGCTGGTCCATCCAATTAATGTAAGAAACCTGACTTTTCCTTTTTGCTTCCTCTTCTTTTGCTCAACTGACTCAGTTTTGTAAGCAATAAATTACTGTCAGGTTGTCAAGTAAAGGAGAAGTATCGATAAGGTAACAAATAAGTCGTGAAAAAGCCTGAAAATATGGTATATTTCAATAAAATGTCGATTAGATAACATTTTGAGATGTATGCTTCCCTAGAACAAAAGTTATTAATTTTTTATGATGAAAGATTGCAAAGAAAGGTACAAAACGGCTGAAGTCGTTTTTTATGAAATTGAGACCGATTTTCCTAGCTAACGATACCCTTTCTTTGTGCCGGCAATATCGGGTTTCATGTGCGCTTTGACAATGCCCAATCTGTATTCCATATAAATTTTCATCCTTCTCCAGTTATACTCAAACGGAATATATTACTTATCATCGGCTGTTTAATGAACTAAAAGCCAGAAATAAATTGTAGGGGGCGCTCTAGTGTTTCCAGAGGTGCCGGATACCTCTTGGCTACGGACCTGCCTCACAACAGAACACAGCTAATGTTGGATATATTGTTTTAATATCCCTCCTAGCTGCAACAAACCACTTTTCCCGTGTTTTCAGGTCTAGTGGAATAGTCACAAAAGTGTTTAAATGGATTTTAATAGACATATTAGTACATTCTAGTTACTTCATACTATTAAACTTTACCCGATAAACACATATAAACATTTAGAGTAGACGTCAGCTAGCTAGATATCAGATAGCTGAGCGTCGCTTTGCGTAGGTTGCAACTTTTCAAGTGATCAAAAACGACATTATTTTTTAATATTCTTATCCCAAATTTGACGCAGATCTTTTTACAGTAAATACAGTCGATATTAATTAAAACAAATAAGCATGAACCTGTCTATTTTACTAGAAATGTACATAAACGTCTGTAATTCAATTACAGAGAAAATACTTTTAGATCAGAGGCCCTCCGAAAGTTTTATGCCTCAAATACAAAATACAATTTAGTTGTTTTCGGACCTTTCTTCCACAGCATTCCCTGTAACATTAATAATTCTTTATCGCGGACACGTACTTAATTTGACCGCTATTAAATTCGTGTCCAGATGAGTCTTAACTGAGACCCCATTAAATAACTAGTTTGGTACTAGTGATTACGTCTACATCATTAAATTAATGCTATCAAGATTTACTTACTGAATCTGGGATTTAAATGCAGTGCTACAGTGGGATGCGGCCAAAGCTGAGTCCCTTCCTGTAAATTGATGTAAAATGCGAAGGGTAGGATTTTTACTCGACCATGAATTTCTAATTGCCAACCCTGCTGAAATCCTTTGGGTAAAACTGCCGTTATAGGCACATCCTGTAAAAGATAAAAATTCACTTTAAAATTGACATTTGTTAATTGTCCCACCATTATAGCCCATCGGCAAACCAGAATATTGAGCTAACAAATTCTAACTCTGAAACTGTTTCAAGAAGGAATCGCAGAACTTTATCTGATACTGAAGGATATATTATCTTCAGGTGTCTATATAATCCTTGTAGTTCCTCAAAAACCCCACCACATGATGATGGTAATAATAATAATAATAATAATAATAACAATAAAGTATATTTGTTGAATACGTAAAGTTGCAATAATTTTACCAACAAAAGAAATACTATTACATAATCTACAAAAAAAACTAGAAAAATGTCCCAGAGCAAACTGATTCTTAGATGTAACCTTAATTAAATAATATACCGCATTGTCATTTAGTAGTTCTGTAGTGGTTTTAACTGTGGTGTTTTAAGTTTCCTGTAATTATGTAAATTATTCTGTGAATAGTTTGTGAGTGCTTTGGTTTTACTGTTTATAAAGAAACTAATCTCAATATGGCCGACAAAAGACTGAATGCAGTAGCCAGAAAAATGGTGGTGAAATTAGTTGAGTACCTACTTCAATCAGGAAAAATGTAACGGAAATCCCCTTTTACCTTTGCAAGTAGTCCAACGTGTTCAATAATTAAGTGTGTACACCAAGTTAGTGCTTGAAAATCAATTGACCATAAGCTGTATTGTATATGTGTGTGGAGGGAAAAGTTATTTTAACAAGCAATTCAATTTTACATCCGCGTAGTAGAGGTAAGAAAAAGTCGTAAATATTTTTTCTTTTTTTAAGTTGAAATGGGTTTAAAATGATATGAAACGACAAAATTATAAATTTGAGAGAAGAAAATTTCTGTCTGTCGATAACTTTCTGGAGTGCACGATTACTCTGGAACGGTTCAATTTTTTTTCTGCAAATTTACAATCTACTTCAAAGAATACAAATTAGTAAGTAAATAGTTTGTAAGGGTTTGACGTGAATCAGGCACTATTCACTGATGGTTATCTGAGAGTTCACCTAACTAGGTATTTTGGTCACAAGTGACTTGAAATTTGGTACCCGTATATATTACAACGAGATATGGTAGTTGATAATCAACTAGCTGAGCTTATTCCGTTGCATGCAAGTGTTGGTGTACCCCAGGGTTCTATCCTGGGCCCACTGTTATTTTTATTGTTCATTAACGACCTGTCTTTAATACTTACTGATGTATACTCTATTATACGCATATAACACTTCACTAATACTGAAAGACACTGACCTAAACACTCTGAAAGCCAGGGCAGAACGCTGGTTCGCAATAAATCGACTACACTTAAACCCAGCTAAGAAGATAGCCATGACTTTCCTCCCTTCGTGATCTAAGTGGTATAGATAGTAACCGACCTTCTGTAAAGTTTCTAAGAGTATTCCTAGACCCAAAACAGTAATGGGACACTTAGGGTGAGTTTCTGGCCATTGCTTTCACAACTTCGACAGTTATCCCAAACTGTCTCAATACAGGTTCTTAAGTCAGCATATTTTGCACTATGCTGATCTCGTATGTTATAAGCTATTATCACATAGGGTCACTCCGCTTGGAGACACATAGAAAGAAGAGCTGTCAGGGTTGTGGCTGGGGTGGATTATAGAAGCCGTACGCAGGATGTTTTTATAAAATTTTAACATATCCCTGTATAGATTCTTTAGTGGCATCAGTCTAACGTTTCAGTGATCTCCCTCTTCGTCTTTTTCCATCTGGATTTCCCTGGATAATCACACGGTGTATACTGTTCCTCTCCATAAAAAAAATCGAGGGCTGTCCATGGAGCTCACAGCAAACGTCTCCAGACTCATATCTCAAAAGCATCAATACGCCGTCTATCTCCTTTCCTAATAGTCCCTGTTTCAAATGCATAAAGAAATAGTGAAAAGAGAGGAAACTAAAGCGTTAACAAGTCCGTTCTTTGTACGCCTCGTGACGTTCCCATCTGTGGTCTCTACACCACTACCACAAATTTTAAATTAGTATTAATATCCATAACAGTAAGTAAAACACATCTATATAAACATAACATGTTTTACCATAAATTTTACAAGACTATACTAGATGTGCGAAACATCATTATCAAGCTAAACAAACTAACCATTATTCTATTGGCCGATTTACTGCACTTTTTATATAATTGTTGCACATTCTATAGAATACTCTCCACATTTTTATCATAAATAAGAAGATATTTGCGAAAATTATAATAATGTTAGTTTGTATTAGCGGGTGTGGCCTTGTCTAATTACAGGAAAACTGAAAGCCGCCAAAGCTGGGTCCATAATCTTATCGCATTTGTGACAAATTTATTGCTGTTAAGTTGATAAGCATTAGGGATTATTGCCTGATTAGCCAGTTTTGTCATATAACAATGTTATATAATATAAATAAATAAATTTAAATGTTTTTAATAATTAATAACTTCTTTATTTATTGATCAATTTTGTTCAAGTACAATAGAGTTCTTCCTCTAACTAGCACTAACTTACTGTCCAGATTTCACTACAATCTGACTTTTCGTTCTAAAATTATCGTACTTACAAGAAACGTGACGGCCGGGCAGACGGACTGACAGACAGACGAACGGACATTTTGAAAGTTGTTCAAAATTCGATCTCCAACACAATGATACGAAAATTGTTTCCCTACCAGCGATATTACCGGTTTTAGAAATGTGTCGATTGAATGCAATATACTCTCCGTGTTGTATTTGCGAAGAGTATAATAAATATTTACCTAAACTAATTTGTTAATGTAAAACACTTTTTACATTTTTCATGCTACTGTATCCTACTTAATGAAACGCTAATGTTGGTGATGAGAAATATGATTACTAACATTTAATATTGTATTATTTAAACTAGTTTTCATTGCAATATACAAAGTTTTTGAACATTTGAAGATAAAATTTCATATTTATAGTTATTTATGATTTAGTATTATTTTAGATCGAAGCCCGTACTAACTCGCAAACTTTTTCATTTCATTACATAACCTAACTGCTAGTTGAAAACAAAAACATAATTTAATTAGCTAATTAATTCAGGTTTTTATGAATTTTATTCTTTGGAAAATGTATCATAAATCAAAAATTACTTCCTATTTTGACGAGTCGACGCTGCTGTATCCCATAAATTACCTAAAACGAAAAGCATTCAAACGTAAAATAACATTTTTAATTACATATCGTTAAATAAATACGGCTTTATTTAATTATCCTCCTAATTAAAAGTTGTATAAATAAAGTTAGTTAACTCAAAGGAAAAGTTTATTTTTAATGATATTGCTACATCACGGATATCTAGAGCTTTCCAGTGAACGTGTGTCAGTTTTAATGCGAAGTGAACGATTAAAAATGTATTTTACTGCGATAGACGTAAAGTGCATATTTAAATACTGCAATGTTTCAAATGAATGTTCTTAGTGAAAATGTAAAAGTGCACTTTTGGAGTAGACATAAAAATTTAAAATGTTGCTCATCATATCCACCTGTTTATTATAAAGCAGACACCAGAAGTATGGTGATAGGTACTCCTGGAGTGTTTATAAGTACGGCCACAAAATTTTCATTTCAATTGAAAGTGATAAATATATTGGCATTTTAAACTAGTGTAACAATAGAACTCTTTTCCTTAACTAATCGTATTAGAAATTACTTCAACTCAGCGACGCTAAAAACATCTTCAAGGTAAAGACTAGTAGCATGATGTCATATCCTAGCTGACACTCTGGAATGCTAGAAAACGTCGACATTTTTAGTTAATATTCGATAAGATACTTGATCTGCATACAGAGGACCTAGCAATCAGGTACAAGAGAGTACTGAGGCCAATAATACATACCATATCTAGTATTAACTGGGATTACTGGGAATGCGATAAACAAGTATTTCGAAGGCTGCAGACATCACTGTGTATCCGAAATGGATTATGGTTAGCGCAGTTACGACCTTCCAAACTAAAGATATTAGAATCAATTCATGGAACTGTGCTAAGACTAATACTGGGTGCTTTTCACACTTGCACTTTTCCGGCAATGTGCTGCGAAGCCAGTATAACCCCATTAAGGCATAGAAGAAACCAACTAGCTACGGTACGGGTATAATGATCAAAATCATGACCAAATCAAATAGTATAAACATTTTTTTTTATTTACACATCTACGCCTCCCTCGCTTCTCAACGCACCGCTACCAGCTCGACTGACTGAATGGTTCAGTCAAATAAGCGTTAAAATGACCAAAATCTCTAATTTGAGTGCTAATGAATGGATTTTGATGAAACTTTGTGCAATGTGTTTGTAATAACGTTAATAAAAAAATTGAAAAAGGATTAGAGTAGGAAGTGCTCGTAAGGGGTAGAAAGCACCCCATTTTCACGGGTTCGTAACTTGCAGAATTAGGTCAAAAATGCACAAAAAAATACCTTTTTTGACCAAAATTAATATGTTTTCACTGTTGTGAATTTTAGATATAGGCACTCGAAAATTCCTAAGAGTGGGGGGGAGGGGAAATGTAAAAGTTGAAAAAGAAAGAATTCAAGTGAATGTTTCATCGAAATACAACACTTTTTTTATTTGCAACTTTTCTGTAAAGTGCGTTTTCATCGAGTTTTTCCGGAAAAACATGAAGTACCTACTATCCCTCTCTTTGATATTGTAACGCTTTAAAAATATGTAATTTAAAATTTAAAAAAATTCAAACGTACGCAATAAGGCCTTCTAAACATGTTTTGTCTTGTGAAATGTTTTTGTAACTTGCTCATTTTTCGAGTTACAGGCAATTTTTCACGACAAATAATAAACTACATTTTTTGCACATTTTCAATTTAACAATTATATCGAATCTTTAAAAATGGTATAGCTATATAGGTTTCGTATTTTTTTATAATAATATATAAGAATCATGCTCATTTCTCGAATTTTTATGTAGTACATTATCATGAAAAAATGTATGCAACTCGGATAATGACAGTTACAAAATAATTCAAGACACAAAAAAATGTTTTAAAGGCCTCAGTGCGTACGCCTCGGTGAATACGCACTTTACAGAAAAATTGCAAATAAAAAAAAGTCTTGTATTTTGATGACACATTCACCTGAATTTTTTCAGATGTATTTTTCAAATTTTACATACTCCCCGTCCCCATTTTTAGGAATTTTCGAGTGGCCATCTCATCTCAAATATGCATTTTTCGAAACGAATTAACAAGAGTAAAAACATCTTATTTTGGGCCAAAAAGGGTGGATATATATTTTTTTTCGTTTTTGACTAATTCCACAAGTTATGGAACCCGATCATTCCCTACTCTAATCCCGTTTCAACTTTATTACTAACGTCATTACATACACATCGCACAAGGTTCCATCAAGATACATTTATTAGCACTCAACTTAGAGGTGAAACCCACCCTTGACTGGACTAGAAGAGCGGTATTCAATGGATTATCGACAACCTATTAAGGCACATTCGGTCCATTTACAAATAGTGCAAATTTTTGTGACGCAAGCTCTCGGACTAAGGATGGGCAGTCAAGTAGTACAAATATCTACTGAATAATTTGAAACGCATCTATCCTCGTTTAATAAAATAATCGCGGATTCCATAAGTTTCTTTTTTTAGTTCCGTTGCTCTCCTTTTTCAAAATCCATTGGATCATGTGGTTATTTTCCCACGCGTGTTCACAAATTTTGTATTTTTCGAATTCTCCCCTTCTACCGTAATTTCTGTATTCACCAAGCCTTACGTTGAAAGGCATGATTATTTTGTGTAACGAAGATCGAAGATGGATGCATTTCAAATTATTCAATGGAATCTTGTACCAGCTGATTGCCCATCCTTGGAGCCGAAGTAAGTAAAAACAAGCTAACCGCTATACTCTTCGCCGATTTATCGCCCTTTTTACTTCCCTCGCATACCGAAGGGAAGTATTGTATTCGAGAAAAAATCACCCTCCGAGATTTTTTCGGATTCTGACGTTTCAGAACACGTAGATTCCGAAATATAGGTTTCTCAATTCCGTCAGTCTGTCTGTCTTGTCTGTCTGTCTGTTGGTGCATTAACTAAAAAAAACTACTTGACGGAGAGCAGTCAAATTTGGTAGGTAGTTAACCCTAGTGTCAGCGAAGAACTGGTAGAATTTTCACTGAAAAATATACAGGGTGGACCGTCTAAACGGAATAAATAATGAAAAAAATTTTTTTTTGCTCAAATTTAAAATTTCCACGTTTCATGACGCGCTAAACCTATTTCAGAAAAAAAAAATTTTGAAAATTTTTTTCAATCATTTTTTAAAAAAATTTTACCACTAAAAAAATTTTTTTTCTTTGTTCAAATTTAAAATTTCCACGTTTCATGGCATTCTAAACCTATTTAAAAGAAAAAAATTTTTTGAAAATTTTTTACCAACATTTTTGAAAAAATTTTTACCACCAAAATAAATGAATTTTTTTTCCCCAAAATTTAAAATTTCCACGTTTCATAGCGTTCTAAATCTATTTAAAGAAAAATTAAAAAAAAAAATTTGAAAAAATTTTGCCACAAATAAGTAGATGGAATTTTTTTTTCAGATTTAAAATTTCCACGTTTCCATGGCATTCCAAACTTATTAAAACAAATTTAAAAATGTTTTAGAAAAATTTAAAAAAAAATGGAAACATGTTTATGTAATCTATTTATTACCATTATAGAATAGACGAAATATTTTTTTTGCTCAAATTTAAAATTTCCACGTTTCATAACATTCTAAACCTATTTCGGAAAAAAAAATTTGCAACATATTTTCACCAATTTGGAAAAAAATTTAACACTAGAATAGACAGAAAACATTTTTGAAAATTTGTTCTATATTTTAATCACCACTATACTTCATTCCATTACGTGAATGTGGGATTGAAAATGTGAGAGATGGCAATAATATTTGGCATATCCTATTATATACTTTTATTGAATAATGGCATCCCAAGAAATAATTGAGTCATGGTGGACATTTATAAAGGTATTTGCGCAAGCCTCCCATATTTGGCACCTGTTATTTAGTATATTGAATTTTTGCTGTTGGATGAACACTCTATATTTTTTTGACCAAAAGTAATCAGGTTTTCTTTGTGATAATACCAATAATTATATTCCGATTATTATTCCCAATGTCATTTCGTAATTAATAATTTTTTTGAGTGACAGTCATGCACAAATAACGAGGGAAGTTCTGTGTAACTTTACCGATTTTTATATAATTGTTGCACATTCTATAGGGTACTCTTCGCAGTTTTTTTGTAAATAATATTGATTTTGGACGTTTTCAGTTTAATTACAAAACATAAAGAAAAATGTATGTAAAAAGAAAATTTTTGTTATTCAAAAACAATAGAATTCTTGCTCTAGCTAACACTAACTTACTGTCCAAATTTCAATACAATCGGACTTTTCGTTCTTAAGTTATCGTGCTTACAAAAAACGTGACGGACGGATGGACGGACAGACAGACGAACGAACAGATAAATGGACGGACAGACGGACATACAGACGGACATACAGACGGGCGGACGGACGGACGGACGAACATTTTGAAAGTTGTTCAGAATTCGATCACCAATATAGTGATATGAAACTTTTTTCTCTACGAGCAATAGTATAATAAGAAATATAATTTAATGTCTCATGTGACTATGGAAATACGTAAACAACGAACTGTCATGGTTGATGGCCAATAAGTTTTGAGAACGGAAGTATATAATAATCTTCCAAAACGTTAACTGTCTTTAATTTTCATTTTCGGTTTTTATTATACTCTTCGCAAACACAAACCGAAGAGTATATTGCATTCGACGGGCACATTTCTAAAACCGGTAATATTGCTCGCAGAGAAAAAATTTTCATATCATATCAGTGTTGGTGATCGAATTCTGAACAAGTTTCAAAATTTCCGTCCGTCCGTCTGTCCGTCTGTCTGTCCGTCTGTCCGTCTGTCCGTCTGTCCGTCTGTCCGTCTGTCCGTCTGCCCGTCTGTCCGTATGTCCGTCTGTCCGTCTTTCCGTCGGTCCGTCTGTCCGTCTGTCCGTCTGTCTGTCGGTCTGCCCGTCCGTCCGTCCGTCACATTTCTTGTAAGCACTTATGAACGAAAAGTCCGATTGTATTGAAATTTGGACAGTAAGTTGGTGTTAGCTAAAGGAACCCTATTATTTTTTAACATAATCGATCAATAAATAAAAAGGTTATAAATTTTTTAAATAAAAAATTTGTTTTACTTACATTTTTTATGTTTTGTAATTAAACTAAAAATGCCTAAAACTAATATTATTTAGAAAAAGCGGCGAAGAGTATCCTATAGAATGTGCAACAATTATATAAAAGTGCAGTAAATTGGCGAAGAGTAACGGTTAGCTTTTTAGTTTATAACATTGTTCTACTTTATATATTTATGTGCGACATTTTGTAACAATCAAGTATTCAAGAACCAACCTCTGGCTGATGCATTTGGCGCAGAGCTTTTTTCATTAAAATTTGTACCTATTTTTCAGTCGCAAAATACCCAGTAAAAAGTAAGAAACCTGAGTATGCCACAAACAAACAATTATAGACAATAACCAGTTTTACCGCATTCTGAATCGATAAAATTTTAGTTATTATAATTATTAACCATTTGTCGTATTATCCAAATAATTTAAGTACCTACATAAAACATGTTTTACCTTCGCTTGGTATGCTACGTTCCGTAATCACGAATGGAAAACTGCAAAACCGTAACTAATACTCTCACGTCGGATGTGTGTAATCCTCGCCCTTTCTCAAATAAACGTTAATTACATATAAACTCAGGGCTGTTTTTTGATTGTGTAGAGGGTTACGTTACTCAAATTTTCTATCTATATTTGGCACATTTAAACTACGAAAATATTAACAAGTATAAAAATTGCAACTTAAATGCACGATATTTCTGTATACTCCTGGCTTGGGATAATAAGCGAATTTTTAATGAAAAATAGCGGGTATAGTTTTAAAGAATTTAATAGCTCAAGCTGTTAATACTGCTATGGAATCGGAAGAATATATCAGAGTGACGCAAGGAATTCAAACTCACTGTCGAAAATATCAGAATTCGTATCTAAACGACGTCTGTTAAGAACTGGAGTTGCATGTAAATCACAATAATGGCAAGGATTGTTTCAGAAAAGTAAGGAGTAAGATGTTATATGCTAACTAAAAGTATAAAATGCATGCCTTTTTAATCAGTTGCGATATATGTAACATCTAACATTAAAAAAAATCAACAAACTTAAATTTATAATTTTAATTTTATTACATATAAAATTGAAGCTAAAACTTAATCGATTAAGTATTCCATCGGTATTTAAAATGTTGAGGAGAAACAAATTATTGAGGTTTGATGAAAATACTGCGAAAAGCCCCCCGAAAATAGCCATCCTGGGGCAAGAGATGACTGGCAACAGATTTATGAATAAGAAATTTTTGTACCTAATCAGAAGTGTAAGGTTTACAAAAAAACGTGAAGAGCGGACGAACAGACAGACGGATAGAGGGACGGACATTTTGAAAGTGGACCAAAATTCGATCACCATCATGGTGATATGTAATTTTTTCTCTACATATAATATACCAGCAATATTACCGGTTTTAGAAAAGTACCCATCAAATGCAATATATTCGTCGTTTTGTTTTTGCAAGAGTGTAATAATAGGGAAAATAGTAAGGGTATAACTAGTAGGGTGGAGCGAAAATGGCGAAAAAAATTTTTTTTTCGAATTTGATTTCTTCTATATGTGGAAAAGTGGCTACGTGTAGGGTCAATTTACTGTGAGAAAACTGAGCCTCATGCGATTACCTTGGCGGTGCCCCGGGCTCTTCAAATTTGTGACTTTTTTCTAAATAAGTGAAATTATTAGAACTTATGATTTATGCAGCTCTTCGCTTGTTTTAATATAAAACAACCCAGAGCTCATCACGTAGAGGTGGCTGCATGGCCAACTCCTCCGATATGTTACCCTTCGATACAGACAAACTCATGTTATACAAATATGTTTAGTCTGTACTTAACATTTGTAAGTCAATTTCGGGAAGTTCTGTGGTAATATTTTGAAACTCTGTGACTGGTATAGATTCGCAAGATTGTAATGCTCTTCTGATTTCACCAGAAAACCCACAAGGGCCAGTAGTTTCCCCATCTAAATGTTTTATTAAATGACGCAAAGGTAATTCATTTGCGTGTAACATACAAATGAACCACTTTAGTGGCCTTCCAATATGCATTTCTAGCTTTCTATTTACACCATTATAAATTCCCGTATTGACAAAGGTCCCATCACATCCAATAGCCACTAAGTTCGTCAAATCCATATGCTGCTGCAGAAACTATATCAAATTTTCGGAAATTGCCTCAGCTGTGCCACATGGAACAGTGATATGTCCAAAATATTAATATATAGATCCGGGTTCTGAAATAATCACAGCATGTTCTTCGCTAATTGTACTTCTGTGATTTTTGTTACCAACTGAATGCTGAACGAGGGTATTATCTTTTCGTCCATTGAAATAAATGGCTTGTAAAAAATCCTTGTCTTGCTTGGTTCTTGAAATGTTTCGTCTTCTTTTTCTCTCTCTTCTTATCTTACTTCTATCAATTATTTTACAAGTTTCTTCTTTGGTTACCAGTCCAATATCGTTTAATACAGCAGACGCAATAATAGCAGCGGATCTGTCAGAAACACCTGTGCGATCGCACGCTTTTGCGAGACTTGGTAAGTTAATACGCATTTGTTTAAATCGTTGGAGTTGTAACTTTTGGCTAGCTTCCTGCTTTGCATTAGAACTGCCATCAATATCATCTGTCTCTTCACCATCTAACAGTTCCATATCCAGCACATTGGCAGTAGAAGTTGAAGGTAGCGATCTTGTTTCCAACACTCTCCGATGTAAGGATCGCTGAATGTTTCGAGTAGCTACTAGATCAATTGTGCCAATAAACATTTTTCTCTCAGTTCTCTGGTCTACTAGAAATTCTCTTTCTCTAATTGGCACTTTGTTTTTACACTTACACAATGAAAAGTTCGCGCACTTGCAGGACGAAATATTAAGTTTTGTTCCTGAAATTTCTCTAAATGTTTTCACTTTTTGTCTAAGTGCATCATTCAATTGGGATTTTAGAGGTTTCTCAATTTTTCGTGATATTGTCTTATCATATGTAATATTTGTTCATCTGCCACCACGAGAATAGACGCCTTAGACCAAACAAGTTTCAGCTCTGCAATCAAAATCTCTGCAATGTTACTTAAGGTCGGTTCTGCTTTATTTTTGAGCTGAATTCATTACGGTTTGACGTATGTATGCATAGTTTTTCATCACATCCGCATATGTAGGTAACGTATTTTTCCTAAACACGGAAGGAGCCCCAAATACAGGGCAGTCAATATCTTTTCTAGTTTTTGGCATATTTCACAAAAAAAACTCGAATATCAAAATTCACCAAATAACAACCAAAGTAACCGAGATACAATTATGCGGTTGTAAAACTATTTTGAATGAATATCGGCAGCTTAAACGCACACTCACTTAACGACAGTCGCTGGAGAAATAATTGAATCGGCTTTGTTTCTGGCAGTCGGCGACCAATTTTGAAAGTTTTGCAGGGAATTAATATTACTTAGACCACCACATTTCCGCATAAAGGCGTTCAGATACTAAAATGTCAGATTTTTCACTCCACCCTAATAACTAGTACAATAGATACACATCGCCTTTAAATCAAATTGAGTTTCTTTGGTTTGCCTAGTAAGCACGATTTATTATTATAAAACACAATTACTGTGACTGTTCTTGAAAAAAATCAATCGCTTTATGTTGTTTGTACATTGGATGATGGCAAACGAAGAGAATTTTTCCACTTCGTGCAGCTATTGTATGTAGAAGCTTGCATAATACCTTTTTTATAGAGAATTTACTTTTTCAATTATGAGTAGGTTCATTAGTCAAGACGTCATTCCATAGAAGCGAGATCATGATACCTAATATACAAAATCAATTCCCAGCAAATCATATTACTTCCACATCCACGTATTGGATTGGAAGTATAGTAATCGTAAAAAAAAATTCAAACATTTTTTTTCTTGTAATAGGTTTAGAATGTCATGAAACGAAAAAAAATTTTCTGTCTGTCGGTCTGTCTGCAACTTTTTTTTGTCCGCGCGTTTAAGATATTGACTTGAAATTTTGTACACAACGTGATCTGGAACTGGATTGTTTTTTGAAGATATCCATCAGGGTTGGGGGTAAATAGGGGTAAATATGTAAAGCAAGGTGGTAAGAGTACAGAAGCTTGAAATTTGATGTATCTACTACAAGCTAAGGCCTCAAAATTTTTATAAAATAAAATTGAGATATTCATTTGAAATTTAGTACACGTATGTATTATGATGACATCTGGAACTAGATTATATTTTAAGATGATTCCGTTGAAGGGTTGAGGGTTAAATAGAGGTAAATAGGGCAAAATAAGTAAAGCAAGCTGGTAAGGGTACCGAAACTTGAAATTCGCTGTATGTACTAGAAGCTAAGATCTCAAATTATTTATCAAATTATTTATAATATTTTTCAACCCCCCCACCACCCCTACTCCATTATTAAAGGGGTTGATAAAATAAAATTAAAATATTCACTTGAAATTTGGTACACATATGTACCCTAACGACATCTGGAACTAGATTATATTTTTAGATGATTCCGTTGAGGGGTTGGAGGTTAAATGGGGTTAAATAGGGGAAAATAAGCAAAGCAAGCTGGTAAGAGTACAGAAACTTGAAATTCGGTGTATGTACTATAAACCAAGGCCTCAGATTTCTTTCTAATATTTTTCAAACCCCGCCACCTCCGCTCTACTATTAATGAGATTAATAACATAGAATTGAGATATTCACTTGAAAATTAGTACAATTATGCATTGTAATGACATCAGATTGAGATTATTCCATTGAAGGGGTGGGAGGTGGCAGGTTGTGAATAGGGTAAAATGAGCAGGGTAAACTAGAAACGTTATTTTTATCGTATTTGGTAGAAACCAACGCCTCAAACTGTTCTATGACATCTGCCCCAAATATTATTAACATTCTATGACCAATAATTCCCACATACTAGAGTGCAAATCTAGTCAAGATGTTTCCTTTAAAGTGACTTGAATGAAAAATCTGGATGTGGAAGTAGTGATTTCTTAGACAGTGGTTTCTTTAATAGGTTTTTCGAATTCCTAAATATGAGAATTAAAAGCAAAAGCTAACCGAGTCAATTTGATATTTTTTACGGGTATAAATATAAGTGAAAGCTTGGGCTTCTACTATCGTAAATCGCATAATGTTGAATAAGCAACTGAACTGTGTAATTATCAAGTACATGGGTAGTAATATAAGAAAAATAAAACGGATTATGTAAACACAGATTTCAAAACACAGGAACATCACTTCATATTTGTATCCAGATTTACCAAATCAATACTTCGATGACGTCCTTTAATGACATCTTGTCAAGTGATAAACAGATGAAGTAATGGAAGTCGCATTTATTTAGTTTGAAGTATCATGATATACGAGGAATCTGTGCTTTCATTATTTCTTTTCCTCATTTCACCTTGCTTACGTATATTATGGGTTACTCATTATAAGCACAAAAGTATAATTCAAAAAATTCTGAAACTCAGAGAACTTGTTTGAAATATGTTAAAATAATTGATAGAATCTCTCACCTCCAAAATCAATTTAGTAAAGTACGTTATGTCTATATCTCTACTGCTGCAGACTTTCCACACCACATCTTCAATACATAATACCCTGATTTCTGCTTTTCGATGAAACTATAAAGCTATATATACTATAAGTCGTTGATATAATTAAGTCTAAATTTAGTATTTTGTATAATTAAAGTTGAAAATTAGATTAAAGTTATTAACAAAATATACGATATTAGAAACCAAACGTTAATGCTTTAAATTTCAATATTTAAATTCAAAGCTAGATAAAATTTGATACTTATGAGACGTAATAAGTCTTCAATTATCCGAACGGCGCAGCGATGACCTGCAAGGGGGTTGAGCGTGGCTTGTAAACACACATAAAAACGAAACTCTACGAAAAGTCTATTTCTTGTCAAAGAGCTTACAGCCATTCTTGATAAAGAATAGCAAACCAGATAGACATAATACAAAACTTATATACATGAATATAAGAAGAGCGACAATAAGATACAATATGCCAATGAGGTTGTCAACATGTCAATCACGACAACAAGACAGTTTAGAAAAATAAATTACTAGCCCTCAATCAGATTCTATCTGACACATTCCTTATGAAATCTCTATGATGCACGTTGTAACAACATAGTAAGTAATGTTTTGGTTTATGTCGAACTGAACTTGCCTCTATTAAACCTCTCAATTTTCACGGTGACCGTGATTGCTATTGACAATTTACATAGGTATATGTTAAATTTTAATTTTAACATAACAGATATCTTGGCTTGAAGTGCTCGATTTCTACTAGCAACAAAAAGAAGATCCGTAATGGTATTTATACAAAACCCCTATTTATTTCAAACAAATTTTCTGTTGGATGACCATCCTGTATATTTTCTTTGTTTTATTAAAGGTATATCAGGTTTCCTTCCTGGCAGTAGTAGCAACGACATCTCAAACATAGTATATTTTTCACTAAAAATATATTACGTTTCCCCCTTGATAACAGTGTTAACTACATTCCAAATATTGTTTGCCACTATTGTGTCTTAATGAATTATTTTTTAGAGTGACCATTTTCTAATAGGTTTCTTCTTTGACAGCAGTATTAACTGCACACCAAATATTATTCATCATCCTTAAATTATTTTCGTTAATGATTTTTTAAGGATGTCCACCATGTATATTTTTACAAAAATGGGGCAGATTTATTCTTTAACAATTGTGTTAACTACATGTCAAATAGCTATGCCCGTCACATTGTTTTCATTAATCATTTTCTTGCCATTCCACACTGTATATCTTTACTAAAAATATATCCCATTTCTTTATTGGCAAATGTCAACTTCCTATCAGATATTACTCTATCCGTCAAATAGTTTATTAATATAGCACCAACAGGCATACTAGGCCTGTCACCATGAACTTTTATACTGAAAAGTTGCGAAAGTTTTTAATTTTTGAGACAATATTGGAGGAGGTGAAAAGTAATGAATCCGGTTTTGCACACTTTTCCGACCCGCGGAACATTGTTAAATTAACAAACACCATAAATTTGTAAAAACTTTTTGAAAAACAATTATTAGATATCTTTTGTGAAGTTTGCACCCTGCTACGATGACCGGAACATTGCAAGTAAATATGTATTAACGTTATTGTGATATATTTTCAATTTATTTATTGAAATAGGTTTAGAATGTCATGAAACGTCGAGATTTTAAATTTGAGTGAAAGAGAATTTCTGTATGTCTGTCGGTAGGTCCGTCGGTCTGTAACTTTTTTTTTGTCCGTAAGCTTTCTCTGGAATGCACATAGGGGTATGTACATTAAAACCCTGATCTTAAATCAATTTCGCGAAGTTGGCCATAACACAAAATGCACTAGTGTATCGTGTATTTGAATACGTGGTCAATAAAATGCTGGTATTTTTTGTCCCCGGCATGCTGACCGGCGATGTACTTGAAATTAGATCGTGTGTTCACAGTGCACGCGTATGTGTTTTCGGCGTTATCTTATAGCAACATTTTGGAAGTGTTTTTTTATAATATTCTTACAAAATAGTGATTTATTGCAGTACAGATTATTCACAATGGCAGGTGTGAATAGTATATTTTTGACTTAAATGGCATATAAAAAATATTATTCATTGTCATTTTCATTTTTGTAAAATCAAATGAACTCGTGTGTGAAGTGTGAAGTGTTCTAATATACTTCAGGGTTCGCTCCGGTTATTATTTTCACACGATATGACAGACGAGAGGTTCTTCTAAATTTCTAATTCTATTGTAGTGGTAAAATAATAAAAAATACATATATTTTTTAAATTTTCAAAACAAATTTCTTTCTTGAAATATGTTTAGAATGTCATGAAACGTGGAAATATTAAATTTGAGCAAAGCAATTTTTTTCCATCATCCATTTTTACAAAAATTTTCAACAAATTTTCAAAAAAAGACTTTTTTTAAATAGGTTTAGACTGTCAGGAAGCGTGAAAATTTTAAATATGAGCAATAAAAATTTTTTTCCATCACCCATTTTATAAAAAAATTTCAAAATTTTCAAAATTTCAACATTTTTTTCTGTTTAAAATTTTGAAAAATAATTTTTTTGAGATAGGTTTAGAATGTCATGAAACGTGGAAATTTAAAATTTGAACCAAAAAAAATTGTTTCCATTACCTATTGATTCCCTTTGGATGGTCCACCCTGTATATTTTCCAATGAAAGTCTAACCATTTCTTCGGTGGCAGTGGCGTTAGTTAACTATCAAATTTGACTGTTTTCCGTAAAGTAATTTTTTAGTTAATGCACCAACAGACCGACAGACGGAATTGAAAAACCTATTTTCGTAATCTACATAGTCTGAAACGTGAAAATCTGAAAAAATCTCAGAGGGTGGTTTTTTCTCGAATACAATACTTCCCTCCGGTATGCGAGGGAAGCAAAAAGCCAACTAGTAACCGAAAGAATTAAAAATTTCAAAATATCTTTTACATTCTTTCTAGGATTTTCGGGAGTTAAAACCATGACTAGGTAACACTTATACGACATTATGCAGCGCCATCAGCATCACGATATTAATGAAAAACTGAACTATGGTGGATTTTTTTAAATTAAATACAGACGGTTATTTTGAATACGAATTGAAAGATATTAAACATAGGCTCTCATATGCTAAATCAGAAATAAAACGAAGATAAAATGTGTCACACAATGAAGAAGAGGCTTTTAAAAAAAATACGATTGGCTTCAAGGATAACTGTAATACTCTCAACTAAAACTCATTCGGGTCACCCAATGAAGTCATTTAGTGATTCTAGTGAGAGAAGTAAGAGAAGAAAGACTGAAAGCATTCGTTATGAAACAGGCTCAAAATCATTGGCTTTTCTACTCAAATGAAATTGTGAGCTGAGGGTAAAACTAATGCTTCCAATGTTATCAAGAATATCATAGAGAGTCCCGCAGGAGCTGGTAAATATAGAATCGTATTCTCACACTCCTTGAAAGAATATAATAATATAGGACAATTAACACCTTTGCAAGCTTTATCTATATTTGTGGAAGCTGGAAAAAAAATAGCAGAGAGTCATGCAATCTTGATGTTATTAACAGGTTGTTGATTCTTTATTAACAGGCTTACGGCCTATGAAGAAGAAGACACGTCAATTTCTAGAAGAAACAATAGCTATGTTTCTTCCTATTGAACCTGAAACAAGTACATTTCAGGGAGATTCTTCGGATTATAAATTACACATGATGTTAACGAATCATCAGATGGTGAAATATGGACGTCATCGCCTGATTAACTATGTTTTTTTTTTGGAACTCGGTAAATTAATTTAATTAAATACATACCAACACAGATGCAAACTATATTATGTATTTTCTTAATGAAGTTCACCGTAATTCTCATTTATCATGTTATTTAAATACTTAGAATTGTTTTAAATAGTAATAGCTCAAGAAATAACTTTGGCCAACTTTTTGGTACGTGGAACGATTGAAGATATTGGCTTGAAAATTGATACACGTATGTATTACAAGGTTTGCATAAACGGTCTTATTTTCAAAAAGTTATTACAAATTTACTTTTATTATATACTTTAACAAAGTTCCGGAGAGGGCGGGAAAGGGTGTAAAACCGTATTCATTATTTTTTTACCTCCACCAATACTGTCTCAAAGATGAAATATTTTCACAATTTCTTTTTCCTTTTTTACTGTAATGGCACTGACGGAATTGAAAGACCTTAATATTCGAAATCTACATATTCTGTAACGTGAAACCAAAAAAAATTCTCGGAGTGATTTTCTTACGATTACAGCACTTCTCTTCGCGAAGCAAGGGAAGGAATATGTGTAGATTTTTTATGTACCCTGGATGTTAGTGAATATATATTTAATATGCTTAAATAATCTAAAAAGTAATATTTGCTAGTAAGGGTACTTTTAATATCTTTCCCGGAATATCACCTAATTATTGAAACATATTCTTTATAGAATTTTGCAAACAGCAGAAAAAATAACTATCTATGAGAAATTAAAGAAAGCCTATGTGTAAAAATATTAACGAAATCTTTGCATTCGTTCGATAACCTGAATTCTGGTTATGCTAGCAAATTAAGATACCAAAGTGAATTTGTATATTTTCTTATTTGAAAATTCTCATTCAACCACTAGCATCCACACAGTCCCCTATGGCCATGCAGATTAAACTAGTATCTATATAACCCCCTATGGTTATGAAGATTCAGTTAAAAATGAGAACAGAGGCTTAAAATGAATGTGTTTACCTACCTTGTCTTAAAAATTTGTCATTCTAATGGATTAATTTTCATGAAAGCTATCATTCTGTTTTGGAAATGCGTATCATTTGAAACGTTTTTCGCCCTTATTCTGGAGCGCATCAGAAAGGCACAAAGCTACTCATAAAGATGTTTCATGCAAAACCGAAATAATTTTATTTGACATTGACTAATAAAAACAACAGATCTTCATCTATCTATTAGCTAACTACTATTGGAGCCTATATGCTATATGCATGTTTAAAAGTGAATTATTATTTCTTTGTTTATAATTGTATTAAAACATATTCTCATAGAATTTTGCAAACAGCAGAAAAAATAAGTATCTATGAGAACTAAAAGAAAAACTATGTGTACAAATATTAATGAAAGCTTTGCATTATTTCGATAACCTGAATTCTGGTTATGTTAGCAAATTAAAATCCTAAAATGAATTTGTATAATTTCTTATTTAAAGATTCTCATTCAACAACTAGCATCCACACAGTCCCCTACGGCCATGCAGATTAAATTAGTATCTACATAACCCCCTACGATCATGAAGATTCAGTTAAAAATGAGAACAGAGGCCTAAAATGAATTTATTTACCTATTTTGTCTTAAAAAATTTTCATTATAATGGATTACATTTTCATGAAATCTATCATTGTGTTTTGGAAATGCTTAGCCTTTGAAACGGTTTTCGCCCTTACTTTCAAATAATAAATTATGCAAATTCATTTTAGGATTTTAATTTGCTAGCATAACCAGAATTCAGGTTAAAGAAAGAATGCAAAGATTCCGCTAATATTTTTACATATAGTTTTTCTTTCAGTTCTCATAGATAGTTAATTTTCTGCTGTTTGCAAAATCCTATAAAGAATATGTTTCAATATAATTATAAGCAAACAAATAATAATTCACTTTTAATCACCTAATTATCTTGTTAATTATTGCTGAAAAAAAATTAGCAAGAAAATAGGATATTCTTACGACGTCTTTACTTTGTCATAATTATCTCGAAATTATAAAGAGCAGCATATATTTGTATCGATGGAAATACATCATTTGAGAATATTCGTTTTCATCTACGCTGCGATATTTGAATCTTCAGCCTAAACTCCTAATTTAAAATTATCTTTTATATCCTCCAAAATTCGCTGAAATTGTTAAAGATAAAATACTATTTAATTATAAAATTGGATTTAATTTAGACCGCAGGGTACATTTATACTAATTTTGTAAGTGTCTTAAATGAAATAGGAATTATTAAAAACATTTTCTGTATTATTCTTGGAATTAAAAAGGTCTACAACTTGTCCCAAGTTCAAAACGGAATTTTTAATTTAACTTAGGAAAAACCTCTATCGATTTTATTTAAAACATATTATTTTATTTTACAAACTAAACTCACAAATCGAATCAAAGCATTATCGAAGCAAAATGATAATACTGTAGATACAGAAGGACAAGCCAGACTTTATAATTAGTTCATGCCGTGGTTAATGCCTATTTGTGTAGGGGCGAGGATTATATTACTACGCATCAGACGTGACAGTAGAGCCGACATGTAACCGTACGTGAGTTATTTTAGATCATTATTTCTGTTTCATAATCAGTACAAATTAGCTCATATTTACCTGAAAGTCAGTTAGTTGACAGACTACATAATTTACATTCTTTACGAAAACAAATCAAATCACTTATTTCTTAAAGTTACAGTACAAATAAATTCATAACATAATTTTAAAAAACGGTTTTACCCGTGGAAAAATTCACTCCTTTTCAAGGATCTATCTTAATGCTTAAACTAAAAAGGGACTGCGGGGGCGGTAACTTGGTCTGATATTGTTTAAAACAATTTTGTTTATAACAAAAGGAAATATTACATTTTTTCAATCAAACTATGTTTTTTATCGGTTTCCAACAAGAAGTGTTCGATACTTTTTCTTTGGTACAGTTGGTATTTTTAATGTTTTTGATTTATAAAAAGTGAAAAATCGCCAATTTCTGATGTTCTAACACTTCAAAAGATATTAAAATAGTTATTTGTTTTTATAATAAATAATTTTGACGTCGAAGCAATGTTATCATGTGGATTTCAGCGTGTAGCTAATTGACTAGTACTGAAACAATTTAAGTCAAACAGAGGCACACAGTTGAACCTATTTCTACAGGATGTTTCCCACGATTATTCAAATTATGATATTTTTAAACAATCATAACTCAATTTTACTTCCACATCCACGTAGTGGATTAGAAATGTAGTAATCGTAAAAAATTTTTAAAAACTTGTTTTCTTGAAATAGGTTCAGAATGTCATGAAACGTCGAGATTTTAAATTTGAAGGGCAAAAATTTTCTGTCTGTCTGTCTGTCGATCTGTCTGTAACTTTTTTTTTTTTTCTTTGTCCGCACGTTTTCTCCGGAACGGCTTAAGATATCAAATATGTTATAACGAGATCTGGAACTGGATTGTTTTTTTAAGATATCCGATGAAGGGGAGGGGGGGGCTAAATAGGGGAAAATATGTAACGCAAGCTGGTAAGAGTACAGAAAGTTGAGATTTGATGTATGTACTACAAGCCAGGGCCTCAATACTTTCTATATTATATATCCAAATTCCAATTGCTTTAAAAAGTTCTGTTTACGTCCAATTTCAATTTCCGATTTTATTATTTTCAAATTTATTCATACAAATTAATAAATTATTTATTAACTTTGGATCTATTTTTGTCTTCAAAATTGTATTTCATGCTCTTCTTGTTTCACTTGACGTTTACAAAATTATTATTTAATGTCAATAATATTTTAGGTTATTTCACTCTCCAAAAACAATGCTTACTAAAGGGCGCGTGCAAAATCTGACAGCTAACGAGAGTGGAGGGCATATAACCTCAATGTTCCAAATTAATTATCGTGATATTCGCTGTTTTCGTTTGCTTTTTTAACTTTCTTGTGCTATCGGCTATTGAAATAAACATTTTTAAGATTAATTTTCATTATATATAGACAATTATGTGTTTTGTACAATAATATTTCCTTTGATTTGGCGAGATGTGCATTGTTTACCTATGTGTTTTTAGTTATTTTCTTCGTATATAAACAATGTATGGGATTGATCTTATTATTATATATGGAGCATATTAGTAGGTATAAAAAATTACTAGGATTTCAAGAAAGTCGTAGCAAGTAGATGGACTTTTTAGTACCGGTAGAAAAATGGCTGTTAAGGTTGATACATTTTATTTTACACAAATATTTCGTCATAATTAATTTTTATCAATAATTTAGAAACAAATCTAGCTAAACACAAATTGGTGTTATACCCGTCTAATGTTAGAACCTTACGGTCATAATGATAAACAGCTATTTTAAAAAATTACTTTTTTTTCATTTTGTGATTTGTTATATAATGGAAAGCATGGTTTTAGGTGCAGTATTTAAAATATGTTTGACGTTCCAGAGTTTTGTTATTTTACCAATATAAGCAGCATGATACCAACAACATAAATTATTCAGAATGTATGTGGAATAATGTATCTTTTAGAGAATTATTATCTCATCTCGTCTTATTTATATACCCCAGGGGAAAGTGTATTTGTATACGAAAATAAATTACTTGAACAATCAGCTTAATGTTAATCGTATCATTATTATTAAATTTGTTTATTTATCCGCAGCTTCGCTTATGCCTTAAAATTCCGAAATATTTCCCAAATGGTTTTAATGTTTACGCAAGGGTCTTCAATCAGTATAAAAAACATTTTCTATTTGCTCAACAGGATAAATTGGGGAAATTGTGTATTAGACGAATCAAATGAAATAATGTGTACGAACGTATATAAATCAATAGCAGCCGCAACACAAATTTGAAAGATAAAACGGAAAGTCAGTCAGTAAAGTAACTAATGTATTTTACGATATGATACATAGAAAGTTAAGTATCTGGAAAAAAGTTGCTAATATTCTTTAAACTTTAGAAATAAATGATAACATAGGCCGACAAAATTTAAAAAAATGGAATATATTTAACCAATCCTACTGTCTTCTATGTATTCTGACATGCTAAAACTGAATTTAATAGTAAGGAAAATGTTACGTTGTCAATTATTCTCCACAACCCCCTTTAACCCACTGAGGGGCATAATTTTTAAAATAATTAAATAATATACACAGGGATTTTTGAATATGTTGAGTACAAATCTGAAGTTAAAATAGAATTTTGACACAATGACAGCTGTTACTCAGTTGTCAAAGATTATGAAAACGTGTAAACATTGTTTAGTATATATTCCTTAGTTTTTAGGGCCTCTGAATACAAATCTGAAGTCAAAACAGAATTTTGACACAATATCAGCTGTCACTTAACTGTCAAAGATCCTGAAGAAGTACATACATTGAAATTTAGTATACATTCTTAAGTTTTTAGGAATGCTGAACACAAATCCGAACTTTAAATAGAATTTTGACATAATGACAGGTGTCAATCAGCTGTCAAATTTCCTGGAAAAGCAAACATTTATTTGGCACGTGTTCTCTTCTGAAGCTAACCATTATAGTCTTCGCCGATTTACTGCACTTTTTATATGATTGTTGCACATTCTATAGGATACTCTTCGCAGTTTGTTTGTAAATAATATTAGTTTTAGACATTTTTAGTTTAATTAGTTTAATTACAAAACATTTAAAAAATTTTGTTTGAAAAATTAATAACTTTTTTATTCATTGATCGATTTTGTTCAAAAACAATAGGGTTCTTCCTTCAGCTGTCCAACATACTGTCTAAATTTCAATATAATCGGACCTTTCGTTCTTAAGTTATCGTGCTTACAGGAAACATGACGAATTTTTTGTCTCCGAGCAATATTACCGGTTTTAGAAAAGTGCCGATCGAATGCAATACAGGGTGATTCACGTAGGCCATTCATTAGAATTTCTTCAACTTGCAGTTGGATTAGAAACTTGAAATTTGGTCTGCAGCCATAACCGATCATGCCTGTTCTATCTAAAATATTTTGAGTCCTCCAACTATACAGGGTGTGCCAAAAATTGGTACCAGCTTTCTTATTTTAAATGGAAACCTATATTTTTCTTTACATGGTTCGATTGGTCTTCTAATTCTGAGTTTAGAGAACCTAAGTTATGTTAACTTATCTATTACAATTTTTGACATATCTCCAATTTTTTGAAAAAAATTGCCGCTGTAGTAGTTTACGAACAAATTTGTATCTCGCAAATTTTTCAACATTATGAAACCAAATTTGTGAAGCAGTTAGCTGGAAGTCCAAGCTAACTTTTGACGTCCCATCGGTGGTCCCATTTTGTACTATATGGGCACAGTCGATTTTCAAATGTCGCAGTCAGAAATTTTCAAAAAGTCAATTTTTTCAAATGGCACCTACTATATTTTTTCACACCATTCGAAAGAAAATTGAATTTTAGGGTGAGTTACTTAAGCATTCCCTATACCTAACTTCACCCCATATCGAGTTATTCAATAAAAATCAAGAAATACCTTATCTTGCCGAGAGATTCCTTACTTCATCAAGTGTGCCATGGAAACAAAAGACAGTTGTAATAATTTTTAAAGAAAAATATGGATTCTTATTTAATTACACAGAACACCAACAAATTATTATTAACGAACAAGAACAATGTTGACGAAATTCTGACGTCAATGTGACCACCATATTTTTGTTCAAATATTCTATTATTCTACTTTCAACAGATTGCGTAGCACATCTTTGCGCCTACCATTTCTGACGCCAGAAATCAATGCAAAATTGAATTTTAGGGCCACTTCTATTAACATTGTGTATGTCTATCTACAGTCGTATTTGAGTTAATGGCATTTTTTTTAAAAAATATTGTTTTTTTTTCCTCAAGGGTAGTAGGCTTTGGAAACAATCATTTCATTTTAATTTTTATTCAAAAATCGTATTGCAATAATAAATAATAACAACAAAATAACAACAAATAAACAGATTAACAAAATAATTATTTCAATACAAATGCTCAATGTGTGCACCGTTTTCACTGACAGAATTTCGTCAACATTGTTCTTGTTCGTTAATAATAATTTGTTGGTGTTCTGTGTAATTAAATAAGAATCTATATTTTTCTTTAAAAATTATTACAACTGTCTTTTGTTTCCATGGCATACTTGATGAAGTAACGAATCTCTCGGCAAGATAAGGTATTTCTTGATTTTTATTGAATAACTCGATATGGGGTGAAGTTAGGTATAGGGAATGCTTAAGTAACTCACCCTAAAATTCAATTTTCTTTCGAATGGTGTGAAAAAAAATAGTAGGTGCCATTTGAAAAAATTGACTTTTTGACAATTTTTAATTGAGACATTTGAAAATCGACTGCGCCCATATGGTACAAAATGGGACCATCGATGGGACATCAAAAGTTAGCCTGGACTTCCAGCTAACTGCTTCATAAATTTGGTTTCATAATTTTGAAAGGTTTGCGAGATACAAATTTGTTCGTAAACTACTACAGCGGCAATTTTTTTCAAAAAATTGCACATATGTCAAAAATTGTAATAGATAAGTTAACATAACTTAGGTTCTCTAAACTCAGAATTAGAAGACCAATCGAACCATGTAAAGAAAAATATAGGTTTCCATTTAAAATAAGAAAGTAGGTACCAATTTTTGGCACACCCTGTATAGTTGGAGGACTGAAAATATTTTAGATAGAACGGGCATGATCGATTATGACTGCATACCAAATTTCAAGTTTCTAATCCAACTGCAAGTTGAAAAACTTCTAATGAATGGCCTACGTGAATCGCTATGTATACTCTTCGTTTTGTATTTGCGAAGAGTATAGTAACACAGACTACAGAGTTCAGAACACCAATAAAGAATTGATTAAAATAGAGTGAATTACTAGAAACACAAGTTTCTAAAATAAATACAAAATAAATCAAACACATGAAAATATAACGAAAGTAGTATTTAAATAATAAATGTCTGAAAAAAAAAATTTTGTCTGTTTTACCATATCCATCATTTTTTATAGATTTTAGGGCCGAAACTAAATTTTTCATTAAGAGAAAGGCTATACGTGTAGATTTTTCATAAAATACGTTTTGAACTGTTAATATTTGCCTGTAATAAAAAAAACATTAGTGATCCTTAGAAAAATACAAATACATAGAACTATAAATGACTAAACAGAAAATCGGGTTACAAATAGTTGGAAAACAGATTTCCAGAAGAACTGATTTTTATCAATTTCTTTCGATTGTTTAGTAAAACCGTCGCTTAATAAGAAATGAATACTTTTGGAATAAAAAAAAGAAAACAACGATCAGTTGAAAAATGACCGAGAAGAAAGCGACAAAAAAACAACCTATTTTCTAATTTTTCCGATTTTTCAGAAAATCTATTGCGTTTTCCGACAAAATGATAATGAATAAAAATTAACTTATTTTATAGGTCTCTCAATCATACAATAAATCCAATCATCTAAGCGATCAAAATACGAGTCATGTGCTCAATGATTTTTACACATCTGGACTCCCTATATAAATTATCTGAACACAAACTGCGGGTTCATAAAAGTGCATACGAAACTAGAGGTAGCTCCATGCCTAATAATAATAAATCTATCGGTTGGTGTTTATTGCAATCAAAACCAAGCGCTTTGTATATGATTATTACACTTAACACGTCAGGCTTACAATTTTGCATAGGCACATGTTCATGTGCAATTGTGACCACCATTTTTAATCCGTTGTTTTGAATTTGTCATTTTTTACATCATATTCGAAAATACCTTGAGATTATCACCAAAATTTAAATTTTGTGAAATTTTTGAGAATTTGGTATACTGTGAGCTAGACATAGCTTAATGAATCTACAATGATACCACCGTCGCGCTATACCTTACAGTTCGCAATAGATATCAACAATATTCGATAACAGCTTTACAACTTTTATAGCGTTCCGATTATAAGTAATTTTTAAACTGCAATACATTAATTTTAATTATTTTTTTTGTTAAACTTGAATAAATTAATTCCTAAACAAAAGCTTTTCTTATTACATCGCTCACAAATCGCTTTCTTAATAAAACGTTCGCCTGCTTTTAACCTCTTGCATAAACAACGAACAAACAAAACAAAATTCTTATAAACACCGGCGACTTCGCCAAATGTTAAAAATTTATTGGGAGGCTGTACAAAATTAAAAGACCTAAAAAAACCAATCGGAATATTTATTTGCCTAAACTTTTCACTTACAAGTTTCTTTGCCGTTATGGTTTGCTGAATTTAAGAATTATATCAGGAAGGGAAAGTCTGAAATGTCGAGAATGTCTGAACACGCGTAAGATAAGTCACATTATTCACCGCTGTACTCAATTGTGCAGAACGGAATACCAGATTAATGCAAAGTGAATTTCCCAAAATGTATGTTCACAAATATACGTTTCGTCTCTTATAAAAATTGAACTACAGTGGTCCTTATAGTACGGGAGCTTGGCGCCTTCTTCGGCACGTTGTCGTTTTATGCTCTATTAGTGGAGTAAAAAAGGACATTGATGTGTATAGTTTTGTAACAGCAATATTATGATTTCATACCTTCCGGAGTATCACCAGTAGTATATATCCGAGCTTTGAGCTTCCAAAGCCTATTGCGTTTTTTTATAAACAATTTTGTTATTTGAAAAGCGTTTTTTAGGTAAAAAGGTGAATATCTTCCAAAAGACCAAAAACCTTGTGAATTAAAATTCCAATAAATATACTTTGGTTTTGGGTCATTTGAGTACCTACATGACGTACAAAATGGAATATACTGGCTAAAAAGCGTTCTCTTTTTTTCAATTTCGTTTTATTGAGCAATAATTACAAAATTCAAAAATTAACTTTAAAGAGGTTTCTTCAAATAAATGTTCCACACGTTGCCTATTTTGGTTGTCACACATCTCTATGTGCTTTTGAAATGAGGTTCCCACTCTTCCTAAAACTACCGGTGTGGTAGATCTAAAGGTAGTTATTATTCTTTCATATTTTGTACTGTTGTTGGTGTGTCTCTATAAACAATTTCCTTCACGTATCCCCAAAAAAAGAAATCCATTTTCTAGCAGGCCATTTGGTGAGTCTAGTTCTTCTAATTCATTGATGAGGGTAGGTATTATTTAAGTGGTTTCTAATAGAATGTCAATAATGTGGTGGTGCACCATCTTGTTGAAACCACATCATATTTTGAATTCTTTCAAGAAGATTTACCAATAATTGTGGCAGATAGTTTTCCAAAAAATTAAGTTATATAGCTCCAGTCAATGTACCATCAAAAAAATGTGGCCTTATTACATGTTCTCCAATAATAATTCCTCCCAAAACGTTTATAGACCATCTGTGTTGGTTATCAACTTACATAAAAAAGTTAGGATTTTCCGAAGCATAGTAATGGAAATTGTGCCTATTAACAAATCCATTTTTATGAAAAGTTGCCTCATCAGTGAATAAAACATTACTGAAGAATTTGACATCATCTTGCACTTTACCTCTGGCCCAATTACGAAATTGTAGGCGCTTTTGGAAATCGTCATCAGATAATTTCTGATACATTTGAATATGATATGCATGCAACATATTTGTTTTTAAGATTCGACCCACAGACCGTCTACTTATTCCTACTAATAAGCTCACTTCTCTTTGACTAACATGGGGATTCTCAACCGTTGCCAGCACCATAGGAAACTCATTTTCTTCGCTCACAACACGTTTTATTCTTTCACTTTTTTTATACTCGACATTTCCAGTTTCCAGAAATCTATCGAGAGGATTTTTGAAGCTACTAACATCAGGACTCCTTCTTTAAGGATAACGTTGGTGACAAATTCTATTGCCAAGTAAACAATTTCTGTCTGACTCGCCCAAAACAAGAGTCTACAAGTTCCGCTTTATTAAAATTCATATTGTAAAATTCTATATAATATAATTCAATACAAATTGTAACTAACGACCGATAAGTGTGATAAATGCTCCATTGTACACGACAATTTATACCAAACTGAGGTTTTATTGCTTGTCGAATAACGAAAACGGCAAAAAAATGTACAAAAAAACATTACAGTAAAGGCCCTGTTAAATACTATTTACTCGTTTCAATGGATTGGAAGAAATGGTCCCACTAAATGGCCTCATTTCAAAATTGCATAAAGACTTGTGTCAATCAAAATGGGCGACGAATCGAAGAAAATGCCTCTATGTCCAATTTGATAATTTCAATGTAATATAAATAATAAGTAAAGTGCAACTTAAGCTTTTGTTTTCTAATATTTGATGCAGTGTTTATAACGAAAATTTGCAGAAAAATATTTATTTTGTCTGACATGTAATATATACATATTACTTTTCCCAAATAATAATTACAAAATACTATCTATCCATAACTACCCAAGTAATTTTTCCATAAATAAATCTGAAGACATTAAATATATTATATATTAAACGATATTTTGGAGAATATGGTGTTTAGATATATTTAAAATAACATAATTAAGACCATCAGTATAATTTTTTAATTAATTTACGTATCGGTAGTGCTTTCTTAACATTTCAGCAGTAACTTTTTTTACACCGACGTTAGAGACACAATTTTTTTACTAAAAACAATTATGGTATTTTTGGCGAAATGTTGTCGCTGACTTCTTTTTAAATTTCAACAAATAACAATCGTTCCTCGATGACTCAAAATATCACTATACAAAAACGACAACGACTTATAAACTTGTAATTTTCAGGACGGAAGACAATGGAATACAATTTAAGAGCACCAGTGTTATAGTCATTTAACAAATTAAATTGGTTCAATAACTTTTTTAATAACAAAAATATGACTTGAGAAGTATTAAAAAATGCCTGTTTTCAATTTACCGATTTTGGGGTAAAACTGACTTTTAGGGGATGTTCGCAATTTCGAATGTTAACGCGAACTCAAAATTCGAATGGGGCAGGTGATTTTATATAGGAAGCCATTTTCAGTTTTCTTATATCCTCGAGGTATAGACCTCTTTTTGCAGGCGTTTTTCAGACGGCTCGGTTCCCTACTATAAATAGAACTGACGTATTGGAAACCAATAATTGCACATTGCATGAAAGAAAATTAAATTAATTAATTGAATATCTAACTTCCTACAATTACATATACGAAATCTACTACATATGGTCTAACCCCTAATTGTTATTGACCATTAGAATAGCGCGAATATCTGCAACCCAAGTCGCAATTAAATGAGTACTGAAAACACAATTATCGTTTTAAGCTGAGTTTATAACACTTTGCACATTTATTTCTAATTGTATGCCTTAAAATGAAAGTCAAAGTTCCTATATTAATAACTGAAATTTAAACTATGCCATCTTAAAATCCCACTAACAATTAGATACTACTATTTAATAACATCGTGATGCTTTTTCCAATTATCAAATAATATGAAGACGGTATACTTTTATGCAGGCATAAAACGAGGTTTCATGAAGAAAAATTAATAATAAAGGTCATTTCCTTCATCGTTTCTTACAGCGCTCAGCAATTGTTTAACATAAAGTTGCGATTTAAAACTCATGAAATTAAAAATAATATTACTTATAAAAATGGTAGAATTTTATACACATATAACAAATACATTTAGGAAGCTGTATGGAATATATTATCATATAACATACTAACGAAATTAAATTTTTCGTATTACAAGAACAAATTAAATATAATACCTACTTTGCAAATTCAAATTTTCCTTAATAAAAACCGTCAGTGGTGTGTAGATGGGGAAATTGTGTGGATTAGAATCCCTTATCCCATGAAAGAATAATGTCGCCGATCAAAATTAATTCAATTTTAATATAATACATATTAGACTGTTAAAAAGTGATGGATTCCCATTGAAATATCTGTAACTAAATGTATCGGTATGCCCGTCATCGGCCACCAGAGGTGCTTCACGATTCGCTTGAATAGAACGCATGTAGAAATAAGTTGAAATTGTAAACTATAAATAGAACACTTCACATAAAATGTGATTATTACTATACAATAAATGCCTTAAATAGTAATTTAGAATTGAGACCTAGGGTATCGGGATCGAATCTTGGTTAGGGTATGGATGTTTAGTGGCATTTTTAATGTGTGACTAAAATGGTAGCAGTAAGCAGTGGGCTAGACCGCGGTTGGGTGAGGCAACACGGTTAGACGCTGTTTTTCTTCTAACTTCGACTGACACCTGTGGCAGATGAGAATATCGGAGGGAATGGTTGTTGTGATGTCTGTGTGTGCGTGTCTTGGTAAATTGGTGGAATAGCTGTGGTTAAATTCAACCAATATGGTAATATATTATTATATATTATAAAATACATTTTTATTATGTCCTATAAAATATTACGTAGAAGAATACAACGAGAAGTTTATTATGCCACAACCATTTGATGCACAAATAATCATAATCACCGTAACCTTAATAAAATTGTTCGCTTAGTTTTGTTCATGGACTTAAAATTAAAGCAAAAATGTACAAAATTAAACAAAGAGATGACTGGAGATGACATAAAAAATACTTAAAAATAAAAGTATAATTTAGGCTAAATATTGGGAACTGTAAATTGGAATATAGACGATCAAATAAAAGATATTTATATAGGGATATTTAAATAGGGTGTTCGTTAAAAAATAACGATTAAGATCATGCAACATCGTGTAGCAAAAAAATTAAGCCGTTTCGGACATGTGTTCATACGAGCTTTTTTTCATAAAATGACCTAAGGAATCACACCCCAAAATCTTAGCATGTTATTAAAGAACAGCTATATTTGTGAATTCTTTTACTTTTTTTATTCATTACAAATTTTGGAAATTTTGGTAACTAAATTGTGAACAACTGCGAACGATGCACTAGAGGAATTAAAATGTTCTTAAATCTAACATTCAAATTATGTACGTCTCTTCTGAATTTTATTTTCATATACAGAAGATTTATTCAATATTATAGCTTGGAACAAACACGCAGCATGATGAATCCTTGTATATTGCATACTGAACTATTTTACTTCGCGTACTTTGTGTGATACTGTTGTTGCGAATTCTGTATATTAATTTAAGGTGACATCCGATAGGGAAATATTTATTATTTTTGGCCATAACCTTTTTCTTAGTACGTGTATTTAAAAAGGGAGTGGCTACGTGGACGCCGCGGCGGACATCTATCATTTCTTAGCTGTCCGCCGTGGCAATTGGTTTGGATAGATACTATTTATTCTGTGCTATAGCGGTGTTCTCGACGTGGATCGCTAGCCTATGCGTAACGTTATCGCGTTTGTTTATGGAGCTTTTCCAATTGAGTTCGTCTCCATCTCAACAACAAAATTTAAAAAAAGTGTTTTTCCCATAAAATAGATTAAGAATTTTACCCATTGTTTAGAATTAAGTTTTAATATGTCCAAATTTATTGATAATTTTAAGCCGCCACAGGCGGCAGGAGTATTATCTTATTTTAACCATTTTATCGAGCTAAACCGGTCACGACCCGTCCAACCGCACTAACACCACGACGTGGTTGTACGGTTGGCTCCGGGTCATGATCCGGGGAAGCATTAACTGTACAAAACAAAAAATAAATATGTTGATGATGATGATGATTATCGCGTTGTGGAGCGACAGGTCCCGGGTTCAAGTACTGCCCACTTAACTTTTTTTTTTTAATATTTTGTAACGATTAATATCCTTTTTCACAAATTCTGGTTGGATTTGACGCCAGAAATGTTCTTTTTTTTTCATATAATAATTTATCTCTTTCATGTGATGGTAGTTGGGTTAGTTAGGTTGATTTTTATTTTGATATATAATTGTTAATAAATTATCAGCGCCGCAGGAATCATTAGCGTCGCAGACAAATACGGGGGGTGGTCCCCCGCCTTTTTTTTCAGAAAATTGCATAAAATATTCCAATTTCTCTATGGGGCGGTTCAATAAGTCGTGCAAAAGCGAATGCGCATGCGCGGCGGACAGCTAAGAAATTATATATGTCCGCCGCGGCGTCCACGTAGCAACTCCCATTTAAAAAACTGTGTTCTAACTATTTTGCAAATCCCTGAAAATATTGAGTGAAAATTCATAGTAATAGTCTTGTTATGGTTCTACTTAGGTAGTCTTAGAGTTTTTAAATATACGTACTAAAAAAAAGTTATGACCGAAAATAATAAATAATTCCCTATCGGATGTCTCTTTCTAGGAAATGGCCACCTTAATATATGAATTTTGTAATATTTCTATTATGCATATGACAAGCGCATTAATATGATGGACCATAAGAATCTGCTCAAATAAAAAAAGATAATACGGTATTTTTATAACAAAATTTCTTTGTTCCTTTGCTCCTAAAATTATTATATCTAAGTTGCTACGACTATTTATTAAACAGTGACCTTGAACTGACATCACTAATTTATAACCTTCATTTATATGAAAACTGGCTCCTCACTTCTAAGGAAGGAAAATAGTAGTACAGTTATGCGTCATGTGCAATGTGCATATAAGTGAAATTTGCAAAAATTCAAGTTAGGTTTACTTGTAAAGAGCAGTGGGCCAAGGACGGACCCTTGAGATACACCGTATTTCAAATAAAAACAATTTGAATTTATAATACAAACCTTCCTATCTGTATTTTTATAATTATCAATTAATTAGACGGATTCTTAAATACAATTAAATAGCAATTAAAATTGTAAAGTGCCTGTGTTATGTGTAATATCAAGATGTTAAACTTCCTTTATTTATTAAGTTTGCTTAGTTAACACCATTAACAACCGAGTCCTTTGCCATCATAAATGAAAAATCAAGCACTTTGTATACAATGAAAATCCAATAAAAGGAAATCTACACACGTCACTTCTTAAGTTAAATTGGACTATTCTTAAACATAAATGCTAATTTAATGAAATTGGCTCAATAGACTTGTAACAAAGCCTCTCTTCGGTGGTGCACAATTAATCATTCACCGAATTAGGGTCGATTAAAAAGGGAATTGTTGGTCCTGACAAAGAAAACAATGTAATTTTCATGTAATTTCGTTACTTTCTTGGTAATTAAACTAAATATGAAACAGAAAGAAGAAACTCAACAGACGCGGACGTAAAGACTAATCTAATAAGTAGTAATGCATAATACAGTTATGCATTCTAATAAGTGAACCCATAAATAACGAATTATATTATTTAAACAAACCAATGATAAATAGTAACTATAGTCTAGTAATTGACTATGCGGTACGGCGCACAGTGGGAAATTATGAACTTCTGGACAAAATTCGCCCTACAACTGAATTTGCAACGGGAGCTAATATTTTTTTTAATTACTTATAAAGGTTATCGATATAACATGGTACTGCTATACAGTGACTAAAATTAAGGCTGACCGGCAAAATCTTAAAACAATTCCTTTCAGTCTCGTCAATTTTGCGTACTTTTTGACGTTTCAAATTATTTCAAATAGAACATATCTTTAATCGTCGTTGATTACGAATACAATAGATATTTTGACCAATATCCAATTCGTTGAATTTTGAAGTAAAAACACGTTATATTTGAAACAATTTTGCAAATACATCAAAAATAGCCAATATCTTGAAATGTGTCCAATTTTGTTCAAAATATCTATTCTATTCGTAATCAGCGCTGACCCAAAAGGCATATAATTTCATTGTATTTTGTAATAATTTGATAAAAACTTTAAAAAGTACCCAAAATTAAGTAGACTGAAAGGTTTAATAGGAACTCTTTTAAGATTTTGCAGTCCAATGTTAATTATAGTCACTTTATAGCAGTACCATGTTATAGAGACAACATTTCTATGTAATTTTTAAAAAATGTTAGCTTTTGTTGCAATTCAGTTGTTGAAAATTAAAAGATATTTGGATATTGTCGTATTCACTGTAACGTGCCTCTTTTATAAAAGTACGCGTTAATATTCTGTGCATTATTTGAACTTAAATTCTAGCGGTTAGCATGACAAATGTTCAACCAATAGTGGGCGAGCCTATAACTAGAGAAGGGGGAACGCCACATTTTTACGCGGGATGAGTTAGTGGGCACTGGGCAAGCACACAAAGCAGTTTGTAGATGGTTACTTCGATGAATTTAGGCGAAATTGTTAAATCTGATAGTTCCCTAAGTTGTTCAGTACGTAAAAGTATTTAGTGCTATAAAAATCTACATTAAGTTCAGACAAGTTTAAAAGTGAATTAAACGATTGTACAGCTAAACGCAGTATGTTAGTATTGCGTAATGATTACGTTGATAGTAATAGTAGTAATTTTACGATTTGGGTTATGATAAAGGTTGGGCAAACATGGATGCCTAGTAAAATCGTGTATATGTTTGAACAATACTCAATGGTGTTTTGTAGAACTGAAATTATGAGATGAAAGTGTGAATATCCGACAAACCTGTATGAGTGTCAATGTAGAATGGGATGAAGCCATAATTGTATTAAAACAATATAATTAAAAGTTTGTACACTGATTTTAAATAAAATTCATTGCATTGTGGTGATACAATTTTTGTACATATGGCAAGTTAATTCAGTGGTGTTTATAAATATAACAAACGAACTAATGTGTCAATAGACAAACAGATAGATATAATACTTATAAAAACATTAAGTAAATAGTTACTAATCACATAAATGTTAAAATGAAAATACACACACATAACATGTACACTTAAAACAAGGTACAGACCGCACTAGCTTCTATGCAAGAATTCGTGCAAACTGTAGTAAAATTTTCAGAGAGAAATTTCTTTGTTTCCTTTATTAAGCTACGACAATTTTTTATGTTACGAATTTCATTTGGTAGTGCGTTGTGGCAAACTGTGCAGTTATAGTAAAAACAACGTTTAAAATTACTAGTTCTGTGGTTGTAATTATGACTTGCAGACAGCATCGTAAATCTGTCTTTCAATTTAGTAAAAAGTGTGATGCGTTTCAAAATAAATATGCTAGGAACAGTTAGAATTTTTTTTTGTTTAAACATGTCTCTACAGCTTTCTCTATATTTCAGTCCAAATGTAAGTCTCACTATTCTTTTTTGAATTATGAATACTCTATTTACATCACTTGCACTACCCCAAGAAGTAATCTTATATGATACATGTGATTAGCAGAGGGAGTAATAAACGTCCAGGAGTACTTGCTCATTCATCACATTTTTCAGTTGAAGGATAGCAAAGAATCCCTTGTTGAGTTGCTTGAAAACATGCTCAATTTGGGTATTCCATGTCAATCCTTTATCCAAAGAAGTACCTAGAAATTTGAATTCATCATTCATACTGTGGACTTCAGCCTTTGTTTAATTTGCCTGGCCCATTTTTTACGTTAAGGGCAGTTTGTAACTTGCTATTTTATTTGGATTCATGAACCATAAGCATTGTTAGGATTTAAGTTTTCATGTAGCGGAAACAATACAGTTACGTTTTATTGTTTTAGTTTATTAGTTGATCAACAATTAAACTTGATTTCGTCATGTTCTTTAGTTGGTTACCATATGTTTATTATAGTAAATATAATTATCAGATTTAACTTCTATATTTTGTAAAGGATTTTCTCTTTTTGAATTTCTTGACAGGTTATGTTTCATTACATAAATCCAGCTGTGGCACCCTTCTACCTTTTGTGTTACTTTAAATATTTTAAATGTAAAAGTTATAGTAAGCCTGTGGTGACAATCAACTATATTATATTTTGATTTAGTAAATTGAGTGTCAGATTATTGCTCACCTTACCTAAATTTTTTAAGAAATTTGGCTTCACTAATTTTTTAATGTTTTTTAGGATGTCCTCAAGACTGCGACTTTTTGCCATTTAATCAGAGGAACCTAGTCAACTGTCAACTTCACACTAAAAGGGTGTAACATTTGATAGATTACCTTGTTAATTTTTATGGAAATGAAGATAACCATGAAATAAGTCGAATAAGAATATTTGCAAGTCGCTATTGGAGCAAACTTTTTTTAAGATTCGATCAATGCTTTAGTAAGCGAGAAAATTCCCACTTAGTGTGATTCTGATCCTGAAAATGAAAATGACGGAGATGATTCCCAGGCCATAAGTGACAGCAGTGAAAAGTCTGGTACTAACAATTGAATATATGTGAATGATTTTAAAGCAACATACCGAATAATCTGAAACCCCACAATGCAAAAATAATTTTTATAATTTACAGCCTGATAGCATCTACTCCTTAAATTTTACGTCCGGGGAGTCTAGAATTCTCTTTACCCATTAAAGTAATACACCCTACCCTGCATTCTGAAGAAGCAGAGCACAAAATGATTCAAACAAAGGACATCTCACACCTCTTGGGGGTTAACGTACACAGACAGAATTTCTTGATATTTTAATATGCTGTTGCGGCTATCAAAACAGAGCATTTATTCAATTGCACCAACCTAGCTATACAGGATGATATAGAAAATTCAGTTCAGAAAATAATTTATCAGTTGTGGGATCTCAGATTCTAAATTCAATTAAGGGAATACTTTCAACTCGATTATTATTTTGTGTTTATAAAAGAGGATTACACATTTGAAAAAACGCAGACATTCATAACCCACCAACATTGTCAGTATCGGAGCTGGGGATCGAATCCAGTACACGTTAATCAGTCTGACCAAATGCGCTTGCCACTAGGACGCTTAGCCGAGTTATTTACTTGAATTTGTATTTTATTTTTACATGAGAAAACAATAATTAAAAAGTATAAAAATTATTGATGACTCGTCTATAGGTGAGCTTTGATTTTTCAAGTGAGAGCTGCTAATAAACTAGCAGGAAATATTGCGTTGTGTTTTAAATCTACACTACTATATTTTGTTTACATTTTTATGTTAAAGCAACTAAAATATTTGGTTAAACGTCTCCCTACAAAATATTTTTCATTCGGTTTAACTTTCGGACGATTGTGTATGTGTACTGAATTGGTTCAATCTCTCTATAATGGGTATACATGTTGGGGTCTCACAGAGTTAAATTAAGCGTTTACAAAAGTGTAGCTGCCTCTACCTTTGTGTACAAATGCGCTCCAGTCAATACTGATGAAGTGAGTTCGGTGTAATTTGCTCAAATATTGGTCACCACTGATTAGTATTTTGATGACAGCTGTTGATAAATGCATCGCTAAGCTACGTGAATTATACAGTCGTAACTCGAACGCAACCAAATAGGGCAGTAAGTAAAAATTAATTGATTAGTGGCTCACGACAATTTCTAGGTTATTAGAAGTTGTTACTTTAAGAAGCGGAAACATACATTTACTTACGTCTTGTTCTTCTTCGAGTGTTAATTCAGTGTTCTACAAAATATAAAACATCTTTTTACTATATGTTTACAGAAATTTATGTTTGCTGGTTTCCAACTAAAAATAGCCACCCACAGAATCTTATGCTAACTTGCTTGACAGAAATTGGTTAATCGGTTTATCAATGTTTTGTAAAGCAAAAATTTCAGATTTCACCTTCAGACTCTTTGTCGAAGGTACAAGAATTTTTATCTACAACACATCTATAAAGAACCGAATTCAAATGCTGATCACAACAAGGGGAAGGAACTTTTCCGATCAGCAAGGGTGATTACACGCAAATTTAAACCCAAAATTGCTCAATCAAGTAGTCCAACTGTACGCTAAGAACTACCAGTGTAATTTATGTTATAATAGGAACTGGTTTATTAAGATTTGTTGTCTGAGCCCACCATTAAATATTAATATTGGTATAGATAATGAACAAGCTTATTTTACTTCGGCAATTATAATTATTGCTGTATCTACTGCTACTGGTATTAAAGTTTTAGATGAGACTTTACACGGAACACAAATTACTTACTGACCTGTAACTTTATGAACATTAGGATTTGTATTTTTATTTGCTGTTGGACAGGCCCGACGGGGGTGTTTCCCCCCGGGCCCGGAGTTTTTGAAGGGGCACGGATTCCCCCGAATTTCTGAAACCGGGAAAAGTTGGAGATGCATAAGCAAATTTCAATTGCATTTGCATTAGCGATAGCAAGATAAATATTCCAAATTGGTAATTTTGTATGGCACAAAGGAATACCACCCCCCGCTCTTTGAAACTATATAAGCGGTGGTGTGGGGCTATGCTACTACTCCCGGGCCCCGATTTTCTCTCGACGGCCCTGCTGTTGGAGGTTTAACTGGTGTATTCCTAGCTAATTCATCAATTGATATTATTTTACATGATACTTATTATGTAGTCGCAAAAGGATTACGAACACGAACCATCAATACTGAAATCTGAAGTGAAGACAGCTATAGAGAAAAGACGGCAAAGGAGCTGGAGGCGACAGTATTACGGTTGATGCGATTAAATTAGTTGGCGAGGATGGAGTGAGGTTCCTTTAGAGAATATGGCCAAAAAATAGGAGAAATATGAATCTGGTCCCATTAATAGAAAGTGTCAGTCTTCATACCACTATATAAAAAGGGATTGAAAGATGTTTGTGGTAACTATAGATTGCTGCCAATAACATCACAACGCCAGTAAAGTAATACTGTATATTATTCAATCCAGACTTCAGCATTATCTGTCTTGGCAAGTACCTACCTCCTGAGCAAGCAGGCGTATTAAGGAGCCTGGTACTAGAGAACAAAAGTTGAATTTACATCAATTTATGAGAAACCACGAGAATATTATATACCCATGTAAATTTGTTTCATGAACCACAGTAAGAAATTTAACAATGTGGAATAGAATAAACGATAGCCGCTCTGTATAACAGTTGTTCCAAAAAATATATACAGGGTCATGTTTTTTAGAGGTAAAGAAGAAATCTAAATTTTAGTAACTCCGGACCTGAATTTTTTTCATGTGTCACATGTGCTTCTGAAGGATCATTACTGTATTAGCTGTACCAAATATGAATCCGTTATTCCATTCCCTGTCAAAGTAATGACAAAAAGTAGTTTTTCCCAAAAATGTTAACACACCCTGTAAGTTCGTAATGAAGGCCCAATGAGAAATTTCTATGAGAGGTTCTGATTACCACTGATTTTCTCTACCTCCTGTTAAGCTACGTCCCTCTCATGGTACAACACCCTGTATATATTTATTTTACTACTTTATAAGACGTTTACATAAAAATATGTCACTCCTAAAAATACGTTCGTCCCATCTCGCAGTTGTTTAAGAAGTTGTGTGGGGTATACTTAAAAAAAAACATAAAACCCTAAAATGGTTTCCAAGACTCTTTCACTTATGTAAAATAAATCTTTTTTAGTATACTTTAAAAATAAAACTAGACTATTACCAGTTGTTCAATGTCCTCTTGGTCCTGACCGTATCCCATGGGAACTGTAAAGGGCACATTCTGTGGGGACGGTTGTGGATAAATTTGAAGGTCTCTATATTCGACATCATAAACTTGAACGGCACCCTCAACTTGTAGTACTCTAACTTTCGATAAAGGAATTCTAAAAACAAAACCGCAAATGTGTTTCCCATTTATGGACACTAAAAACTCCGTCTCCGTTAGGAAAATATCTAAATCGAATGTTTTGTTCCTCTGGAGTTCGAATTTGGCTATCGAAGTTGTTTCTTCCTGTCCCCACTGGCCATTTAGTCGACTGTTTCTGACAACGTACCTGGAAAAAGCACGTATTGTTATTACAGTCTGCAGTCAATGATAAAATAATACTGTCGTAGAGGTTTATTTAAGAAAATAAGTTAATTGTAGAACAATGGCTTGATACTACCCAAAATAAAAAAATAATAAGCCGTTCGTAAACTTGACTACATATGTTTAGTGCACAAGAAAAAGGCTAGAAAAACCGGCCATAAATAGGTCTCGTTAGCATAACAGCCCAGGCAAAGGAGCCGGAAAAATTGGGGTATAAAAAAAATGCCAACCGAGGGTTTTCAACGGGAATGTGTACCTCTTCAACAACTGAAAATTAGTGCGTCTATGTTTAATTAACAAATAAAGTTAGAGAAAACGAGTTTCTGGCATGTATAAATTTATCTTTAAGTTTTACGAAAATACATCCGAATAAGGAGTTGTAGATAATGGAGATATCTACAAAATGAGCCCAACCTCATTAAAATCGATTAATCAGTGTTTTAACATAATGCAAAAAACTTCTTAAACGACGCTGTTTCTTAATTAATTTTAAACTTTAAAAATAATGATTGTTGACGTAACAAACTGACAGATTATAGGTTTTGCTGTGTAGAGTCATAGTCCAGTCGGTAAAATAAAAAATACACCAGAAGCTCGAAAAAATGTTGTCTTAGATTTTCCTTCCGTAACTGTTAGCGCGAGAATTAAACATCACAAAACCACAAAAATCAGTTCTGGGGGTGCCGCGCAACCCCCCCCCCCAAAACACCCCTTTGGTGAAAAAAGCCTTATTTTACTGCTAACTCGTTAACCATTGAAGATATAAAAAAATTGCTCATCATAAAAAGAAAGCTCTTATAATTTTCTTGCATATGCCATGGTTTTCGAGTAAATCGATATTGACAAAAATTGCAAAATTTGCATTTTTAATGCGCGCGAATGTTCGTTTTATTCGTTTTATTTGAAATTGTTTGCGCGCAGCCTGTAGAATAAATTCAATTGCTCGAAAACGAAACAAGCTAGGAAGAAAAATCAAAATTGGCCTCTAAGGGGGTATAAAATAGTAGTATTCTCCTGATTTCTTGCACTTTTAACTATTCACAGGCCCATAAAAAATAACTGACTTTAATATAAGTTATAAATGCATTATCATTTAGTTCAAGGTAGTACTTCAATGCAGAAAACGTTAGGAATAAAAATATTCACATTTACAAATTTAGCAGCATGTTAAAGTTAGCCAAAAAAAATCCAAAAAAGGCTGCATGTTCAATTTTTTTATGATATTTTTTTAATACAATTTTTAACAATTAAATGATTAGAAACAATAGTTATATGATACATAAATTCAAAAATAAAAATTTGAGCTGAATTTTCAAGATGTTTGGGTCTTTTTTTCATTTTTAGGAAACAATAAAAAATTGGAAAATTTGGCTAACTTCAACATGCTGGTAAATTTGTAAATGTGAATATTTTTATTCCTAACTTTTCTGCATTGAAGTACTACCTTGAACTAAAAGATAATGCATTTATAACTTATATTATAGTCAGTTATTTTGTATAGGCCTGTGAATAGTTAAAAGTTCAAAAAATCAAGAGGTAACTATATTACATTGTTATTTTTATACACTAATATATATCAATAGAGATTAAGAATGGAAACACGAAAGAGTATATTATATCCCCTTTAAACTTCATTTTGATTTTTCTTCCTTGCATGTTTGGTTCTCAAGCAATTCAATTTTTTCTATAGGCAGCACGCAAAACATTTCAAATAAACGAAAATTCGTGCGCATTAAAAATACAAATTTTGCAATTTTTTTCAATATCGATCAATTCTCGAAAACCGTGGCATGTACAAGAAAATTACAAGAGGACTTTTTTTAGGAAATTAATAATAATGATAATAATAATGGCTTTATTCAAAGAGTGTAGATGTACATTTACAAGTACATTACAAATAGCAATTTACAAGGCAAGTTTAGCCATGTGGCTATTCTTACACTTAACCTTATAAAATCACTTACCTAACTAATTAGGTTAAAAATAAAACATTAAAATACAAAAATACAATACAATATTACAATAGTCCAATGTAATAGGGGGACGGTATACACTTTATAAAATATATTTATAGAAATGCTAAAAAATTAATTACTCAAAATAACTAAATAAAAAATCAATCATAAACACAGTGCAAATATGGTGCCCAAGAATATATTCTAGTTTTTGTTGGAATTAATGAACCAGGCTTTGATTTTTTTACGGAAGATATTAACTGTCGATAGATTTTTATATATGGGATCAATAGAGTTATATAAGGCTGCGGATGTGTAAGAAAAGCTACGTTGAAAGAGGGCTGTACGATGTTGTGGCACTGTTAGTACGTACCGATGTCTGATGTTTACAGTATGTACTGACGATCTGAAAATTAACTTGTCTCTCAAGTAACTTGGAATAGAATATTTTATTAAATAAAATAAGAATACTGCATAGTGGACTTTAACGAGTTGTTCCATTTTTAACCAACGCAACTCAACATATTTGCTTGAAACATGATCAAATTTTCTTAAGTTGTAAATAAAACGACAACAACAGTTTTGCAAAACTTGTAGTCGATTTTTTGTAGCATGATCCAGGCAGTAAAAATACATAAAATTGCAATAATTGAATACAGGCATGACTAAAATTTCACAAAGTTTTTTACGTTGTTTAAAGTTCAAGATATGCCTGTTTGCATACAGTACTTTTAGCCGGGAGTAAAATGTTTGTAAAAGAATTTTTATGTGCTGGATAATACGTAATTTTTCGTCTATTATTACCACAAGATTTTTGGCATGAGTAGAAAATGACAAATTTTCTTGATTAATATTTAGTTGAATAGAAGCCTTTAAGTGATCTCGAGTATGTTCTGAGCAGAATAGAATAACAACTGATTTGGTAGGGTTAATTTTAAGGTTATGTTGATGCGAATATTGATAGATGTTGTCTAAATCTTGGTTGATCAAATTAGTGGCAATAGCTGCATTAGATGGCTCAAAACAGTGAAGAAGTTGGGTATCGTCAGCATATGCTTCCACATGCGAACTAGTTACTACATTAAATATATCTGCTGTATATACAAGAAACAAAAGAGGACCAAGAATGGACCCTTGAGGAACACCTGACGAGATAATTTTAAAATCAGATATATTTCCTGCGACTGATACGCATTGGCGACGTTCGCTCAAATAGGAATTGAAAAATCGCAGGGATATCGCGTCGAAACCATAGTAATTTACCTTTGCACAAAGAAGTCGAATTAGTCAAGCTTTCTTTTTTGTAATGAGAAATTTTTGTATTTCTTCAACGATTAACGAGTTATCAGTAAATTAAGTCTTTTTTCACCGAAAGGGTGGCTTTTTGGGGGGGTTGCGCGGTATCCACAGAACTGACTTTTGTGGTTTTGTGATGTATAATCCCTCCTCTAACAGTTGCTGAAGGAAAATCTCAGATAACATTTTTTGTTATGAAAATCTTTATAATTATTGGACTATAAGTGGTATTTCTTTGGAAATGCGTATTTGCATCAGTTTTGCAAAAAAGCATTTGTGTATTAAAAGGCACGTTTTGAAAATTAATTTCTACAGCTTAGGAATGTCGTAGCGTAACATGGTTGGGCTTATTTTCTTTTTCAAGAGTTGTACTTTTGACAACATCAACACTGACATCAACAATAGCAATACAAATAACAATAAATGTTGCTAAGACACGTGTAGAAAAAAGGAAAGTTAATGAGGTGCGTTTTATGGACTAACGTGATATTTCGTTCTGTCTCGTCGAGCTACCCCAAATCAATTGGCTATAACGTTTTGTACGTTCACAGGAAGTCGAGATAATGATGATTTTGCGAGCACGTACGATTCTGAACATCTGAGTTCAGCTTTCCTTGCGCGAATACTGAACTCGTTCAGAATCATACGTGCTCGCAAAATCATCAATATCTCTGCTTCCTATAACTTTTGTCATGTTGCATAGAAGAGACATTAAACGTGCAGTGCATAATATCAACAATAGAACAAACGTATGCCTTCATGAAGATGGAAATTCAATTGAACATCTTCTGTAACTTGTTACGCTTCGTTTTTTTTAAGTCACTTTTTTTTTAAATTGTCATTGTAAAAAATCAATAAATAATCTCATGTAAATCAACTTACTACTTACTAATAATATTAGCAAGTTACCGTAAAATCTAATTTATTTATTGATTAGTGGCTTTCTTGCAATTAAATGTTGGAAAATAATTAAGTGTGACATATCACTTATTTCATATTGCAAGATGCTGTCCGAAAATGATGTAGAAACTCCAAGTCCGTATTTAAAATGAAGTTGATGATGGTCCTAAGGCAACGTAACGTTGGCATGTAGAGCATCGTAAAGTGCTCTAAGAAAGTATTCTTGGATTTTAAGTGTAATAATAACGAAAATATTTCGAGAAATTAAAAATCCAAAACTTACATTTTTTTCCAATATCTTAAAAACCAACAGGAGCATTTCACATTTCTTTATGCCTCATTATTCCGTAATATATTGCAGAACTTTGCCCTAATTATACTAACTCTCTATCTCTTACGGTTTCCGAAATCCCAATGGTGAGCATCCAATTTGACTCGCCCTGTATACTTGCTAATCACTAGTAATTTACACTTTGTTTCGTAGTTATAGGGAAAAGCGTTCGTAGTATGTTAATTCAAAAAATCACAGGTTTTGCGACTTCCAGAGGTTGTAGAAGTCGCGAAAATATAGTTAGAGCTTTTTGCCCATTGAGACTTTTGTTTGTAAGAGTTATCTTATTTAAAAAACTGTGGCAGAAATAGGAGTTACTCATAAACAATCACTTAGAAACATTGTAACGATATTTTCAATACAAACATTTTATCCTAAGAATACTAAATTTACTACAACAAACCACTTACCTTTGAGATAAACGAGGATTTATATGGGCAGCTATATCGCCCTTTGGATCCCTTTTACATAGCAGATTCACTGCAAACCTATAAAATAAATTAAATATAACAAACATGTTGCTTTGTTTGAATTCAAGACAAAGAGATGAGTAACTTAAATGAATTTGTAATAAAAATTTGCAATATTTGCCAATGAAGAAGTCTTTTACCTCTAAACTGAACGTAGTCATTTGCTAATTGCTCTTAAATTAACAGACAACATAATACAAGATATTTTTAAGAAAAGTTAATTGAAAAACCACCATCTAGCGGTGTACGTGTAATAACTATCTACAGATCAGTTTCAACCTAATTAGGTCTCGTCAATCCACAATAAACAGAGGCGTGATAATGGCTATGGATAGTCTCAGTTCTTGATAATGTGAAACAGTTACAAAGCGATTATTTCAACTACAATTTTGATTCGTAATTCTGCAAGATTTTGAAACTTTAGTTTTAGTTCAGGTGGGTAGTCTACGTAAACTGAATTTAAATAATAATGGATAAATTCAACTCCTCAGCACAGAGCAACTATGTACAATGCATGCAAAAGAGACGAAAATCAAAAATCGTGACAATTTAAACTATTTGACGTAATACGCATACATTAATTAGAATTCGTTAATTTTTTTTCAATATCCGAGAGATTGGGAAAAGAGTTACCCTGGAGAAACTCAACAAAAGTTTTGGAACAATATTAGAATGTATTGTATAACGCAGATAACAACAACTGAAACTTAACCAAAGATCCCCTGATTACGATGGAGTGATAGGAAAGTAAAACGTCCTTTGGACGTTTTTTATGTTCTGCTGACAACATTATTGTCTTGTGGTGTACACTAAGTGTAGATTTTTGGCACGATCTGTGGTGACTCGTGTGATCGTGGAGTGCAATATGATTAACCTAGAAATAGGAAGATCATTTAATATAACCGATTAATTCTTGAGTTGCTTCTCGGTTAGTAGTGAGGACAAAATTCTAGCATCAAAAATTCACAGTTTTGTCGGTGACGTAGTACATAACCTATTGGATTTACAGGTACAAAGAATGGGGTTATTTCAAAATTTATGTTTATGTTAAATGTACAATCAAGAACACTTAAAAACTCAATATATTTGGGAATTTTTTTGCGGCTACGTATTTTCGCATGCGCAGTATAGCGTAGATGAAATATCTGTGTGGCAGCACTGAGTTTCAAACTTCACTAAGAAAAATTGACAGCTAAAATAGCAGTGTAGCAGTTATGTTAGTTTTCTCTGGTGTTCTGTTTGTTTTTCGGTTTTGTTTTGATTTGTTAATTTTTAAGACGTGTATAGAGTTATATAGAATCAGTTGTTTTATTTTCATTAAAACCCTTAATAACCTAGCGTTACACATATGTAACGGAAATTTCGTGTTTTAGAAACCTTTCTAGTTTGACAAGTATGGCTACTAGCTAATAGATGTCGCTAATATTACTTCATTTGGCATCTGCTGCACCTAATATTTGCGTATTTTGACAGTTTGACTGGATTTGTTCACACAACAAGTTGATTTGTGAGGCGATGTTTTGATTTTGTGTAAAAAATGGAGTACCAATTCGAGTAAGTATTGCCTTTTTTATAATGTTTGTCAAAAATTGTCTAAAGCATTTGTAATGTTTTCTAAAATAGTGTATTTCTTAGCCAGGATATTGAGTTTTGTGCAATGTGTTACACATTTTTCTTTTTATGCCTAAAACTTTGAGTGTTACATATATGTAACACTAGGAACATATAGGTACTTTATAAAATAGTTTTGTCCTATATCACTTTGTTTGTTTTAGACGAGGTTTTTCTTTACAAGAGGCCTTAGAAGTGGCTTATGCCGATGACGATTTGGACATTGATGCAATTTATACCGAACCGCCTGAAGTAAGTGCATTGACAGATGAGGACTCAGGCGATGAAGAAGACGACGGTGATCTTGATAGGCTATCTGGGCGTCTTCTTCGTGCTTCAGTTGAAATTCGGCGGCGAAATAATGACAGAATCAATAGCGAAACAGTAACGCAGCCTGAAGACACTGTTCGAGTTGCCGGCCTTCCTAAAGAAAAACAAATAAAGTTTCTGTGGACACCGAGTGATCTTATAGAGCAAGATAGATCGTTTCCCTGAGCAGATTTTTCCCACTACGGCGACCGTACTCCTGTGGAAATTTTCGAAATTTTTTGGGACGACGATGTCATCAAACATATTTTGGATGAAACTAAAAAGTACGCTCTTTTCAAAAATGCCTCAGACCCTAACATCACATATGAGGAGATAAAGTGTGCACTGGCTATCCTTATTTTGAGTGGATACGATAGCAAACCCTCAAGAAGGCATTATTGGGACTCTATAAAAGATATGGGCAATGAAATGGTCAAAAATTCTATGCGAAAGAATAGATTTGAGCAGATAATGCAATTTTTACATTTGGCGGACAACAACTATCCGGACCAAAATGATAAAGCCTGGAAAGTTCGGCCGTTGATGAATAAACTAAAACATTTGTTTTTAGAACATTTTGTAGCCGAAGAAGAAATAAATTACGATGAAACAATGATAAAATACTTTGGTCGACACAGCTGCAAGCAATTTATTAGGGGAAAGCCCATTCGCTTCTGCTACAAAATGTGGTCACTCAATGCCAAAGGAGGGTACTTGATCAACTTTGACTTATACCAAGGCAAGAATCCTCAAAGTCGAGAAGCCGATGAACTACTCTATGGAAAGGCAACTGCCCCCATGGTTACGATGTTGCGGGAGTTTCCAGAAAGTAAAAAAAACCTACCATACAAATTATATACAGATAATTTATTTACGAGTCCAACCTTACTTCGGGATATGAGAGATATGGGTATATGGTGTACAGGTACCATCCGGGATAATCGTTTGCCTAAAGGAATTCCACTGCCTGACAAAAAGGATTTGAAGAAACATCCCAGAGGTGAGCATTTCAATATTTTGGATCGTGAAAATGGGATACATTTCGTTCGATGGATCGACAACAATATAGTTACTGTAGCATCAACCTGCTTTGGAGTTGAACCAGTCTCCCATGTAAAACGGTATTCGAAAAGTGAAAAAAGAGTTATGCAGGTCCCTCGACCTAATATTATAGGAAGATATAAGAGCTCTATGGGAGGCACAGACTTGATAGACCAAAACGTAGCCAGATATCGAGTAGCAATTCGATCCAAAAATGGTGGAGGTGCCTTTTTACGTGGATGCTAGATGCAAGTATCCACAATGCATGGTACCTTTATAATAAATCTAATAGTCCCATGAAACAACTGGATTTTCGGAGAAATATTGTTGTCGCATACCTTTCAATATATGGTGTCGTAGCCAAAGGTGCAGGAAGGCCTTCATCTCTCTTCAGCAATTCCGAAAGAGTTGGTGGTGACATAAGATATGATCGTATTGGCCACTTTTTGACATATGTCCCAAACAAAAAAAGAAGACGATGCGCACGCGAAAACTGCAATTCTAGCGTACGCACGATGTGTGCGATGTCGGCCTTTGCATCGATTGTAATATAGAGTTTCATCACAAGTGATATTACTTTAGTGTTATAATTTGCTTTTCCTTTGTAGTTTGGTTTTGTATTTTGTATTCATACATAGTTTTACCACATTTTGCTCTCACTTATTCCTAGCGTTACATATATGTAACACCATTTTTTTCAGTAAGTAAAACATATTTCGTAAAAATACTAGTAGTTTCTATCTCAAAGGATGTCTGTAACAATATTTAATATAAAAAAACGACTGCTGTAAAAAAATTCAAAAATTCAGGTTGTTAAGGGTTTAGTAATATAATTTTACGAGTATTGTTAAAAACATCAGATAAGTTTCTATCCCAAGAAAATGTTTATACTCATTTTAATCATATTCAAAAATTATAATTTTACTATAGAAATGGACTACAAAAAGTGTCTTATATAAAATATATACATATGTACATACATATTACGAGTTTATCAAGTATCATTAATAGATATATTTTATTTCTAATGTCAAGAAAATTAACCTCACATTTTTCACGCTCTTAAACTCAACACTGAAATAGTCCATATTTTTCGCAAAAAAATCCTGAATCATAACGTAATTCACTTCAGGTAAATTTTCAGTGCTAGCTTTAACGAAATTAAGCTCCATAATGTGATAATTAGTAGAAAATTATGAACTGACACAAACTACAACGATAAACACAAAGCAAACTGTCATACGTGTGACTCTTCTTCTACCTCTATAATACTGCCAGTGAGGAATCTTAACAAAAACAAATATTGTAAATTTAGTTGCAAACCGTGACGTCAGAAGTTAATAAAATTTGAAATTATTGACGATGCTTCTTATTGGTGAATGAATAATTAACAAATAATAAAGAAATAGTATTTACCAATACATTATTCTTGTATATACTGTTCAAATATTTTTAAGTTTTTCTTTAACATGAAATAACCCTATTGTCGCTACTGTAAAAGTCGTGGGATGCATATCGTCATTTGCAAGCGCGAGACTTGCTCTTAATGTTGGTGAATGGAAAACGTTGTAAGTATTATTACGATGGTACCTAGGTAAGACCCCATGCATCTAAGGAATGCATAAATCAAGACATTCGAAGAGCAAGGATCCATATACTTTCAAATAGTCAGTCAGTAAAAGGCTCTCAGGTCTTACATCTGTGACTCTGAGATTGCTTGGAAATGCAGACAATTCCTGAAGCAATTAGTAAAAAACAACAAGATTACCTTGCTGTCGGTAGGCACTGCGGAATAGAAGGAAATGAGTGAACTGAAGCCCTTGCAAAAAAGATGCTGAAGTCATATTTCTTTAGCTCGAACCATTTTGTGGACCATCTAAGGAACATAACATAGAAGATCCAAAAATAGGAAGAGGAGCAGAGGAAATACCAGTGGAGGAATACTCCAGGCCAAAGACAAGCGAGAAAGTCCATAACTTATTCGACAAGAATGCCACAAGGCTTTTCGAACTCGAAAAGTCAGATTTAAGGCTGATGACAAACCTCTTAACAAACCATTGCTCCTTGAGAAATCATCTTAATATGGACAATTGAGATAGTGATACGTACAGATACGTCACCATAAACCATAACCTTATTACGCAGAGTGATTTTAAATAGTAGCGACTTTTATTTTAGCATACGAATAGTTTTATTAAAGAACTTAAAGAAATACTATTTTTTTATAACAGAACGTATCTTATTTTCCAAATTGTTATAATAGATCACTGTATGGTGGTTCCCTGCGTGTAATCCTGAAACGACAGCTCTTAGGTTTTATACCTACCGTTCTACTTCAACCGGAACTTGGCCAACTTTAAGTGCGTAACGGTACGCGAATCGGTCCCGAAATATTCAAAGTTCGTGTGTTGTGAATTTCTGTTATCGCAGGGTGTGATTCTTACTAAAAAGATGGAGGCTACTCCTGAATATATGTAAAATATTATCTATGCATTGAAATTCAATTTTTTAAATTTTTTATTATGGAAAATAAATGTAAACTATACGCGTGTAATACAAACAAGCATGCTAAGGTAGCAAAGCAAAAGTATGAAAATAATTTGTATGTACAATTGTACAGATATATAACTCTAATTCACAATTTGACATGTGGGAAATGTTTAAGGATTAGAAATTCACAAAAATTTGCTGCTAGAAACTGCTTATTTCAGGGAAATATGCAAAAACAGAAAGTACTTTTTATCGTGAAAAAAATAGGTACATGCGGTTGCTCTCGGTCCGCCATTTGGTTTCTCTTTTGAGAAGAGTATTAAACTGAAATCTTATTTAAAGAAAATATGAATACTCTAATTTGGATTTTTAAAAGTAGCTTTTCTCAAAAAAAGTGGTTACTTTCGGTCCGACATTTTGTTTTTTTTTAATTTAAAGTACTTTGAAATCAGCGACCCGAAAAACCTTAAATTCTAATAGTTTGACAACTTTTATATTTTCTCGATTTTTGGCCAGGATTTTGGGATTCTAGCCCACTGTGCGTTATGTGTTTGTACATTTATGATTTACTTGTAGATATTTAAAAATAACTGTATAAAATAATGTTTGCATTCAAACCAAGATGGAATTTCGTAGTGCTATTCACAGTATAACCGGTCAACTGTTTACCTACTGCTCCTTTGTTCGAGCTTTTTAACCAACATATTAATCAAGTCCGGTAAGTAAATATTATTCTGTTTAGCACGGCTCTAATAGGTATAGGGAACTGTCAATTATGTTCACTATCAGTATCGGTTCATATTGTCCGTAAAGCCATTGCCTATATTTGGCAAACAAATCGTATTACATTACACATTGTTTGCTGATGCTATCATATGCCAATACATTCAGCATTCAGCAAATATTTCACAGCTACTGAAAGGTAACTAATTACACTACTTATTATAAGGGAAGAATTAAGGTCATTTAGATCTGTCTCTGGTAGCTATATTATAAAATTAAGATACCAATAAGAAAATAGAAGACCGCTGCCTAATATCACTATTTCACCTCCAGATTTTCCATCCAAATATCGATAGCACCTTGACACTATATTTGCACTCCAGTGTATGGAAACAATTGTCCATAGAATTTTAACAACGTAATATTTGAAATCGTCTGGCCAGAGAACCCATCAAACGATATGCCACATCGATACCTTTTCGGCTGGCAGACTGGCCGACGTTTAATAGGGGTGGGGTTGTTAATGAGGGTAGCTGATGCCAAAAAAATTAGTTGTGAACTTTTGTTCTCGTACAGAAACTAAGTCAAAATTTTACCATATTTTAATCAGAAAGAAATTGAGGCATTGTCTTCTATTATACAGTGTGTTGCCTGAGGAACTATACATACTTTCAGGGGCGGTAGAGGACCACTTGGGTATTCAGGAACGGCCACTGAAGGGTGATAAACTGATTTTGGTCTAAATCTATTTTGGCCAGAACGTCCTTACTATTGATCCGATTTTGTTTAAATTTTAGACACTTTATGCTAATCAAAGTTGATAGATTGCTATTATAATTTTTTTTATTCCAGTGCCGGACTTATTTAATTTGATTTTTCCGGTTCCTTTAAAAAAGATCACCCTGTAACATATTTTTTAACATTCAGGTGCCAACTATAAAAGTCCATACATCACTAAACATAAACATGTAATTAGATTTTTTGTTGCACCTTTCTTCATATCCAAGTGGTCCTCTACCGCCCCTGGAAGTATGTACAGTTCCTCATGAAACACCCTGTATAGTATGTCTTACTTTTCATGATTCCCATAACAGAGCTCCCTTATTAACAATCCGATTTAGAAAAAAATTGAATGGAAGATACCTACTCATTAGGAGATTGTATCACGGAAAAATATTTAAAAATCCACCAGTGGCGTTCGTTCATATGAAGAAACATGAACCTAATTTTCCAAAAAAAGATATTAGACAAAGTTTTAACTGTGAAAAAATGTCATAATCTTAATCGTTGTTATCAGAAACTCACTAGTACTCACTAATACCGAATTTCAATAGGATAGTGTACTTGGTGTTCATGTAATAAAAAAATAAAATCTCCCTTTTTGAATTACGAATTATTGTAGTCATAACTTTATTTTCGGACGTAATTGAGAGTTACTTCAGTTGGGCGAAGACAGACTTTCCATTTATAATTAATCACGTGACTTTCGTTAGTTTACTTAATAGTCCAAATCAAACATAAATTGACTTGGAAAAAGAAGTTCATTAATAATTGAATTTAATTCAGGAACAATTCAATAATTAATAACATTTACATAGATACACTTGTTCTGAACTTCCGCTTGACATTTCCAAAAAGAAAAAAGGAACAATTTTTCATCAACTAAATCGCATTTTGCTTAATAATTGTCATGACCAACTTGTGTGTAAATTGATGATTTAAAATATAATTTTATTTTCTTATTACGTAAACACCAAGTACACTATCTTATTGAAATTCGGTATTATTGAATTTTTGATAACAGCGAATATGATTATGAGATTGCTGCACAGTTAAAACTTTGCTTAATACTTTTTTTGGAAAATTAGGTTCATTTTTCTTCAACGCCACTAGTGGATTTTTAAATATTTTTTCCATGCAACAGTCTCCTGATGACTAAGTATCTTCCACCCAATTTTTTTTAAATCGCATTGTTAATAGGGGCTCGTGATATGGGTGTCATGAAAAGTGAGACATACTGTAGACACCAAATCCAAAGTTTCTGGATTCTTACTAGGTAGCTTTGCTTATTTACCCCTATTTAGCCATTTTTACCCCCCAAACCTCAAGGGAATAAGCTCAAAGTATATTCTAATGCTAAATCTCGTTTTAATACTTGTACCAAATAAGTCAATACCTTTTTCATTATTAGATTTTTTTGAATATTTTTTTCATAATACAGTACAATACAATTCAATAAAATATAATATTTTAGAGAAATTTAAACATTTTATTCGGAAATTTTCAGTGAAAAAATATTAAAAAGCCCAGATTAAATCATTTTTCTTTGAATTGTGAATGACGAGACAGAAATCTACAATTTGCAAGAGATCATCTGGATTACTTTATTGTCTACAACTTTTATTTGAAACATTCTTTTCTAACTTTTCAAGAAAATAAGCTAGTTGGTTTTCAAAATTGGTTGGTTTTCTTTTAGCTGTAAAAAAAATCGGTAAAGGTATGTACACAGAACTTCCCTCTTTATTTGTACAGGGCGGTTACTCTAAAAACATATTAATATGAGAATAATAATCGGAATATAGTCATCACTATTATTATACTTACCACTATTATTACAGAGAAAATCTGATAACTTTTGGTCAAATAAATATACAGAATGGTCATCCGACAGCAAAAATTTAATATTAAATAAAAGGTGCCAGATGTGGAAGGCTTGCGTAAAAGCATATTATTTAACGAGTGATAATGTAGGTAATAACTCACGCAGATGAAGTTTGCAGCGTGAGCCGTAGGCGAGTGCTGTCAATCATCAAATGTATTATTACCATTGAATACTCTACTTTATCTATGATTATAATGTTATGCATTACATCCCCCTGAGGCCCGGCGAGTGTTACGCCCATGATACTAATAGCTGAAATTTAATACCAATGGTCAGGCAACCAGTAATACACCCCATCTCGTCTGAAAGCCCATAGATGGCTCTAGAGTTATATTGTTCTGGAATTGGAAATCTCTAGATGAATCTAGAAGCAATTTTAGGATACATAAGGCGAAATCGACGGCGGAGAGAGAAGTTTTATTAAAGTGAAGTTTGGTAGCGAAAAGTGAGGTTATAAATCCGAAGTGTACATATGAACATTGTGAAAGTTATTAAATAAAGTGTTAATGGTTACCCCTTGTTAAAATTATTTGAAACCCACGAATTCATACAGGGTGTTTCCTAGAGGCGGGAACACGTAACAATAACAATAAATATTAATACAACATGTCAAACCACCTTCCTTCCCTCAGTAATAACGTATGTTTCATTTTGCGCGTTACATCGATTGGATAGGCTAGGCATGGAGTTAAAGGTGATTGGTAAAAAAATAAATCACTAGGGAGTTACAATAAATCACGCTATTTGTTTATGGATACTAGTACATGTTCAAAAGTAGTTGAGTCATTAATGTATAATCTCATAAGTGTAGATAAATACCTTCACAAATTTCCACCATGGTTCCATGCCAATAGTGTTAACTATAAGCCTGATATTATTGATCTGTCACATTTTTAGCTACACATCCACATGGTGGAGTGGAAGTATAGTAGTGGTTAAAAAATGTATGATCTTTTTTTTTTAATAGGTTTAGAATATCATGAAATGTGGAAATTTTAAATTTGAGGAAGACAAATTTTAAATTTGAGCAAGACAAATTTTTTCACAAAAAAATCCCGACAAAAATTACCAGCGGGGGGTGATTTTGGATGGAGGCTTCCGTGATCATTTTCCCGTGGCTCAGATAATCCCAGCTGTTATATTTGTCTCACTGCTAGATACAAAGCTCACGTTAAAATAACGATAAAAGGCGCTAAGTTTGTAACAGAATAACACCAGAAAATGACTTGTACGGCTGTTCAACACTGGAAAAGTTGCCAGCAGCAGAAGAAAAAATAAAAAACAAAAAGAAGATGCCATTAGTAAGCATTGTGAGACCTGTTTTCAAAATATTGATAGCAGACTGAATCATTTATGTTATTCGAAAACTGCTGTTATTGATAATATAACGAATATAATTAGCCAAAAATTATCTGAGGCTAAGAGGGATCAAGTCGTTACAAAAATTTTAAGACAGATACTCGAGTGCCCAGATGTGAGTGGTGGCCGCATAAAAGACAGTGATAATGAAATGAGTCTGACAAATTCGAAAGGCAAGAAAACCAAAGGGATTATGAATTCCAATACCTCTAACGAGATTGTCTTTGATATAGAGAAGTTTGATCATTATCAAATTAACACAGGTACATCGATAAACGGAATGAAAAAAGTTATCCAGTTTCTTGCGAAGTACTACAGTACTACAGGTAAGAAAGCAGTACCATGTCATGCAATAAAAACGCTCTCAGACAGATCTAAAGCTTTACAAGATTTATATATTGGTGGATTTTATGAATTTGATATTGAAATATCAAACGACAAACACAAGAGACCTGTGATTTGAACGGATGCTGAGCAACTTTTGGAAGCTGCATTGACCAAGCGACAAACCACCGGAAATTATACCGTTAAATTGAAGGCCGATGGAGAGCAAGGATCCCTGAAAATTTCACTGAGTATTATCCCAAAAAATTACTCATGAAAATACGATGGTATTGTTGAGATAGATAATGTAGGATACTGAAGATGATGTAGAAGGATACGGGATACCGGAGAAGAAGAGAAAAGCGCATGCAGAAGGTGAGACTACATCAAGGAAAGGAGAGTTGCTATATAGGCCTACACGGTAACAGAAATTTCGGTTTTCAGACATACCTCCGAACAAAGAACTTATTCATAGATACGTAATGTGTATTCGTTTGTTTGTCGATGAGATAATCAGCGTCTGAGGTACTTCAGTTGTAAACATTCCCGACGTCCGAATTAGCTAGTCGATCTATTCACGGCTTTTACCTTCATAGTCGTAACATTATGTGATTCTGTTTACAGTTGTAATAAGATGAAATAAAAATTATATTTGAATATTCTTTCAATACATAATTCCCTTAGAATAAAACGTATACTCTCTACCTATCATATTTGTTAAATCCGCGGTTATGTAAGTACCTAGAAATTTATGAAAATTTAACCAACAATTATTACATAAAATAGGTACAATATTGTCATTATTTTAATAAATACATATTTATTTTCTTGAGTAAACCTCAATGCATCGAAATTACACAAAAACACAAATATGTATTTATCACACAACACATGATGTGCCCACTATGTTAATTTTATTACTATTTTTTTAGATTCTGGACAGTAAAACAAATAATTCATATTTTTGCTGTCCTAATATATAAACAGAACACAATAATTAATAGAAATAATAAAATTACTTTATTGCGAATAAAAGTTTACGAAAAAAAAGATGTAGGAGGAAACAGAATAGCAAGTATTTTAACAAGCATTGTACTGTTTAAAAATCAATAATTTCTGTTTTGGTGTATATGTAAATAAAGATGCTTTACTACAATATGTTGTTTTTCTAGAACTTTCTGTATATCTGGTGGTTACGAATATTTGACTGACTTGGTAATTCGGTGAGATAAAGGGTGCTAGGGTAGCATATTTGATCCCATTGCCTAACAATAACTGAATTCAATTTTCAGCTTCTACAAGGTAATGTTGGCTTGTGACGAATGCATGCCTGTTATTTGAAATATGTAACTCCCTCCCAGACAATCCTGACATTGAATTTTAGGCTTGTCTAATTATGCTTCATATTTCAGGTAGGCACCCGCATCGCACAGCTAAGCAGAGGAATATTACACTATTAATGCGGTGTTTATGACATAAACCGGAAATTGGCAAAAAATCGCGTTTTCTCGAAGAGGGGATAAGCTGGGATTTTCTGAACCACGGGAAAATGATCACGAAAGCCTCAAAATCACCCTCCGCTCACAATTTTTGCCGGGATTTTTTTGTGACGCTTAAAGTTCAGTGTGAGTACCTAGTAGTAAGAAAAAATTAAAACTTTATTTTTTTTAATAGGTTTAGAATGTCATGAAACGTGGATATTTTAAATGTGAGAGAAACAATTTTTTTCCATTATCTATTTCCTTTAGACGGTCCATCCTGTACATTTTTCAGTGAAAGTCTAACCATTTCTTCGCTGGCAGACAGATCGAAAGATAGACAGACAGACAGACAGACTGACTGGCGGAATTGTAGAACATAGATTATCTGAAACGTGGAAATCCGAAAAAATCGTTAAGGGTTATTACTTCTTCAGTATTCGAAGGAAGTAATAAGCAGAAGAGAGTTTTATTTGCTAATCTAGACTTATTCAGAATCAAAATCTAGCGATTATAAAAAATAGCAATCTTCTGCTCAATTTGACGCAAAAAATTATCTGATGCTTGGTCCAATGATCATCATTTTATTGTATATTTGATTGTATAATTGTTGGCAAATTTATCAAATTTATTGCCAAAGTTTTAAATCTTCCTGTGAAATGAATAGGAAATTAGACATGTTTAATTCACACACCTTACTCGTACACGTCGCGCGTCGTCGGCCGATTATACTTGAATTTTGTTTATATTTCCATACATTTATGTTACTTTTGATCTTTGTTCTCCGGAAATTAAAAAACCGACCATGTTCTCGTAAACGTCACATAGAGAGTATGGATATCATCGGTTTTTGCTTTATATTTGATGCCAGTGGTGGACCCTTTATTTATGAGTAGGTAATATAAAACATGAAATATAAAAATTTCACATATTGAAAATAGGTTAAAATGGTCTGACCTAATAAATAAATTGATTTCTAGTATATACACTATATCCCAAGTTTCTGGACACTTGTTATCTTGCCCTACTTATTTACTCCTATTTATCTCTATTTACTCTCCCAACCCTTCAACAGAATCTTCTCAAAATATGATTTAGAACCAGATGTCGTTATAAATGTTATAATACATATGTGTACCAAATTTCAACAAAATATCACAATTTTTACTCCTTTAATAATTGAGTCAGCATGGTGGTGGGGGTGGAAGAGGATGGAAACATTAGAAGCCTTGGCTCCTAACATATAAACCGAGTCCCAAGTTTCTGGACTAATGCCGTCTAAAGTTAAAACACATACTTACCCCTTCGTTTTCGAGAGTGCTGAACAAAAATATTTTACTTTTGACCTTTCCTACCCCGTCCGAGCCAATCTATACGAATACCATGAAAAGGTGTGGCTTTTGTCCGTTTGATGGGGTGAAGAGGTCAAAGAGCAAAATAACCATCATATTCTTGTTCAGCACCTTCGAAACGGGGAGGGATAAGTATCTTTCGTAATTAACTTTAGACGGCATTTGCCTTTTTCCAGTTTTCCCTGACTTGTTAACTCCACTAGAGTAATAAATGATTTTCAGCACATCTGGTCAAATTCGGTTGAGTTAAAAATGTATTTAATAGGTTAAAAAATATTTCAAAAATAAGTTTTGCCAGAGCTACGATTGAAAAATGTTGAAAACTAACGCCAATTTATGTTATTAAAAAATGTCAACATTGGCAGATAAAATAATCAGGGGATTGTTTTTGTGTACGTCATTTGGCACCATTTTTTAAACAAGAACTATTGACAAAACCAAAATTAAGTTAAATTGATTAATATGTATTTTTCCTATATGATATGGACTTTGTTGGTACACTGTATATAAAAGAATACAATAAATTTGTAATACTTTGTTTTCTGTTGCTATTTGTTTTCTATTGCTATGCTAATTTAATTTTTGATAACTTTATTCTGTACATCATGTAACACCTAGTGCGGTCCTGACTTTACATTTAATATGTCTGCCGCCATCTACAAATTTATACCAGAACTATAATGAGCAATAGGACCAACTCAATGCACGTAAACAGATATCGTTAGGAATTGTTCCCAAGTTGTGTATTGACGAACACATTAATATTGGGAACCCTCAACAGATGTCGCGGAGTACAGGAATATACAGCGAGTTACAAGAACTAACCAATTTAACAACTTATAACTTTTAGTATAGATATTATTGAAATACTTCCAGGATTAAATAGATGATTAGAAGTAACAAGAGTTCCGAAATTCTCAGTTCTTATTAATATAGCACATTATCCGTCGCGCCATCTATTAATAATCGCATAATACTAGCATACATTGGGGAACTATTAATTTATAGGTAGATAATAATAAATAGGTAACTAACAAACTCCCTTATATAAAATGTTTGCGGCAAAACGAAAGACAATGACGAGAGCATTGCTCGTATTTAAAGTAGGCAAGTAGGCACCTAGAAATGTTTACTAAAAAATATTGCCAGACCACAGGCCTGTCAATTTTAAAAAAGTTCATTAGAGTTCATTTGTGTACGAGTGTACGTCATGCGCAGCTCTTGTGTCATTCTAATTATTCTGGTGTCAATGTCAAATTGTCAAGTAAATAGGCTAATCTAGCGAATTTAAGCGGGTCATTTTTTTAAGTTGCATAAAAATACATTGAATATATTATACAAACCTGGAACATTGAGGCTCTATGAACCCGTGAATGCATATGCACGAACCAGGCTGCAGATCCGTAGGTAGGTCATCAACAAATGGAACATCAGTCTCCTGCTGTTCAACAGTAACAAAATCGTCAAAACTTAAGGCTTCAACACAATCATCCACACTATCTTCTATGTCTTTGTTTGCAGTATCATTCATTATAAATAATGTTTAAATTTCCAAATTATCACATTCAAGGTAAGCCACTGTTTGGAGTAAGTACATAATATTTAACTCACAGTAAGTAGATAGAAAAAATATGGCGTCGCCGCCCTGCCATATCCATTTCAAAATGTGTTAAAAGTTACATGCACAACGTTATTTAAATACGTACGTAGGTACCTATCTAGAAATTAATTTTTATTACGTACTAGACGAGCTCTTTAAGGAATGAGTTAACCCCAAACAATCGCTTACTTAACGAATTGTTTAAAAATCGATATGATTCATTCCTATACGTGTCATGCCATAGGAACTTACTTACTAAATAAAGAACAAAGTTCAAAATCAAAATAGAAACCAGCATTAATTTGCTTAAGTAAAAATTAATTAAACAGTTATATTAATTCAGTAACCATAACTATCTAAATGTCGTTGGAATATGGGTTAATGCTTTTAAATTAAATAAATATTCATATAATAATACGAAACATGAAAAAGACACATAGGGGAAGTTGGGGAAAGGGACATTCGTTTTTTATAATTATTCTAGAATGAGGTAATTTATTTTAATGATACTATAAAAAGAAGTACCTAGTAAACTACTTATATAGGTCACAGGCGTCAGGGAGTTCAGGATGTGTAAATACAGTTTCTAATCGGGAAAAAGATTAAGATTAAAAGTAATATGGAACCAGTTCATTATACGCCTCTTTTAGACATGCAAATTGTTCCCCCTCGTCCGCCCCCCGGAACACCGCCAACTTTGGGGCAGTATATTGCTCAAATATCATTCTTTTGCCAATATCTCGGTTCTGAACGGTCCTACGAAAAAGAAGATGGGCCCAAAGTTAAAGATAAGTAAATTATCTATCTATCGAAATGGTTCAGACACATCAGTGGCAAAAAGGACATATGTATCTTTACCTCCTACTGAGTCTACTGCACGCCAACACGTTGGATGAAAAAAAAATAGTTTGTTTCCTATTATCATCAGAAGCGAAACTGCTCCACAAGAACTATTGAAAAAAATAAGTTGCAAGTGTCTGAACCATCTGGACAGAGAATTTATTTATGTTTAACTTTGATAACCGTTTTTTTTTCTAATGGCCGTTCAGAACCAAGCTATATTGGCAACAGAATTATTTTTGAGCGATATTGCCCTAAAGTTGGGAATGTTACGGGGGTCGGGCGGAGGGTAAATATTAACATATCCAAAAGTGGCCTATAATGCACAAGAGTAAAATCTTTTGCCTGATTATGAAAATCTATGTCACCAGAAGGTAACCTAGTCTGATATTGTTTAAAATAATTTTCCATGTTTTCACTCAAACAAATTTGTTTTATATTTTTTTACCCATTTCCAAAAAGAACTGTTCAATAACTTTTTTAACGCTCTAAAAGTAATGGATTACTTTCTTTGTGGTGACTATGATAGCTCCATAGGCTACAAACGTGGCAAAGAAGCTTTCCCCTCCAAACTGAATATTTTTAGTGGGTAATAGAAATGCATACTTAATAAAAAAAATCGTAGCTATTTATAAGAGCCCTTTGGAATAAATGACTGAGTCATATTACAGCTAATAGGCGGTCATTCTAACGATTTCGCAGTCAAAATTTAGCTGCAGAGACTATAGACCATATGCCATGCTACTCGAATGATCACTGTCTTGAGTACTTTTTTCAGACTTGGGTTCAGATTTATTGCACCTTCTAATATAACAAAGTAATTCCAGTCAGACAGGAACAATCTTCGTCGCTTGAGGGAAATAATTCATGGAATTATAAAATTTCACATAAGACGTTCATTAAGGCGTACTATTAGTAATACTGAGAGTTCCCGCGTCTCTATCTGTCGACCTCGTGCCGCCATCTTGATAAAATGGTGCTAAAATTCAGTTTTTACTTCCCTCGCATACCGAAAGGAATAAGTATTGTATTCAAGAAAAAATAATCCTCCTATATGGTACAGGCAAAAAACAATTTAGGGTAACAAAAATTAATAAAAGGGTCGCCTCTGGGATTTAAGTAGGTAATAACCTGGAGAATGAAATGATGCATTCTTTGCAGTTCCATGTCCCGGGAAAATTCAAAAAAATTTGGAAACACTTTTTGATTTTCGGTTTCTTGCTCTAGCGGCCAAAAGAATGAAAATAGAGAAAGAGGTTTCCAACAAAATTTGTAGCTCGTCTTTTTCTCTACAAAAAAGGTCTTTACAAATTTTTGTCTTACTTAAGCCGTTTAGAAGATAAATCGAGTTTTCCACTTACAGTTTTAAACCGCTTCGAAATGCGCGAAAAAAGAGAATTCCCCAGGAGTTTCGTACGACCGGGCTCATCGATCGATAATTCTTACTATTCAGAGCCCCTAAAAAAATGAAAATAACATGAAATATAGAGAAAAGTCTCAGCTTTAATGTGGAACTAATCACAAAATTCATAAAAAATTATATCAAGGAGAGAAAGTGTCAGAAGATGGCTTAGTGAACTTTGTACAGTTCGGCTGTCCCAAGCAGAAACACAGTAATTGACAAATTTATAACAATTGAGTTTTCTAAAGTATTGGACTTACTGTGTCCCAACACGTCTTGTGGAACACTTATAATTGATTAAATAATGAACATTTAAGAGTTATTATGGGCACAAAACACAGTAAGTGACACTGAATGAGTAGCTGTACCGGAACAAAACACAGTAAGTACTTTGACATTACACTGTTTTTGCATGGTCTGAGTAGTTACTTTGTTTTGAAAATGGTGGTCAGATCATCCCTTCCATAATTACCACCACTTACTGTGTCAAGTGCAATGATGGGCAGCATCCGATTCAGTTGTTTAAGAGACCTTCATTTCTATTTAAATACCTACGTGTGTCTCAATTGTCAATTTCCTACACCCAAACACACTTACTGTATATCTAATATTTACTTTTTGAGTATCTACTAGTTTCAAATATATTTTTACTCTGATAATGGAGAATGGCAAATCAAGTTATTTACGAAACTTCTGTGAAAATATAAGGCAATATATCTTCAAATGTTGTGAGGCTAACATAATTCGTTAAAAATCAATTTTCCCGATATTTAGCCCGACTACAATTACTGTGTTTCTACTTGGGACAGCCGAGTTGATTCACAGATTTATTCATATCTTTGCCGGGAGTCGTTAAAATGGTAATTAATTTTGCTTATATATTCTTATATAATGATATATTAATCCAATTAACATTTTATTGCAATTACTTTTGTTGGAAAAATATGCCTTGCGATCAAAGTAGAGGGTATATTTCTCATCGATCAATCACCTCCAAGTTTTGGAGTTCAATTCTAGATCTTAAGTAATAATAATAGCACAGTCTTAATTTTTGGATCGTATGTACAATAAAACATATTATTTCGAATGACTTTAGAGTTTTTTAAATGCGCGCAGTACTTTTTGAATTTGTCTACATTATTCATACAGGTTCAGAAAATGCACAATTATACAGATAAACATATACAACTTATTTGTTTCTTAACATTCTTCAATTAAATTTTCACGAAATATAGATTAAAGTGCGTGGAATCGAATCCATGCAGTGAAGAAGCACCCATTGTTACGGGAAAAACAGGCAGGATGCATAAAACTCAAAGATGTGAATAAATGAACTGTATAAAGTTTACAAAGCCATCTTCTAACACTTTTTTCTCTATGATAAAAATTTGTATGAATTTTGTGATTAGTTCCACATTAAAGCTGAGACTTTTCTCTACATTTTACCTTACTTTCATTTTTTTAGCGGCTCTGAATAGTAATAATTATCGATCGATATGTTCGGTCGTACGAAACTCACAGAGAATTCTCATTCTCCGCGCATTTGGGAGCGGCTCAAAACTGTAAGTGGAAAACTGGATTTATCTCCTAAACGGCTTAAGTAAGACAAAAATTGGCAAAAACCTATTTTGTAGAGAAAGAGACGAGCTATAAATTTTGTTGAAAACTGTTTTCTGTATTTTCATTATTTTAGCCGTTAGAGCAAAAATACCGAAAATCAAAAAGTTTTTCCAGATTTTCTTGAATTTTCCCGGAACTTGAAAGTGCAAAGAATGCATCATTCCATTCTACAGGTTATTAACGACTTAAATCCCAGAGATGATTATTTTATTAATTTTTGCGAGGTTTTTACAACATTTTGCCTTCATTGCCTGTACTACTAGATTTCTTCGGATTTTCACGTTTCAGACCATGTAGACTACAAAAATAAAAGTTTTTCAATTACGTCATTCTGTTTCTCTGCCTGCCTGACTGCGTGTCCGCCCGCTGAAGGGAATAATATAGTAGCGCCAATAAGTCTAGTCAGTAGAGCAATAGCTGTTACGTAATACTTAAGCGAACTTCACGAAGCTAACCTAAACATTCAGTGGCGCCACATACATATTTACAACAGTATTTTTATAGTTGAGAATTTCATGACAATTTTTCTCTACGAGCGATATACTTATACGATTTTAGATATTAATGTAGGTATCGATATAATTTTTGTCCTTGTATTTTCGAGAAGCATAACATTAGATACGGAAAAAATGAGTATATTTTCTGTAGAGAATTTTATAAGCCACTTTTACATATTGCACATAATTTCGATATCACTAATGGTTAACGAGATATAAGCAATAAAAGACTTATGTTGTGCACAATTTTTTCAAGATGGCGGCTCGAGTTCGACAGATAGAGACGGGGACTTTTAATATGTTTAACAGTAAGCCTTACTGAACATTTGCGAACTTTCAAAACTCCAACAATTATTTCCCTTTAATTTTCCCTACTTGACTGGACTATTAAAAAAAACATGTTGTTATATTTATTTTGAAGGAGTACATTTTTATCAGTTCCACGTATTTCGAGTACATCCTGTAAAAATTGTTTATTTACTTGTTTATTTTATTGACTACATTTATTTCAAGGACCGTTGACGAAGTAGCTCGTAAATTTATAGAGTGAAATCCGTAAGTAACGGATAGAATTTATGTGTAAAATCCTAAAACACGTCAATTTCTAATTCTAAGATGACATATTTTGAGCGTAATTTTATACTTACCCCTTCAACCCCCTTGGAGTGACAGCTACCTCTAGAATTTTTAAATGTAAAGGGTGCGTGTGATAACCCATTTGAAATAATAATTCTCTAAAAATTTTTGAATTTCTCTAAATTTTTGAACATGAAACAGTTTAAATCAAATGTTCAAACTGATGGGCGCCCGTTACTTATTCTTAACAATAATGGAGGTGATGCTGAAATTCTTCTAAAACATTTTGTACCGTTTCCGGGGTGGTTTGATTAATTTCTTGCCTTATTCTGTCTTTTAAATTACCGACGTTATTCGGTCTATTGAAATGGACTTTCGATTTTATTAAGTAACCCCATAAAAAGTAGTCAAGCGGGAGCAAACCGGGAGAATCGGCAGGCCACTCAATTTCACCGCATCTACCGATTCACCTATAGGGAAAAATTTGATTGAGAAGGCTCTTACTTCCGCAATGCAAAATGAGGAGATATGTAAAAAGAAATTCTTTTTACTTCTTTCTTTTTGTTGGGTATTTTGCCAGCTGCGTATCAGAAAAGGCGATACATTTAAATTGACATGACTCAAAATTAATTAGAAAAGTCAGATTTCAAAATTTTGAAACTTAATTTTCTTGAAGAATATACAATATTCAAAAACCTTATATTGACGGATAGAGGATGAAATGAACTATCACACTCACCCTCGTTCCATAAAAAATGTTTAAAGGGGTAGCTGTCACTTTTCAAGGGGGTTCAAGGGGAAGTATAAAATCATGCTCAAAAAATGTTATTTTAGAATTAAAAATTGACGTGTTTTAGGATTTTACTCATAATTTGTATGGACCTTATTGTATGCTACAAAAAATAAAACTTGCTATAATAAAAACATATAATTAAGGTTGTTAGATATTTAATTTCCTGTCCTTAATTTTTATTGCCCCAATCTCCCCTATGGCGCTCCCCACTAATGTCAATATTTATTATTTATTCCTTACCGTTCTATCAGAGGAAGATAGGTGAAGGTAAGTACCTACTACGAAGTTGATTGTGTAAATAAAAAAATCATAGATAGTACCTAAGTTAATCTTGGCAAACAATCTGAGAAATAAATTTACTTACTCATGATAATGTATCGAATTACCTACCAATTTGTTGAAAATGTATGCCTAGTATGACTGACATGAAAACCTACATACCTACCTATACTTAAGGTGAAATTAGTTACGGATACAATTTTGCGAAGGTCATGCCAAAATTAATGTAGGTACCTCTACAAGACTATTTATATCTTTAAAAAAATTTCTATAGAACATTAAATTCAGTGTTTATACCTAAATACTTACTGTAGTTGCTACTATTGCCTCATTTTCTTCGGTGTGTTCTGCCTCTACTTCCTCGGTAATTTTACTCCTTTTGAATGGATAAAAACAACAGGTACAGGAACCACAAACACTCTTTTTATCACGAACTACATTTTTTCTATTCTGATCATTTATTTCGGGCATTGTTATTTCTTAGACTTCTAATAACATTAAAACTAATCAATATATTATTTTACGTGTTTATAAGTCCGCGAATAAGCTTGAAGTTATAAATAAATGTGGCGGCGGACTTTATTGAAATATATAGAGGTGTAACCTTATTCATTTAACAAAGTGGTAAATACAGTTTATGACTAATTTCTAATATTATTGTTCCTTATCCATATTTTATGTGTTATGTCTTGCATTTTGAAACGATTATCAACTGAATTAAACATTTCAAATTACACGCTGAAAATATTAAATTAATTACTTTGTCAACATGCAAACATGAAATATGGGTTATAGTTAGGTATATTTAGATGAAAAGGATGCGATAATTTTCTAAAAATAAAAATTTTAAGTTTATACCTACCTATATATATTGTTATGTGTTAGGGTTATTAATTTAACCGTTAATTAGGTACTTAAATAGGTGCAAATCTGTGGCACATTGTAAAAGCTTTTATTTATTTTAAATGCAGTAAATAAAAACAAAAAATATCGAGTGGCCTAAATCATCATCACAGAAAAGAGAAATAAATAATAACAATTTTATTTGAGAAACCTGCCAAATTTGTCAAAACGGCGGATACATTGTTTCCTTCTTAGCAAATTAGCAATTTTGCTGTGAAAGTAAAATTTAATTTAAATTCCATTGGCAAGGTAAGTAAAATGAATAAGTGTTCAGATGTAATTATAAAATCTTCCAGCTTCCAGTAGTCGATTCTCATGAATTAAAAATTTTATTACTTTGACAATAATTTACTAAACGAGGTACACTTTTAAAAGAAAATGGGCCTAACAAGTCGACCTATTTCATGATTCTCTGCAAAAGTCGCCCATTAAAAGCTTTTACTACACTTACTTTGTATGTTATTAGTTTGTTAGTATTGAAAGATATATTCTTTATAGGATTTTGCAAACAGCAGAGAAAATAACTATCTATAACTAAAAGAAAAACTGTGTAAAAATATTAGTGAAATCTTTGCATTCTTTCGATAACCTTAATTCTGGTTATGCTAGCAAATTAAAATCCTAAAATGAATTTGTCTAATTTCTTATTTGGCAACTCTCATTCTAACACTAGCATCCACACAGTCCCCTACGATTATAAGGATTCAGTTAAAAATGAGAACAAGGGCATAAAATGAATTTATTTATCTACCTTGTCTTATTCTGGAGCTCATCAGAAAGACAATAATAATAATAATAATTTATTAACCATTTGTTGATACATTGTATGTATATGTGGCAATAGGAATGATTAGCATTTATAAAGAATTGAAACTGCTTAACTCAGACTTAACAAGACTTAACATAGAGCAGTAAATGATATATAAAAATACATGGTAGTGGAAGTACACCCGCAGTTCCTTAAATAATTTTCTGCAGCTATCGCATTTTCTCATTCCCATTATGTATCTAATGGCCTTCTTCTGAAGTCGAAAAAGTCTGATACTTTCATGTGAAATACCCCAACCTATAATGCCATACGAAATCACTGAGTGGAAATGAGCGTGGTAATACATCAACAATACAGATGTCAACCACCTTTCTTAGCTGATTTATAACATAGCACACCGGTGCGATCTTTTTGCATGTTTCCTCAATATGAGTTGTCCAAGTTAAATTAGCCGAGATATGTACACCTAAAAATTTGGTTACATTTTCTTGCTTAAGGCTTTCACTTTTCGACCGGATTAACAGGCTATGATCGAATGGCTTTTTAGCTAGGTTAAATCTCAAAGCTACAGATTTCTTGTTATTCAGCAGCATAAAGGCACTCATAAAGATGTTTCATGCAAAATCTAGACAATTTCTATGAATAAGTGTGAAATAATTATATTTGACATTAACTGATAAAAACAACTTCACCTATCTATCAGCTAACTATAGTATTGGAGCCTATATACTCTATGCATGTTTAAAAATGAATTATTATTTGTTTGCTTATAATTGTATTGAAAGCTATTCTTAATAGCATTTTGCAAACAGCAGAGAAAATAACTATCTATAACTAAAAGAAAAACTTTGTGTAAAAATATTAATGAAATCTTTGCATTCTTTCGATAACCTGAAATCTGGTTATGCTAGCAAATTGAAATCCTAAAATAAATTTCTCTTATATTATAAATGTAGTATGTAATATAATCGATTACATTAAACATTTGCTCTTAAAACTCAAACCAGAAATATTTTTCACGGGGACATTATGTTTTCTAGCCTCCCAGGACACACACAATATCGTTCCATATAAATACATGTAATCCGTGGCACTGCGGCGGAACCACAGACCACTAAGCATGATACATAGTGAGGCACGTAAGATGTAACCCTGAAGAGTATATTTTCTGAGGCACTAAACGTGGTACTCATGGCGGTGTACATGGTAAAGACTAAAAAGTAAAAAATAAAATTATATAAAATAATATTTTTTAAAAAGAGCTTTGGAAACCAAAAGCTTTAAAAACATTTTTGGTACGTTTTTTTTTAAATCAAAACTCGTTTTTAATATTCTCTATACAATTTATTTTCAAAATATTTTGATGATTCTCATACACAGCAAGAGTAGCAGAATTTTGTTGTTGTATTGTTATTGTATGAAGGTAAAATTCAACATATTGGAAAAGTAAGTTGCTACTAGCTTTGACCGCTTTTTTTACGGAGTGCACCCTCTCCTTTAAAAAATCTTAATTCTTACCATCTATGAGATAGAGACCTGTGGTTACAAATTTATTTAAAGTAAATTTACTAGTAAAAGCCACAGAACAGTATATAAATAACAACCGAGTTATAATTTTTCTTTTTTTGTTGGTTTTGAATTTATACTTAAATTTTATTAAATTCATTGGATAGTACAGAATAATTTAAATTAACTTCCTTTATCATAATCATCATAAAATGTTTATTTTAGAAACTAACAACTTGACCCCGGAGATGAAATATTTGAGATAGTGAGAGATTAGATACATTTTTATTCTTATAATTAAATATGATACTATATTTTAAATCATAAACAACGAACTGTGATATTAGAAATTAGAAATACTAATATGTATACAGGATGGACCATTAGTAATATAGGCCATAATTCAAGGGTGTAGTATTATTATGAGAAGATGCTCGGGGCGGAGCTAACGTGCGCGAATATTTTTGCCAGTGACAGCATCATGTGGGGTAGAAGGATATATAATAATTCTAATCAAATTTTCGAGGTCGAGGAACTGTGTAATGTAGAATATTAAAACTCGTCACACTCTGGTGTTTACGATGAAGACATTCTTCACTGAAAGTAAGGTTATATCACTTAATTCAATCAGAAATGGGGAACACAACAAGTATACTGCAGCACAGATCCTGTGACTGCAGATTGACGGTGCCACTGGCTTCGACGTCAAATATGACGCAATTCGCTCTCATTGGCTTAAAACAATGAAGGTACACAAACTCGTCTCTGCGCATTATTTTTTGCGAGCATCTTCTCATAATAATACTACTCTACATTCTTTGGACCAAGATATGAGGATATAACCAAACATGCTTTAGTATATTGTTGCTGTGGAAAAAGATACAGGGTGTCAAAGTTGCATTTTTTTTCTTTTCTTTTTGCAATTTCTCAACTACCTCTTCACCGATCTTCTCCAAATTTGATAAGATCACATTTTTTAAGCTAAGAAACAATAATATATGTATCTCATCACGCTAACCCGTGGAGGGCATTTCATGAGCTATACCTGATGATGAATATTTTTTTCTATTTTTTACGAAACGTTGTGGCACTTTTGAGTTTTGACTAGAAAATCTCATGTAGGAGTTACTTCTACATAAAAAAAGTACACTTGATAGAACTTGTTATTTCCAACCGTTTTCGAGAAACCCTCAGCAAAGCATTTTGAGAATTCTTTGAAAACAAACTCAATTTGAAAAGGACAAATTGTCTTTATAGTGGACTCAATAGAGGTTTTCACTTCGGAAAAATTCCGGGAAGCAGTAACTTTTGAGAATACATCTCTAAACATGTCAAAAAAAGATACCAAAAGTTGCCAACAATAGTCCTTGAGCATCATTTGTTATTGAATAAATTAGTTACAAAATACCAGTTTGTGTTACATACCTCTTAAAATGATTTTTTCTTAAAAAAGCTAATTGCGCCATTCTAAAGTATAGGAAATTTTACATCAGAAATGTATACGAAATTTTTCTGTATGATCACAAATGTAGGCTCCAGATTTTTTTGTTTCGCACGAAAATGGAACGCGACGACACGTAAGCATGGCGCACGCAGCCTCGGGCGCGCTCTCTAAATTTGTTGTAACTTTTTAACTTATTAATGATATTGAGCCCAACAAAGCTTACATGAAAGAAGAAACATGTGGCTATATTGGGTTCTTATATTTTCAAATATAAAAATGAATGTATGTAGGAATCAGAGCCGAACTGGGTCTTCCAACCAGGCCGGGCAAGTAACTCTAAGCGGGTTACCGAGCAGTACCTTTCCACAGCCAAAAGGCATCACAGGCGAAAATCGAAAATTGTTTCGTCAATTTTTTTTTATTTTTCAGATCAACTGCAGGATTTTGATTTGAAAGTAAAATAAAAACTAAATAAATGTAATTTTTTAATAAAATGTCGTTTAAGAAAATAAAATAACAGAATACAAAAAATATACAAAAAACCGCTGCCTAAGGAATCACTACTTCCATGTCCAGATTTTTCTTCCAAGTCACTTTAAAGGAAACATCTTGACTATATCTGTGCTCCAGTATGTGGAAATTATTGGTCATTGAAAAATATTAGAAAGAAATCTGAGGCCTTGGTTTCCAGTGTATACACCAAATTCAAAGTTTCTGTATTCTCACCAGCTTGCTTTACTTATTTTTCCCTATTTAGCTCTACTTACCCCCCCCCCCCCCTCCTTCAGCAGAATCATATTAAAATATAATCAAGTTTCAGATATCGTTATAATACATACATGTACCAAATTTCAAGTGAAAATCTCAATTTAATTTTATCAACTCTTTTAATACGGGAATGGTGGGCGGTGGTAAGGGATGGAAAATAAATATCAAAAATCTGAGGTCTTATAGCTTCTAGTACATACATCAAATTTCAAGTTTCTGTACTCTACCAACTTGCTTTATTTATTTTCCCCTATTTAACCCCCAACCCTTCAACGGAATAATCCCAAAATATAATCTAGATCCTGATGTCATTATAATATATATGTATACCAAATTTCAAGTGAATATCTCAATTTTATTTTATCAACCCCTTTAATAATGGAGTGGGGGAATGCGAAATATTATAAAAAGTTTTGAGGCGTTGGCTTCTAGTACATACACCAAATTTCAAGTTTCTGTACTCTTACCAGCTTGCTTTACTTATTTCCCTCTATTTACCCCCCAATCCCTCACCGGATATGTTCAAAAAACAATCCAGTTCCAGATCTCTTTATAATGTATACTTGTACAAAATTTCAAGTCAATGTCTTAAACCGTTTCAGAGAAGACGTGTGGACTAAAAAATTACAGACAGACTAACCGACCAACAGATAGACAATAAATTTAAAATCTCGACGTTTCATGACAATCTAAACCTATATCAAGAAAAAAAAAATGTTTTTTAATTTTTTTACGATTACTATATACTTCCAATCCACTAGGTGGATGTGGAAGTATAGTTTTTCGTTTAAATAATTAATAAACAATTTTCTCACAATTACATGTTTAGGTATAACTTTTTATTTTAAGCTATGATATCAAAAGGTTTTAGGAAAACCGAACCTTGCCGCAATTATTCCGAAATAATGCATATTATCAGCCTCTATCGACTCACTGATTTTCTTACGAACTATTTGCTGCAACTTTGAATAAATTTTCAAAGTGGCCTCCACCTACTTCTATGCAACTTTGACACTCCACATCTTTTTCCACAGCAACAATTTACTAAAGCAAAGAATGTACCCTTGAGTTATCGCCTATTATTAATGGTCCACCATGTATAGGGAAATAGAATAACACTAATTAAAAACTTTATTACCAATAAGACACTTTCTCATCAGGAGCGGCACTGATGAGTGATTATACTTACCCACTCGCCTGAAACCAGTTGTATCCACCCGGTTGTCTCACTTTTCTAATAAGTCAGCTGTGGCCAATGAAGTTTTAGTTAGACAAATCCTAATTTTGGAAAATATCTAGCAAGATTAAAGGAGAGGTTTAAGAGTCTGATTGAAAGTGTCCCCGGAATAAAGTTTTCTGAAAATATTTGTAAAATACATCAAAAACATTTTTTTCTGAATTAGAAGGAAAAGGGAACATTCAGTAGTAGACTTTCAAATTTTATTAAGAAATGTTTATTTTTTTATTACACCTTTATGAAGTTTATGTTTAATTATTTATTTATTAATAAAGGATCAAAATTTCTTGAAATCTTGTCAATCCATTTTCGACCAGATTGAAGAAAAATATTTTACGGGTATTTTAAGATAAGATATGATAAGATAATTTATTGGTGTTATTTATACAGTATAATGTAATTACACAGGTCAACATATGGTAGAGAAATGAATTTAAGGCTAGTTATAAAATAAAAATTGGTAAAAGACAAACAATGTTTTTAGACAGACAGACAGACTAAATATAATGCATATATACATACACATTTTTTTATTATTTTTTTTGGAAATCAAAACAGGTCAATATTACAGTTTAAAAATTCGTCATAACTATCTATAGAATGCATGTTGAGAAACATTTTCATCCTATGCTTGAAGAGTTTAAGCGGCAATTCTCTGATAAATACAGGTAGTTTATTGTAAAATTTTATGGCCCAGTAGTTTGGTCCATTTTGAATCCTTTTCAAGCGACAGTATTTTATAATTAAATTTTCTTTCCCCCTAGTGTCCATGGTCGTGGATGTTCTGATTTACTTCATAAGTACCATCATTTTTCTTAATATGCAATAAATTCTCTAATACATAAACAGAAGGAAATGTTAATATTTTAAGTTCTACAAAAGAACTTCTGCAGTTGTCCTTAAAGTTTAATTTATCCAATATTCTCACTGCCTTTCTTTGTAACTTAACAATTTGTTAGCGATCTGCAACATGTCCCTGAACACGAACGTGACTTTCGTTTTTGTCAGATTCGCGCACAAGAACACTGCACAATTTAATTTTGAATGAATTTATTTTACTTGGCTCGGCGAAAAAGTAACACCCTGTATCGATTTTACACGAATGATTAAAAGTCAAATTTTCTGGAGTCAAAATAACGATATATTACTATTCACGTTCTAACAATACATTTGTTTATCACTAAATAGGTTTGATGTAATTAATTATGTTGATTATTAACACTTTAGAGTAGAAATTTGCCTTTGGTTGTTATTGCTTTGTCGCGTGGCTGGATCCCGAACTGACTTGACTCACCCGACTCTCTTTACTCGACTCGATTCGATTCCCTGCGTTGAGCGTGTCTCGGTTTATATAAGATAAATCAAAGCTTCTGGAAGTGTTCGAAAATCGAAGACTCCAGGCGTTCTAGGCGGGGAGAGTGGCTCATGTATATTCTCCAACAGCGAAGGCTTGGTTTTCGAATTATTCTAATAATGTAAAAAGTGTTTTTTCTAGCTCGCGGGCTTTACAGAGCGGCAGAGGGACGTTAATTTTTAATTTTGAAAATATGAATTACCCGATTTAAGAAAGGTACTTTGACATCCCCAAGCTATAATGGCGTACGAGATATGCGAGTGACAGAGAGCCAGTGTTGGCAAAAATAGAGTTTGCTAAGTACAGCAGTACAAATATGTTAGATCTATTTTTTTTTGAAACAGTGTTTATATGTTCATTCCATTTCAATGTTCCATCTAGATATAAGCCCAGAAATTTTACACCACATGGATAGCTAATTATATCTTCATGATTTCTTAATGTGAATAGCATATTTTGAGTTTTATCTTTGTTTAGCAAAAGTTCATTTCCATTAAACCACTGTCCAGCTTTGGCTAATGCCTCACATAAACTCTCAAGTACCGTATCTAGATTTTTACCAGACAAACGAAGAGTAGTATCATCCGCAAACAGTAAATAATTTGTTAAGTGGTTGCCAAATGGGAGATCGTTAATAAAAATGAGGAATAACAGAGGACCTAATATAGACCCCTGTGGCAGTCCAACACTTATTTTCTTCTGAGCAGACAATACCCCTACTGCTTTTACCTGCTGCTACATGTTATCAAGATAAGATTTAAACATTTGCAAGCTACAGTTGTCAAAGTTGTAAAACTTTAACTTCTTTAAGAGTAGTTTACAAGTATTTAAAAAAAATTGTAAAAGTATTTACCAATTCAAATTATTTTTTTAAATTTATTTTAGTACTCTTTTATTCAATTTAGTAATAACATCATGGTATTATATGCATGTACTCAGAGCCAGCCAGACAGACACGGCGCAAAGCGCCGTGGCAATTGGATGGTTGGATGAGTGAGTGAATGAATATAAAACTTAAAATAATTAACCATGAAACTCACTCCTATCTCTAACATAAAAGATTTACAGAGGCTGATAGCAAAATTGAACATATAAAAGTGTATATTTAAAATAATTTGTACGACATGTATATAAATATTGTTAAAAAGACAAGCTCAGTTATTGATGGTAGACGTATACAGGTGAGTGCTAAGGCGTCTCACCTGCTCCATGAAATTCATTCAAGACTTACATTGCTAACAGTCGGCGATGCCGCAGATTTATTGGTTTAAAATAATTTATGTTTGGATAAATTTTTGAATTAATAAAGTTCTGGTTAAAATAGGATTTTCTGAAAAAAATTTTGAGAAATAAATGAATTTAAAGGTATTTACCAATACTTCTCTCTCTGTGTGGCACTCCTTATTTATTAGATATTTTTTTATGTTGGAAGACCACCTTGTATATTGTTTTACTTACAGTATATTATATTTTTTCCTGGCAATAGTGACAAGTTGTCACTGACAACTACACTCCAATATTATTTTCCTCGGTCCTTTCTTAGTAACTTATTTTTTTGTAGTGACTACCTGGTATATATTTTAGTAGCGCCCTCCTAATGTATGTACTCGTAAAAAGGAAACTAAAATTTTATAATATAAACTTTTCACAGATAGACTATCTAGAATGTCTACATCAATTATATATATCTGCATGTAATGCTTATTTTCCATAATTCACAACCAAACTCTATGCAGTGTATAAAAGCAATGCCAAGGAATGTAATGATCTGAATATATAGAGTGATCCAAAGTTAAGCCGGTATTGATTTTCGAGTTAAAATAAGACTTTCCATGAACAAAATTCTTTCCAAAAATGCACCCCCCCTCCGAGCTAAAGCAATGGAAAATGATTTGAAAATGGATAAAAAATTATTTTCAACCATTCTTAGAAGACATACCTTTAAACGACGGAATAAACCGATGGTTCCTATGTCTCAGATTAGAATGCAGTTGTTTACATTATAAGCAGAGCCCAGTTTACACAGGCACAGGCACATAAGAATTCCCAATCAAGTGGAATCTTCCCATAGCCGTCTCAAGCTTATTGACACACAAAAAAAATAGACGGTTGAAATTGGCTTTCATTTGACATTTGGTTTTCTTATAAATACATTGAACAACAATAACACTATTAGAGTAGGTGCAGAAACAACACTAGACTACACGTGGCTTTGATTGCTTTATCGCCACGGTTTTCGATGCCGGATTTCCCTGGCTGGCCCCTAATTCTTGCTGAAACCATACATAACATAGAGATTTTATTATGATCATTATTATTAAAGAATTGCTCCACCTATATATATCATTTTGTTGCAAAATAGACTAATGAAAGCTCATTACAGATGCAAATCCCCTAAAAATGTCAGAATGCTAAAGAATCTTTACATATCTTTTTCTTGAAAGTAAAATTATGAGTCTTCTCTGAATCCAAGGTGCAAAATATGGGTTTTATTGAAAAAAAAAATAGTTTACAATCAAATGACTGAAAATATTGCTAGAGGTCAAACTCAAGGTCATTGCAAGGTAGCTTACTCATATTCGAGCAACTTTTATTCTGGTCAATTCCTCTGAAATCTCGACACTGAGTTACTCTAGCACTTGGAAAGTTAAAAAACAAGTATATAAATAATCACTATCTGATCTTCAAGTGTCCGTAAATTGAAATCTATGGACTTTTCCGACCTATACTGCACATAACAAATCTTGTTCAGAATTGTCCAACAAATACATTTCAGTTGGTTTTAGCTCAAACGACTGTATAACTTTTACCATACATTTTCTGTGGGGTCCTTTTAAAAAACCACTCCGGTGTGAGATTCAAAGCGAAAAGTGGGATCTGAAATCAAAGCCGCCGCTTAGCACGATTTTCAATAATTTCGTGGGAAAAGCCAAACCATCAAATAATGAAACATTTATAATTAATAAATATATCTGCTGGAAGGCTGCATGATGTGTACATGCAAAAACACGAACTGGCATTTTGTTGGTGCATCGTATATTGCACTGGCGAAATCAATTTTGCTACATTCTCGGCACTCTGCTATAATTTCTCTATTGCAATCATCCCATCATCCCAGACGAGCGAAATAGCCAACAAGGTCTATAACTAGAGGCGAGGTGCACGATTCGACAGGTGACCCACTATGGAGGTAAAATAACCTATTGCCAGTCAGCCATAAACTGCAAGCTGCAAGACTTTTGTAAACTCTCATTTCTTCCACAGTAAAAGCTGCCAGATTGCCAGATTATGTTACTATTCTGGATACGTCTTAGTAAAATTTGATAGTTCTGTAGAATATTTTTCTGAATTAATCATATACGGATCCATTGTCAACAAAGATATTTTTGATAAATATCCTCCATATCACCAAAATTACATTTTAAACATACAAAGATTTTGAAGTTATTTTACATTTTACCCAAAACTTAGGTCCATTCTTTTCATCTACCCTTGGTGTAGAGCTTAAAGTGGTGTAGCTGCACTCGACGAAAACAACATTTGAAAAGCAGTTACACCTGTCGAAAAGAGCGAAATATTCAGTTACACCAATTACATTTTTAGCACTGGTGTAAAGAACGGACCTACTGTAATCAAGCAGGCGTCACCTCCCGTCATGTACTGTGACTACTGTGCAACGAAGAGAGAACAAAATGTATGAGAAGGATGAGAACACCCGTGCCATTTGCTGATTATACGTCAGGTTTATGAAGCTTATCTCCTCTAGTTATAGGTAAGCTTATAACTGAAAAACCTGGAAGAACACCTCGACAAAGATCGCAAGGAATAAGGGGTACAGACCCTTTAGTTTACTGGGGCCTTAACATGAAATATTTCATATCGCATTTATTGTCTAGCAACCGATGGGAAATGAAATTCTATGCACGATTGTTTATGATCGACTTTATGCTTGTTAAATGAACATTTTTCAAGGTGGTCCTAGAAATATAAAATTATGTCATTATATTAACAAGTTAATCATATATTAGGGTATTAAAATATTATGGAAAATGAAAAAAATCATAAAGTTTACAATAATATAATTTTATAAAAATTTACATAGTTATAATACTTCATTAAAATAGATCCATTCTCTAAGGCATCTAACAGGTCACAGATATTTAACATAACATTAAGAGTAATAAAATAACAAATAATTATTATTACAAACGCTAAGGAATGCAAAATGTTAAAATATGTATATATTATATTATTTAAAGACTATATTAATATTACATTGGATTTGGTGTTGCTTTTTACTATTAGAATTAAATAACTTACCATTAACAATAATTATTACTTAATACAACAAAAAAATACAAAAAAAGCAAATAAAATTAAGTGGTGACCAGAGGTAAAATTTAAAAACAGAAACCAAACAATGCCCTAAATAGTAACAGAATATTCTTTTGTATAATATAAAAATATTTTATTATTTTTTTAGCAATGTTGGCAAATAACTATCTTTTTCTTGATTTGCTTTGGACGTATCATTTCCCAGATAATGGAAGAATCTTATAGAAAAATTACGTTTATAACTCCAGCCAGCCTCCCTGCAACTATTGTGGGCATACGAAGGGTCTTTTTGGTTTTTTGCATAATGCAGAGATTGTCGATTTAAAATACAACAGACATTTTATGCTGAAACATAACTAGAAATATTCGTTTTGTTTCATACAATTTTTAAACATATTACTGTTTCATCCATATTTTGGTAGGTGAGCTGTTCCTAAACTAATCAACCAAATCATATATTTTTTAACAGGATAAAATAAAATTATATTATACTTAATGTTCCATAAAATGTTTAAATTATTTAAAAAATACTGCCATTTTATGTATTCTGCAGTTGCAGATGCCAAGGACCAAGTCAGCTGAACACCTGGGTGAGAGACGTAAATTTAAGAACATGAAACTTTCAAAAGTTTCAATTTCAGCATTAAAGCTTTGAAAGTTCAAAGAGTCATCATAAATTGATTTTATGAATTTGGGCATTGAAATTAGAAACACTCAAAATCTATTTTAAACAAGTTTAAAAATTCAAGTTCAAAAATTTTTTAAAATTAAAAATTTTTTACCAAAAAAGAAAGAGAATTGCGAGAACTTCAATTTTTTAACAAGTTAATTTTCGTCTATCTGAAACGATCGAAAAAAATTCACTTGTTGGTATTTGGTTTATAAATAAATGTCAAAAAAAGTGACCAAAATGACTTTAAAAAATTGTTTTAATGTCAACGGAAAGCTGGCATCGAGATCATCATTTTGAAAAAAAAATTATCCATTTTGGACTTAATGGCATAAGATGATGGGCAATTCAAATTTTAGATAACAAATTCATTTGTGTCCACTGGGTTCAATATATGTGCACCAAAATTTCAGGGTGTTTTGTTTTCAACAAAAGGTATATTTTCTGAAAGTTTGAATCCGATCGGAACTCCCTGGGCGTTAAAATGAAAAAAAAAAAATGCTTTGGGCCAATTTATTCAATATTGTATGTTATGTACGTACTCAAATGACCCAAAACCAATACAGATTTGTTGAAATTTTAATTACGAAGATTGTGATTTATTGCGTGTCCCGATTGGACCTCCAGAACCAGAGATATTCGCCTTTTTACTTAAAAAAGTGCTATTCAAGAATCTAAAAAAAATCTTAAAAAATCACAATAGGCTATGGAAGTCCAAAACTCAGCTATATACTCCTGGTGATACCCCAGAAGGTGTGAAATCATAATTTTGCTGTTTTTTTTATATGGGCCGGCTGTCATGCTGATTCCGAGAGCACTGCAGCCATGTAGGTCTATTGTGCTACTTCCCAGTCTTATCTAAGTCATGCCAGTCATTTCCTATAGGCCTACCTGCGTTAACTATAGTTCTATGATTGGCCTGTGCGGGTATGTAAGTGAATTTCCTCGCATTCAGGCCAGCAACGGTTTCGGCACGTGGTGTATCTCGATGGTTCAGTCGCCCATCGAAACAGTAACCGCTCCGCCCGTTGCTTAACTTCAGAAAATCTGTCTAGGTCGGACTAAATACCTACCTGACTCATTGTCTTAATAATTTTGCTATTACCAAACTACGCACATCAAACAACTTTTTTTTAAGTCCACTATACCAGCAAATTTTGAAGACATTAAATCTTAAAATTGAAATAACGTTTTAAATGTTTCACGAAATTTAAAATTATTTAAAAAATGTTGACATCTTATACATTATGACTTTGCATAATCAAACCGTTTAGGAACAGTGATGTGAATTCAACAGATTAAAGGACCTCGCATAACTTTTATTTCATTAACCTGAAGATAATCAATTTGAAACATTCAAGATTTACTATATTTAAGTTTAGAAATACATATGCTTTTTAGTGAAATCCAAAAATGTTAATACCATTAAGTCGTAAACAAAAATATTGTCTTAAAATTTCAGTAACATTTTTAACATTCAACAAAATTATAGAATCATTTAAAAATATTGCCATTTCGGACTTTCTGTAGTGAAGTGATAATTAATAATAATAATAATCTTCTATGAACCTGACAAAAAATGTTAGTTTGAAAGTTTCGTTAAAACTTTCAACTTCAATACACATATTTCAAAATTTCAATGGGTCATCATCAGAGCCCGGCGCAAAAGTAGTTATGCCAGAGACGGTCTTCACACAGAGTTAAATATAATGTTTTGTATGATTCACATAAGCAAATAAATACATTATTTATAGGAAACAAATACCTACTATTGCGGTAAGAAATAAAAAGTATGGCATAAAAGTCATAAAATAATAAATAAATAATTTGTTATTGGTTTGGAGAAATTAGTTATTTGGTATAGTTGAGCAAGTAGATGTAAGAGATGTTTACTCAAACTGGTGGATAAAAAACACCAGACTTCGGCCGCACATTATATATACCTGCAGCGTCTCGCGTCGGTCTGATTGTCTAATCGAAAACAAAAAACTCGAAACTTTAAACGGCATACGCCACTTCAACTTTTTATATCAGTTAATTTCAATTTAAAATATAATTTTTATCTGTGCACATAATATAAGGTACTATAATTTAAAAAAATATAAGGAGAATTTTCGACACCACAAAGTCATCGCCACGCTTGTCACTCTCTTTCTGCTTTTTTACGACAGCAAATAGGATATGATAAACAATAATAATAGTAAAATAAACAGCAGATTTCGTTTTATATTTTGCAGAAGACTTCAAACATACAGAAAGCATTTGAAATAAAAAAGGTCCAACAATTATTATTAATTTATTACACAATGACCAATGCCATGTGAGATTGTTTCATATGCACATACGCATTATGGAGTCAACACTACAGACTTGTCAGTACATTTGATATAAGTAAATGTGTTGTGATTTGTTATGGCGTCGAGTGGCTTTCCATTAAATGAAACAGTACTTTCGTAGATTAAAGATTTTCTGAAACTGCGGTTTAACGGTGTAGAACTTTTCTGTGCCAGCTGTGAACAAACACTTTCGTGGACATTCAGCTCGATCATTTTAAAACAAGTTTCATCCGAGTGTGATAAAAACTAAAATTTAACATATTTACATGAATATTTCTCACGGATCCCTCTAGGTATACGCAACGTTCAACGTAAGCCGGAAACAGATCAGTATACAGTTATTGATGCAATGAACATTATAGGTATTTGATTTGCGTCAATATATTTTTAGAGTATCAGGGGATATTGCTGAGTGAAATACAAATTGAATACATAACAGTGTTAAGAAACTACCCCGGTTTTTCAACATTTTTGTGTGTGGCAGAGAAGTGGACTGATCAATGCCGGACATAAATCTGCCATCTATAAAAAACTATACTTATTTTAAATATGCGCCGATTACATCGGTAGACGTTGAACGCTTGAACGATCCTTTTTCACAACACAAGTGGGATATTCAGTGACGGGCGCCGAAGTTTTATTTCGGACGATTTAGAACAAGTGCAAATAATATATTTTTATTCTTCTAATAAGGTATAGTTACTAGGCATCAAAGTATGACTTATAACCGTTTCGGGGCCATTTACCTTTAAATATTACGGAATTCACTAGATATAATTATAAGGTAAAATATTGTATTATTGCGCATGAAAATGTTTATATAGTTCATATTGCGCAAAGCCGACTCTGGCTTTTACGTCATAACTACCTCGGAGCCGGGGTCTGGTCATCATAAACTTAACTTTATGAATCTAAAACTGAAAAATTTAAAACACTCAAAGTTTGGAAATTTCAAAAGACCATTAAAATGTTTGCCCTTGGGGCTTCAAAATTCGAGTATGAGGGTATGGTCCAGCATAAATATCTGTTTTTAAGTGTTATCAAGAAGAACCTTAATTTGAAAACATTTTATGTTATTGCGTAAATGTAGGCACTTTAAAATATCTCTAATCTACAAATAGAAAGTCAAAAGTGTGTGATACATCATATCACATTCAACTAACTGCATATTGCAATATTTATCTTTAAAAATCGATACGATACTAAATACAGAATGAGGCTATAAAACCAGATTAGGCTCTAGTCAAAGTAAGTTCAGCAGCGGGAATGCAGATGCAAGGTGTCGACTCAAATTTATTAAAGTCAAAAAATATCTGATAGACAGCTATCATTTGTTTTTGAAAGTCTACAGAAATAACGCATATATCTCATACTCAAATGTTCAAATGTCACAAAATGTTCAGGTGGCGAAAAGAAAGATACCGAATAATCCAGATCACCCAAGCATACCGAAGTCAAAAACTTTGAAAAATCAATAAAACTAGCCAGAACGATCAACATCTGAGCTTTTCACTGATTGTAGATATGATGAATATTGAAACGATTGATGGGCAAGGAAAATACAACTGATATTATTTCTGTGAAACAGTTTTTGGCAGATAAACGCATTCTGGTCTTCCATTCTGGAACGAGAAAATGAAAAATTTTCTATTGAAGATACTATCAGCTGTACAATACAGAGACTTACATGCAGTGACATATAAAGAGAATAAGGTGAGTAGGTATACTGAAGAGGGCAAAAATTCAAAGAATTTTGGAACATATTAACATTAACCGCACCAAATCGAATTTTCAATAGCCACATCCTGTTTTAAAAATATTTAAATTTCTTAATGAAATTCTGAAGGACGCGTACATTCGCTTGTAATAAAGAATTTTCATTACTCAACTCTAAAAACATGCTGCTGCAGAATTTTTTACCGAATGATAAATTCAGTATGGTATATACGATCTCAATTGGGACATCATAAAAACGAAAACTTGGAGTAAAGTCGGCATGTCCTTTAGTTGACAAATCGAACTCTAGGCACCGAATACCGCCCACATTTCTAAGTGGCAGGCAGATCAACTCCACGGGACTATAGACATGAAGTAGCGAATATTCGAGTATTCGTTTTTATGCTGTTCCAACTAAGATTATATATACTATATACAAGTTTTGGGACAAATCGAAATGTCATAAAATTGCGATACATGCAAGTTAGAAAATGAAGAGTGAGATGTAAATACAATTACATCGTGAAAGTGATCTCCTATAGTCTCCTATTATAATCCACCTGAATTAGGAAAAAAAATCCTGATGTTCAGAACTTAAAATTATAGCATGTTTTTAACAGAATGTTTTAGGTTTTTTAGAACGGATTAAAGGGTCATATACCCGGACGCAAAAGTGACCCAAGCCTTATGTATATACACATATATACGAATTTCGACATTTTTTAAGGAAAGCCCACTGTTAAATTTGAAACGGGGCATTAAATCGAAAAGTGGAAGAGGAGAAAGGTGTTCAAAATTAAATTCTCTACGAGGGTATGATATGATATGAAAAGTTCCATTCCAAGTTAGTACTAGATTTTTAACACAATAAGCATTTTTTTTTAATTTATGGAAAACGTAAGTAAGTAAGTTCCATTCCATTTCACTGGACAAATGTATAAAACAGGTCAGTTAAACAAACTTAGCTCATAACTAATAAAATGTTAATGTAAAAAACATAAAACACAAGATTTCAGACAACCAAAGAATTACATAAATAAGTATATAAAATACACAAGATATAATTAGATCACAATTTAAAATTTAAAAATTCTTAAATAGAGTAACGTGAGGCTTGTAGGGAGTATATAAAAAAAAAATTATTGCTGCGTAGTAGCGTCCCTTCTCAGTGAGAGTTAGACGGTGTTTAGGAAATATATGTATTCATTTTCTTTATTTCTGGTTTCATAATGACTAAATTGAGATGGTTTAAAGTCGACTTTGTTTTTAAAAACATTGAACAGGAATAAATAAACGTTTGAGAAATCGCTATTGTTTATGGCGCATTTTCGCACGAATTTTTCCACTTAAAATTTTTTACCCTCACAACATTTAAAGAAAAAAAACAGCATTTTTGAGATATCAATATTTACTAAAATTTGTACATATATATCGCATTTTTCAAAACTGGGGAAAAGCAAAGAAAATTAAATTTTTCTTGTCATGCCCTTGTAGAAAATTTAATTTTGAACACTTTTTTCCTCTTCTACTTTCGATTTGACGCACCGTTTCGAAGTTACTGGTGGACTTTCGTTAGAAAACACTGAAATTAGCATATATATATGTATATACATCTGATTTGTGGTCCCTTTTGTGTGTCCAAGTAATTGCCCCTTTAATCTTTATCAAAAAACATAAAACATATCGAAAATGCTGTAATCTTAAAGTTCTTTGGGGAAGCCCTAAGTCAGGTGGACTATTAATATACTTTTCGACTATTAACATCGCATCATTCACTTAGAGGTTTATAGAGAACTGTATTTGTATTCTGTGGTAACTATTTTAAAATATGTTTTTGTAACAATCTAATTTCAAACTTTGATTTAAAAAAACAATAAAAATTTTATGTTCTCTGCAATAATATTCTCAATAAACAATAAGTAAATAAATATAACAATTTTGTACTATAACGTGTATAATTTACAAGAATACTAGTAATTCTAAAACCAAATAATCTTACATATTTACAAATATTTGACGAAATTTAATTGTATTACTATGTATAAATTATTAATTATTCTTAACTACTCAACTTCCTCGATATTATTTTCAAAAACATTTTAAAACTACCTGCTGACTTCAAAATTTAAAGCTACTCACTGCCTCTTAACATTTTTAAAAAACCACTCTGTAAATTTTCGTAGCTGCTGAACAGCTGCTTGAGCTTGATCTTGCAACTTCCTATTTTCTTCTGTTAAACGTCTCACTTCATTTTCAAGAGACATTCTACGTCTCGTCTCTCTGTTAACTTTCGATTCCAATTCCACTACATGACTCTGAAGTTCTGGCACGCTAGTACTTGAACTTACTCTAAAACAAAAGAAATAATCGTCAAATAAGGCTATATATATATGACAACAGTAACTGAGCCAGGTCAGCATTGACTTCTTGCAAACGAGAAATTCGAGACAGGGCGGTCAATAAAAGCTATAGTGGAGTCAAGGAGTCTGACGAGAAGTCGAAATCGTGGTAAGGTGCCGAAACCTACATACCCTCGCCAGTTTTTGAGAGTGCTAAACACGAATAAGAAAAAGTTTTAACCATAAGTAAATAAATAAGTGTATACAATTTGACACATTGATTTTGACTATCCATATGTTTATTTACAGGCAGGGCCGTAGAGAGAAAATCGGGGCCCGGGGGGTAGTAACATACAAGTCCCAGCAATTTTCAATATCAATTTCGAAGAGCAGGGGGTGGCATTCCTGATAATAAATGGGCTTGTTTAGCATTTTTTTTTATTTCATAAATCGAAAGTGCAAGTATGAATTAATGGATCTGCAAAAAATCAGAATCTTATTCGCACGTTTAGTATCTTAAAAACTATTACAAATATCCATCTCGCTAAAATGGGGCGTGTCCAGGCGCTACGTCACTATACGCATAGACTCGGTGATCTCAATAGACTTGATGCTCCTTATTGGTTATAATTATAAGTGTTTTCGAAGTATTTTTTGTTTTGCTTACTACTTGACAGTAGGGGAGTACAATTTGGTGAAATGTCAAAAAATTACAATTTTCTTTCGCTCCTGCCAGAACGAATTTTCAATTTCGACCCTGCAATTTACGATTAAAATTCATCGCCGACCTTCTCCTTTCCGTAGACACATAGAACGAACTTCCACTCGACGTATTTATTTAGTTACCAGCGTTTAAAACTTCCATGTTTTTCGACATTTCAGGTTAAATTTGAAAGGTCCCAGAAAGCCATTTTTCTTACGTCACTTGCATATAGTAACGTCACAAATAAGCGCTTGGTTTTTGCAACTATTACTAATTTCAACTCCTTATATCTCGAGAACGGAAAAAGTTAATAATACGAAATTTTAAGTGTATAATGAGAATATCGAGTACTATATGAAAAAGTATAAAAACTATATAAAAAGAATATCATGGAACAAGCCCATTATTTATCTCAGTGGTAAACCCAGAAAAGTTTTAAGAATATTGTGCCTAGTGAACCCTGAACAGTCGTTTAAAATGGCGAACAATCCATCATATTGCGGACAATTCAGGGAATTTAGTGCTGAAAATAGTGACCGGGTAATTTACAAGAAAATAATTGTCTAGTCTCCTTACCTCTCCTAATTACAATTCAAGATGATGGCAAAAAACGGGCTATACTGCTCAATGGCCTGGACGAAGAAGCCTATAAATTGATATATAATTTGTGCCTACCAAGAATACCAGAAGACAAATCATACGACGAGCTCACAGAATTATTTAATAAATATTTTAAAGTTGCCGAATCTCCATTCGTTGCAAGGTCTAAATTTCAAAATGAAAAAAATAGCAAGATTTAATTTTTATTGGCCAGGAATAAATACTGACATTAAAAATTTGGCTAACAGTTATGCAAATTGTCAATAAATAAAATAAGTCCTCCTAAAATAGAATTACATCCCTGGAAATGGCCAGAGGAAGTTTTTTCGCGCATCCATATAGATTTTATAGGACCATTTCTAAATAAATATTTTTTTATTATTATCGATTCACATTCAAAATGGATTGAGGTGTTTCCGACTAATACTATCACTACAGATAGCCACAATAGACTTGATGGTCGCAGTGGAGGTTCCGACAAGAGCCCCCTCACATGTCAACCTATCACTACAGATTTTACAATACGTGCTTTACATAGTACTTTTGCAAGATTCGGTCTACCAAAAACTATAGCATCTGATAATGCCAAGCTATTTTACTAGTTTTAAATTTAAAGAATTTGTAGAGAAATATGGAATAGAGCGTGGTACCATATCGCCTTATTTCCCTCAATCTAACGAAGCAGCTGAAAATGCTATGAAAAATGTGAAAAATTCTTCAAAGAATTTTTTAAGGCATAATAAAACTTTAGATATAAATGATTCTCTAAATCATTTTTTATTCGATTACCGTAATACTAAGCATTGCACTACAGGACTTTATCTGTCAATGCTAACGTTTGGTTGTGCCTTATGAACTCGTTTTAGCATTATAAAACCGGAAGTCAAGTCAAGTCAACTTCTAGTCAATATTAGGGATGGGACGGATATCCGGTCCTGCTACTGCATCCGGCCTATCCGGCTTCCAAACCGGATATTCGGCTCCGGCCGGATATGAAAAAATATCCGGTCAACATCCGGCCAAATAAAAACTATCCAAAATGCATGAAACATAACTGTTATTTATTTATTAATTGTCAGTTATATATCAAAATATTTATAAAATTAACAATGACCTAGAAACTACAAACAAAATAAATAAATATAAAAAAAAAGTCTTAAATTCTTCAATAGGCCTACATGTGATAATATGGATATATAATATATTAAATAACACTGAAAACAAGAGATCAAAAAATCAAAAACAACATAAATTCTTAATTTATAATAAATAATATAAATACTAAAATTTAAAATCAAATTCTTTGGTCCTAACAGACTAGTAGGTAAGTATGGTATAAATACTAAATAGTAATAAAATAATGGAAACTAAAACACAATTTTCGCGATTTGCACCGTAAGTGGCAAGAAGGGGTTAATGTTAATACTAATAACGATAATTAATTAATGGTAAGTTATTGTGAACAAACATTAAAGTTTCACCATTTGCGGCGTTCAGCCTATTACGGTCACTAGTAAATATATTACCTGCTTCAGAAAATAATCTTTCACTATATACACTAGCACTTGGAGCACACAGATCGGTTTTCATTAACTTTTGAAGCCTGGGGAATTGCTCACCATATTGACTCCACCATAGCACTGGATCACTCTTTCTATCAATAACGGGTAAACCCAAATATGACTCGACTTCTTTAGAAGGTGAATTTGATGACAGAGAAACATTTCCATTTGTTTTGGTTGTTTTGGGCTTTTTGATAATTTTATTGTAACAGTCCCAAATCGATATTTTGTTAAGTTTTGCAACTTTTGCAAGTGGTTGATCATCTTCGTCATCACTTTCACTTAATAGTTTCAAGCCACCTGAATCTCCCTTTTCATGATTTGTTCTAATTTCCCCAACATTTTGTTTTTGACATAATATCAATTCAATCAGTTCATTTTGTACAAGCTTTTTATTTGTATCATTAAAAAAAAATTAACTTGTATCTTGGGTCCAAAATTGTAGAAATTTTATAATATTTTTCAGACTCAATATTGCCAAATCGAATATTAATTTCATCAATTAATTCAGATTTCATTGTACCTAAACCACTAGATATATGCTCATTGAGATATCGCTTCAAGGTTGTTATGGCTGGAATAACTTCAGATATGTAAGAATGATTTGCACTACAACCTCTGGTGATTTCCTCAAACGGTCGTAACAAGATAACACAGTTTTCTAACAAGCTCCATTGATTTGTAGTCAAATTTTGCAAATTGTTTTCGCGCGAATATTGTTGGCATAGATGATCACATTAAGCGTCGTTAAATATTTATTTTAGTCGTGTTACAGTAACTTGTTTTGGTGTGAATTTACCAAATTTCATCGTGTGGAATTTGTCGTGTTCAAAAACCTATTTTGTAGTTAATGGGACATTTTCTATCGCTCATGTACTGACATGATGAATACTTCTTATGTCGTGCACAAAATATTTCCCCATTAGTTTTCAATTTATATACAAAAAAGGTCATAAAGAAGGTGTTCGGCTTCTTTTATTATCATCGCAAAAAATTGTCATAAATATTTCCTAACGAGTTAAGAACGTAGACCAATCCCTCTGAATATAATTGGTTGAAATTTGTCCTACCAAATAGATGATTCGTTGAAATAAGCGATCTAGTCAACGTGGACTTTCAAGGGTGAGGTAACTGTTTCTTTGTCATAAAAGTTTAAGAATAAATATATCAAATTCACACTTTTGTCCGGCGGCATACTAATAAGAAGCGGTCGGTATCTTTTAGGTTTTTTTGCGAGCTTTTTTGTATCGCTGGATTAAATGTGGTCCTTACTATACCTACGATCATGAAAAAATTACGTTTTATTACTTGCAGCAATGTGCATGAGTGGCAGGACAGGACAATACGGGTGCGACTTGAATTTAATTGTAAATATCGCGGTCTGCTCATAGATAAAGCGACTGCTTGAAAAAGCAATATCCGGCCGGATTATCCCGCCGGACCGGATTTTGCACTGGCCGGATATACTGTATCCGGTTATCCGGCCAAAAGCACATCCGTCCCATCCCTAGTCAATATCTCAAACCGTTCCAACGAGAACTTGCGCACAAAAGAAGTTAGACAGACAAATCGACAGACAGACAAATCGACAGACAGACTGACAAACAGAATTTTTTTCTCTCAAATTTAAAATCTTGACGTTTCATGACATTCTAAACCTATTTCAACAAGAAAAATTTTTTTTACAATTACCTACTATATTCCACTCCACTACGTGGATGTGGAAGTAATATTTAAATACAATCCAGACGATATATAAGAACAATAGAGGAGACGCTTACCATTGGGAAAAGAGAATTATGAGTAGGTATAATTCTTACATCATTTCAAACTTTTCTTTCATTTTTTTTTTACTTGTCACTAAACAATGGTAGTTGTCAGTAAATTTTTTAGTACTCGTCTTCAGGAACTATACAAGGTAACTAACTATTTATTCCTAATAACAACAATGAACATAATAATGAACACCTTGTATACTCTACATACCATGTTTTTCTTTGTTATACTATAAGTTATATACACATTTAATTGTACCAGTTTGTTCTCTATTTAATAATAATAATAATAATAATAATTTATTAACCATTTGTTGATACATTGTATGTATATGTGGCAAGTCAGTAAGCATAGCAAATAAAATAAAACAATACAAACAATTTAAAATATAGAATTACTAAAATAGAACAATAACATAAATTATAAAATCTCTACAGCGAATCGTCAAGATATTCATTTAGGGAATAATATGTCTTGTCTAAAAGAAAATGTTTTATTTTGACTTTGAATTTATGAGGATTTAAAATTTTAAAATTACTGGGTAGTTTATTATAGGCAGTTATAGCTAAATATTTTGGACTCTTTTTATAAGTAGCCAAGTTATGGGTAGGTATTTCTAAAATTAAATTATTTCTGGTAAAATAGGAATGATTATCATTTAAAGAATTGAAACTGCTTAACTCAGACTTAACATAGAGCAGTAAATGATATATAAAAATACATGGTAGTGGAAGTACACCCAGTTCCTTAAATAATTTTCTGCAGCTATCGCATTTTCTCATTCCCATTATGTATCTAATGGCCTTCTTCTGAAGTCGAAAAAGTCTGATACTTTCATGTGAAATACCCCAACCTATAATGCCATACGAAATCACTGAGTGGAAATGAGCGTGGTAATACATCAACAATACAGATCTGTCAACCACCTTTCTTAGCTGATTTATAACATAGCACACTGGTGCGATCTTTTTGCATGTTTCCTCAATATGAGTTGTCCAACTTAAATTAGCCGAGATATGTACACCTAAAAATTTGGTTACATTTTCTTGCTTAAGGCTTCCACTTTTCGACCGGATTAACAGGCTATGATCGAATGGCTTTTTAGCTAGGTTAAATCTCAAAGCTACAGATTTTTTATTATTCAGCAGTAACTTATTTTGAAGAAACCAATTATTGGCTTCTATTAATTGCGAATTTGCTTCCCTAACAACAGAATTGACATTTACTTTAGATGCAAGGACAGTAGTATCATCAGCATACATGATAGAATTTGACACTTGAAAATCATTTACATAAATAATATACAAAAGCGGACCTAATATAGAACCTTGTGGTACACCAACAGTAGAGGTCAGTAGACTGGATTTATGACCACTAATATCAACATATTGCATTCTATCCTGAAGATAACTGGTGAGCCACATTAGAGGTATTTATAATCAATGTCACGTGCTTTACAAATTTCCTCTGTTCTCTTCCTTGCTAAATGTTTTTATATTTTATATTTGTATTAACTAAACACTAACCATTGATAATTATCAAATTTATTTGACGTGTGGAAATACTATTTGTATACTTAACACCAATAAACCATTATTATTATTATTATTATTATTATTTATTTCATTGTCCAACAAACAAAATGTCGAAGTGGCCATAATATATATAAATACAGAATTATTTCGATTTTTATTTAATTTTAAATTATTGTAATTATTCTTATTACTTGTCTTTGAAAAGTATTCAAACGAAAGGAAAAAAAAAATGAAAACATTGAAATTCGAACCACCAATCTTTACGAATATTTGAACGACAACACTATGTCGAATTCATGTAGAACTATGTGATAAACGGCAGCATTTAACTTATATATTCAATAAAGACAAAAACATCAACTTCTCGAAGTCTTGTATTATGTATAAAAATAGTACGAATGTATTGAATAAATGAACGCGTAGCCTCGTCAGGGTCATATTAAATTCTATCGCAGTGGTTCCATCTACTAAAACAGCACTGTACTAAAAAATATTATTTAACAATAAGCTGTTTTTGGCAAATTGGGCGATGTTATTAAACTGAAAATAGGTGTAAGTTGTACATAAATATATCCTACAGGATTGTTGAAGAATATTTTTTGTTAAAATTGGCTTATTAGGGAGATCTCTCTTCACTTGGTGTGTTACCCCCTATTCCCCACTAACCTTAGATCGCGTTGTTCCCTCTTAAGCACCTTTTTTATAATTTTTTGCTATTAATGTTTTTTGTATATAATGTATTTTTATAATTTTTAATATTATTAACATTTCCTTTAATCTGCTGACAAGTATATTATGTATATTATGTCTCACATGAATAAACTATCTGTGAATAAACTATCTGTGTCTGTCTGTCTATATTTAATTATTTATCAAACTGTTAATTCGAAAAATATTTATAATTCTTTAGTTAAGTATTTGCAATACGAATGTATATTTTTTATTATTTAATTTACTTCATGTGTCTCTTGTTTGACTATAAACTTAATAATGAGAAAAAGCACTGGCAGATCGCCAGTCTTGTTGGAATCGTCATGTACAAAGGTTTTAATATAATATAATAATATAACAATAATTTTATGTTTAAGTTATTATTTAATCAATACTGATATCAACAATAGCAATTCAAATAACAATAATTGTTGCAAAGACACATGCGGAAGAAAGGAAAGTTAATAAATGAGGTCCGTTTTATGGAGTGAGATGCTTTTTTTGCAAAACTAATGTGAAATTTCGTTCTATCCCATCGAGCTACTCCAAATCGATTGGCTATAACTTTTTGTATGTCCACAGGAAACCGAGATAATGATGATTTTGCGAACACATCCGAGTTCAGTTTCTCTTTCGATCGCTGCAGCAACTTTCCTTTCTCTTAGAACATCGTTTCCTTGCTGAATGTCGCAGGTTTGTCCAAACTGGTTTCTAATTTTATAGCGGGATAGCAACGTAAAAATTGGTGGTGCCTAACAGAGCTAATTTACAATTTGGGCTCATTTTTATACCAAACAATAACTAATTTCTTTCACTATCTGAAGGGTTTCTTGCTCAATTAAAAAAAAAAAGATACGATCATTCTAATTTGAAAATCTGTAAGGTTTTAAGTATTGCTGAACTGCTTGTTCATTGAAAAATAAAATAATAAATACAAATTGCATTTTGAAAAAAAAAAAAAGATTTCGAGAAAATTTACTCAAAATAATTATTAAAACATAACACATGTGTACCAATTTTTACCTTTATATTGGGTACATTGAAAAATATCATGAGTTTAAAATAACATTAAAAAAAAAAATACTTACGAAGAAGTAATGGAGGCATCTATAGGGACATCCTCGTTCCAATGTCGATTTACTTCATGGTCATTATTAACCTCCGAGGTTGACCCCACCTGCATTACAACCCTAGTGGCAGCATCCACCAAGCTTGGCCAATCACTGTCTTCGGGTAGAGGAAAATTGTCTGGAAAATTCAATCCAGACTTACTCTTATTTGGACTCGTGACATGAGAGGACATATCATCCTGAGATCTCTTAAATTCATTTGGGAGGGGGCTCGAAGTTGTACTGGCATTGGAAATAACAGTCGCTGGTCTGGCCATTGTCAAAATCACCTCAGGCTGGGTCTTGTGGACACTGAGAGTATTATTTAAGTTTTCTCTCGAATGTGTTTTAATTTCTTTATTCAACTTCGGTTCAGAAGACGCATCGATATTATCTGGATTTATCAGACGTAATAACTCTTCTTGAAAATTTGTGGAGGACAAATTTGCACTGTTCCGATTTGAGGAACGTGGGGTGACACCTGGCCTCAATTTCGCCTCGCCATTTACAGACCTAGGGCTTTGATTTCTACTTGAATAATTTGTAGACTGTGCCACGTTCATATGCTTGGCAGCCCTTCGTGTTCTTGGTGACATGTTACCACTACCATTTGAAAGCTCATCTTCACTGCCTATTTGATTCATTCTATCGCTAATAGAACTATCAGTAGAGTGGCCATCATTGACATTTAATCGGGAGAAGTCATTGTTCATGTTATGCTGGACGGTAGAATAGTCTGCAACCCTAGGGGCCCTCGTAACAACGTAATCGTTTTCTTGTCGCAAACGTTCATTCTGTTGCTTGATGATGTTGTTCTTTTCCATTTTGTAGCATAAATCTAGATCACTGGTATTGGTGTGTAAAGCTGCACTTAGTGGTTGGGAAACATTGACGTGTTGTAAAGGTAAGGAATTGCTAACTTGGATTTTATTGTGTTGGATTGTGTAGTGGTTGTGTGCTGCTTGCATTTGTGATATTTGGTGTGAATTGTTACGTTTCGGTGTGGATGGAAAGGTATTATTGGAAAGGTGTGCTCGAGAGCCGTGTTGATTGGTTTTTACTGGTATCGGTGGAGGGTCCAGCTCCTGAATGATGTCGTACCATTTATCGTCGCTGGAATGACCACTAGATGAACTTGTCAAAGTTCCCTAAAAATGAAAATGTGCAGTAAAATAATACATGCCTCAATGACTAGATCAGGAAAATTAGATGATTTATTATTCTCACCTAAATAAATTGATGATTTATTTGTGAATATGTGGTTAATATCAACCCTTACTAGCTCATAACTAATTAAAAAATTAATGCTGTAAAAGATCGTGCTTATATCAATTTTTTTGGAGGAGTCTTTTACCGTCAAACCCAATGTGAGGTCTAAAAATGCACTCCTTAACTTCATTATGTGACCAAATTCTAGAAAAGTCTGCCTACAACTGTCCATGATGATCTAAAATCTGACCTTAGGATTTATCAGTTGTAATAGAGAATGTTACTCTCACACGAAACTGTATTTATTATAACAAAGAAAAGGTCTGATTGAAAAGGATCATCTTGGTATTCTCGTGCTAAATTTTTTTATTTGAGCATGGGTTTCACGATATGCTGATTATGATCAAGGTATACCCTTTTGATATCGGCATCGTACAGCCTTCTAGTTTCCAAAAATCTGAACTTTACTGATGTCCTATTAATTCAGCAACACCAACATTATAAACTTTTTCATTAAAAATTTTTTTACTATCAAGAAAAAAATGATTCTGGCAGAGAAACATGAATATTTTTTCAGCTTATATCATATCGAGTTTTTTTTTTTCAAAATCACAAAAACGGAAGAAAAATGTGTCTTTCCTGAGGAAATGGTCCTACTTACGGCCCACCATTTTGAATTTCCCCTAACAGGACATAAGATTCGTTATCAGCAACCACCAAAGGCCCCTGAGTTCCCACTTTCAGCCCAAAAACATAAAAAGTAGGAGTTTTTCCTGAGAAATTAACTGTCCGGTCCGCCATTTTGAATTTCCTAAATTGGACCTTGGATTCATGATCAGCAACCTCAAAAACCTCCGAGTACTCAATTTCAACCCAAAAAGGAAAAAAACACGAATTATTCCTGAGAAATTGACTACTTTCGATCCACCACTTGAATTTACCAAATTAGACCTCGGATTCGTAATCAGCGACCTCGAAAACCCCTGAGTATAATAAGATTTTCAAAGCCATAATATCCATTTTAATTTTTTCTGGAAAATGACCCAATTTCTGGTCCGCCATTTTCAATCTCCGAAACTGGACCTCAGATTCGTGATCAGCAGTGATCGGAATTTGGGTTAAATTTTCAGGTGCGTCATTACAAAGATTTATTGAAATATATTAAATAAAACAAATAAGCACAGATGTTCAATGGAAAATAAATAAATTTTGATTTACTTTTCATGTAATATAGTTATATATAAGTTATATAATCTATTTAGACAAAATTTTTCATTTAATTTAAAGAAACAAATCACGTAAACAATGAACACCTGCAACACGTGGCCGACACGTTTGCAATACACGCCAAACATTATTTACTATTTACTCGCCTTTAAATTTAATGGACTTGGCCCAAACCGGGGCCCAGTTTATAATTTTACGGAAAGAACGATTTATTATCAGTATGCTGCATTTTAGTCCAAGGAAAATTACGGTAAAAAAATGGATTAAGCCTTATAAAAAACTACATTTTGATGACGAAAAAATAATTTGTAATATTAATATTTGTGATGTCACAATACGGTGTATACAGGAAAATGTTGTTTTAAAACATGTAAATAGCTACACACACGAGTGTAATACAAAAAAGGAAAAGAGAATTTCAAAGGACGAGTTTTATTTCGATTTGGCTCTTTTGCTAATATGTTTAAATCTTCCATGGAGTGTACTAAATAACGTTCATTTTACACATTTTCTAAACAAATATATATATGGGACAACATGTTCCAAAAAGAAAAACTGGAAGTTGTTCGAAGTGATCTTCAACATTTTTGAGTTATAATAGACGAAACGGCAGACTTTTTGGGAAATAAAGTTGCCAATTTATTAGTTACAAAATTGATGTTGATGGTCCTAGCAAGTGTCATCTAATAGCTTCCAAGGTTTTAGAAACAGTTAATGGCGAGTCAGTGTTGAATTTTTTTGAAAACACTTTAAAATGGCCTTGGCAAAACTTTGTTTTTACTAGTGATTCAGTGTTGCATATGTTAAGTGCTGGAAAAAAAAATTAAAAGGAAATATCCACAAGTGCTACATGTTACTTGTTTAGCACGTGCATTAAGCCGCATATACCAAAAAGTACAGGATTGTTTCACAAATATTGACAAACTTATTGCCAATATAAAGAATTTTTTTTTATAAGCTCCTAGGTAAACATTTCCAAGAAAAATGTCGTAATTTGCCGCTTCCTCCAAAACCAGTGATCACACGTTGGGGAACATGTATAAACGCGGATTGTTACTACCATGTTAACTTCAACTCAGTAAAGGAAGTTGTATAAACCTTAATGAAGATGCTACTGCGAAATAAGCATTCAAAGGATTTAATGAATATTCCAAATATTAAAAATGTTTTAAAATTTATTTTCGAACATTTTAAAATAATAAGAATTATAGAAAACCTTCAATGTTCAAATTTGTTCTTGGAAGAAATATTTAACAAACTAGATACTGTTCAAAAAACAAATAAGGAAATTCAACTGGTGAGGTTATATCAAAAAGTGGGTTGCAATTTTACAAAGGAATCCAGACTTGGCAGTTGTATTTCCCATTAGCAAAGAAATTGTGACAGGACCAGACCACTTCTGTGGAATGTGAAAGATCATTTTCGACTTTACAGTGGACATTTACTGTTAAAAGAAATCAACTCTCACCTGAAAATTTTGAAAAAATACTTACTTTATACTTTGAAACTATGAACACTCAGTAAAAGTATAAAGTTTAAAACCTGAAAGTGCTGTGCGAATTTATAACAGTTTATGTGTGAAATATGTGTACATACATTTATTATGCCAAAATACATCATAAACTCATAAGGTAGGTTCGTATTAGATTTACTTTTTTAAGAGAAAACAAACCTACATTTAATATTTTGATGTAAAATTTCATATACGTATGCCACTGGAATTAAACCCAAATTCCGTTCACTGGTGATCAGCGAACTCGAACCCCCCCCCGTAGAAATTTCTAGGTCAAAATTTTCATTTTACATTTTTTGTTCAAGGCTTAATTTTTGGGACATTCTTGGGGCTTTTAACCCCCATAACTTTCCTATTTTGTCCGTCTGGAAATATGTTAGTGGTGAAGAATAATCCTGCAGGTTCAAGGAACACAACGCAGAAGGAATTTTCGGTGCTGTTTCTCAACTTTTAGACATTTGGCACTTTTTTACTGGAGTATTACAAAAACATTGAGGTAACAGGCGTCATGTAATGCACATGACATATACGAGAAAATTCTGAATTAAGCTAACGCATGAATTTTTCGAGAAGACTTTGAAATATCTATATTGTCAAAATTAATTTAAAGTTAAAATAAAGAGTATAAGATTTGCTGCATTACAATGTGTTTACTTTTTATCTATGTATGATGGTTTTGGTCAGTGTATTAAGTTATACTACACGCTACTGGTATTTATCCATACTGCTTGTTTTCTCTCATCTGTTGTTCTATACACAATTGTCTTCATTTAAGATTTATTTTAAGTGTCATGAATATCTAATTGAAATATTTTCTTAAATGATGAATACAGTGTTCAAATGTAATATAGATAGTTACATTATCTGAGACATACTTACTATTCGCGTAAATTATAAAAAATTCAAATTAATTCAATTGATGATTTTCGAAAAAGTAATTGGGGATTGCAAAATTTAGAATTATGAGTTAAATAAGTCGAAATATAAATACATGTCAAGGACTAAAACAATATGTAGAAAGTCACCTAAAGGCCTAATGTCTAATAGATTCTAAACAAATAACACAAACTATATAGGAGATTCCAGAAATCGATATAAACAATACAATAGATACATCTTGTCATATAAGGCAAACATTTCATATAAACATCTATTATAAGCCTCGTCACCATTGTCAGCAATGTTCAAGTTAAATTTACTTTTTTTTTCAAAGGACCCCACAGTTTTTTATAGTAAATAGGGGTTTCAGTCGATTGTTCTGAAACTTGGAGAAAATGTTCTCCTGGGCCCCCTAATTAAAATTCTCTTTGACCACCAGTTCGATCAAATTCGATTTTTTTATCTAGAAGCGATTGAAACTGTGAACATCTGAGAAGGTCTGCCTAAATGTTCCATAAAAATTCGGAAAATATTCAGGCTCATTTTTTGGAGAAAAATAAGCATCTTTTGCCTCTTGGTGTTTTTTTCCAAAGTGCCTTCCGGAAAAAAATAACAAACAAAAAAAATTACTTTTTTGTAATTTTTTACGGGAAAAGTAAGCACTTTGAAGAAAAACGCCAACAGCCAAAAGTTGTTTATTTTTGTTCAAAGAACACGCCTGCCGGTTATAATTATTTCCAGTCTCATGATTGTTTCTCCTTTTCTAGATAACTTAGTTCATTTGAGGTATTCTTGCTAAGGTATAATAAGAAGATAACGTGCTCGATATCAGTTTCCAACACATGTTCGTATACAAGGTTTGCCTCATTTTTATGCAAGATGAAACTATCTTATCATTTTCCCACATTTTCTGGAACATCCTAATCTCTAAGAGAAACAAACGTGCCTACGGGAAAATTAAACAAAAAACACAGCTACTTTTTACTAAGTTCTACTTACAAAACTTCCTGTATATAATGAGCCCAATGCAATAATAAATTTCAAATTAAAAATATGATTTCTAACTAGACTAGTAACTAGTAATCATAATTACACTTAATTTAAAAATTACTGATAAATTAAGTATTAATGACATAATTATTACAAATTTTGGTAACTCACCTCTATATTTGGTGGAAATCTCAATTCCTGCCCGTGAAAGGACTTGCTGCTACTCCCAGTCCCATACCCGGAACTATTACTACTCCTCGGGGGTGAAAAACTCCTCTCATAAATTCTTCTATGGTGTCCAGGCACTGCTTGTTGCATTTGAGGAGCTCGTCTTCCTTTGTTTTCATCATTCCCAGTGTTCTCATAATCACCCTCATAATGTGCCTCATTATATTTGCAGTTTTGTAAGGTGCACCCTTTACGAGGGGAACCATCTGGTAGAGGCGGTATCACAGTCAAAATAACAGTAAGGGAGGTTTTTAATAAATCTACCATTTGATCGTAGGTCAAAGTTGCAACTGCCACCTTACAGATCTCCACTAAGCGTGAGTTCTGTCGCAATCCTACCTGCCAGGCCTGTCCTGCACTCTCCACGAGTGTTACAATACCATCGGGTTGGACGTGGAAGCCCAGTTGGCCCATGATATTTCGGCTAAGATAAGAATAACGCTTGTTAGTAAAATAATGTATAAAAGATGAGCAGAAAAAAAGGATTTGGGAAACTGAAAAGCATTATTATTAATATATTTAGGTAATCATCAGGATAATTAGAAATACATATTGAAGGGAACACCAGAAAACTTGATAGAAATTAGCTAAAGCTCATAGAATTGCTTTCTACAATGAAGAAGTGAAGTAATCACTAATAAGCAATAATTATTATCAATGTACATGTACCACATGCTTTAGTTTCCGATGTGGTCACATGAGAGAGAAGCTGATTATATACAAATTTATTTATTAAAACAAAACTATAGTCTATAAAACTATAACTAGTTTGCAAAAGGTTTACCTGATAGAAAATTCTTGTGCGATGTGCCCAAACGTTATAGCTTTTAATCTGTCCATAATTTCCATTAATTCGTCCCTGTCTCCATGAATGTCTCTCATGTGAATCGTCATGCACTCCCCTTGATGATGGTAAATTCTAAGACTATTTGTTTGGAGGGACCAACCCAAAATGGATTTACATGGAGTTACGAATACAATTTGCTTCGAATGTTCCTCGATCAACACGAATGAGTCTGATGAGATACCGAGGAAGCACTCAATCTGTTGACCTTGTCCACTATCATCTAATAATACTTGCCATAAAATGGCACCTCTTTGGCATAAGTCCGGTATAAACCGGGGACGGATTTTGTCTTTCTTCTTACTACTAAATATAGCTGAAATGAGTACAAAACCTAATTAGAATTATAAATGAATATCTGCTGCTTTCAATAATAATATAATCATAATAATATTTATTTGCAATTACAAGTATCAACACAACGAAGGCCAAAAAGCCGGAAACTGCAGTATACGGATGGTATAATATACGCCACACAGGATAATTTTTTCTGCTGAAGCATATTGAAATAAATTTATTTTGTATTGCGCATTTTAAAATAACGTGCATTATTCAATATACATTGCAACAACGCATCATTATTATACTCTTTGCAAATACAAAACGAAGAGTATATTGTGTTCGATCGGCCAAAAACCGGTAATATTGCCCGTAGAGAAAAAATATTCATATCACTGTGATCGAATTCTGAACAACTTTCAAAATGCCCGTCCGTCCAGCTGTCTGTCTGTCCGTTCATCCGTCACATTTCTCATAAGCATGATAACTTAAGAACGAAAAGTCTGATTATATTGAAATTTAGACAGCAAGTCAATGTTAGCTAGAGGAAGAATCCTATTTTAGCAAAATCGATCAATAAATAAAGAAGTTATTAATTTTTTAAATAAACAGTTTTGTAATGAAACAGAATGTCTAAAACTAACATTATTCACAAAAAAAACTGCGAAAAGTATCCTATAGAATGTGCAACAATTAATAAAAAGTGCAGTAAATCGGCAAAGAGTATATCGGTTAGCTTGTTTAAATGTGCTCTGAAATAACTACCAGCTCCGTTTATATGGGGGTATAGAAAGGAATCTTTGTGTATTTAACATTTACTTAAGTTATACAGAAATAAATATAAATAATCAACAAAGTCATTACTTAGTGTAAATTGGTAGGAAATATACGAATTTGTATCTAATGTCTTTTATAAATGAAACAAATATATACGTCGGATACCACGGGGGCACGTTTAGGGTTAGACCGCTTGGACATGTTAGCAAGTACAACACTGATATTTCACTTAATACAAAATTTAATAACAAAGTCTAATTGTCCACAAGAATAATACAACTAAGCAAAACAATCTCAACACCATTGGATGAATCTAGTAAAACAAAGGAACTAACGATCCGCTACCTGCTAGCCCGCGATAATCAAATCTTAACTGTTGTACAGGTAACCATGGAATGCCTTTCTATTCCCCGGGCTAGCTGGTTCGTTTCGTTCACTTAAGATCCCCTAAGCGTACTCCTATGTCCAAGTCCACCTCAATGTTTATATTAACAAAAATAATAAACAGTCACAAGTACTAGTGCTGGGTTCCTAAGAATCATAGACGTACAGGAATTATTTTCGGTGGCGCCGACATATATTAAATGTTACAGCCCGAGAGGTCACGACACCGAGGGTGAAAAAGCTTTCTAAAATCTAAAAGGCCGATTTTTGCCTAATTCCGATGGCTCAATCTTGAAAGCGAAATGAGATACAAAGCTGCGGTTAGGGCCATTCAATTTCTCTCGCGTTCCTACTTGCCCCTGAATTTTTTCAGATTCATGGTGGCATTCTAATTTTTTTTGGAAAACCGTACAATAGAGTTAAAAATTTATGTGACTTTGACATCTCTTCGCATAAACCACTCTAACTTTTTCCAGATCAAATTGATCCCCTCCTTTTTTGTGCTTGGTCCCCACATTGATTAGAAATTTAATTTCCAATCGATGTGGGGTAATCCAATGATGTGGGGTATGACATGTTCCGGTAATTTTTAAACGAGATAACGGCCGCCAAAGTAAGATGTCCGAGGATTCCGCTTCTCCAGGTGACCAATATTTTTGAATAAACTAATAATAATAATAATAATAAAAGTTATTTATTGATTGCATTAATATACAATGTAATATAATACAATCAAAAGGCCATCGACCTAAGTCCTTCAGCCAAGAAGATAATAATATTAAATTTAACATCTTGTATAAAAAAAATATGGTGGGAAACAAAAGGTTGATTACATAGATAAATTGTAAAAAAAAAAAAAAAATCCAATGTGAGACGTAGTGCTTCAGTACTCCTGCGACATCAACATCATCTGGTCAAAAATTGGTCTTTCCGGATATGCGAATCTGGGTGTATTGTTGTTGCTAGCGATTATTAGAGGTTGCATTACTTCGATATTATAGTTTCTCTGTGCAAATTTTTCGTTGAGAAGTTGTATTCTCTCCTCGATAGGCAGTATTTGCACCAATTCATACAAAAGTGCATTAGGAGGGTTGTGTAAAGGAATAAACTAATAAATAAACAAATTAATAAATCAATATCAGATTTTTAGAAAGCTCTTTCACCTTCGGTGTTGTGACCTGTCGGGCTATTACAAAAGTACATTAGTTGTTAATGGGAATAAATTGCCATCTATAAAAGAAAACTTGATTGCAATTCTACAATTCATCCATTCAGAGCTCATATATAAAAAACTGCAATAATGTAACAAAACAAAAGCATATATTCTACTAATAATCACACTACTATTAATAGATAATACCACAATACATATATTATTCAATGCATGCACATGTTGCATACGTTCAGTTATGAACAAACACATACAAATATTCTTATATCGGTTTACCAGCATGGAAACAAGTAAGAACCAGTTTCACAATCGTTGATAAATTCCCAAATATTTCACACTGCACTTTTGTATATAAATTTCGTTATCGACTAATATTATATTCAATCCGCCAAAGTCAGGTAAATTGCAACTATATAACGTAAAAAGGACGTAAGTTTTTTTTATAGTTTACTGTCAAAGATTTGTTGTTAAAGTAATGAACTACATTTTTAAAATGACATTCAGTTTTTCCTTAAGACTTCCAGTTATGAGCGGTATATATTATGACAGTGTCGTCGGCAACACTTATTATATCAGCACACAAAGGTAAGTCAAAAAAAATTAATTCAAGCAGATAATAAAATGAATTAGTTCAAAACGGTTCCTCGAGGTATACCATACTCTACTCTTTTTTACTCTTATCGAATGTATTGCCAATATTTACAAATTGTTAATAGAAAATGTAACAGCCAAGACGAGTTGGAACATTTTATCCAAACTTTTACCAAAACAATCATATTATAAGTATTAAGATACATTTTGAACAAAAAATTTGAGAAATAAATCTTTTTTATTAAAAAATCTATCATTCCTAACTCGTGATTTTGGATTACTTTAATACCATGTCATTTTTATACTTGTCCTAAAGTACACATTGGGTTCTCACAGAACAATGGAGTAGTGAAAACACAAACTGGGTTCCATCAAAAGACAGAAATGGAGCTCGTCGCTAAATATATCTAATAGAATGACATGAGGAATTCAGTTTATGAGATCATGGTGAATGAAGGACAGAACAACATTTAGGTAGACAACAAAATGATTTAGAATACCTTTTGTATACCACCTTGCCATTTCACAGCATTTTTAATTTGTTTATTGATCACAGATTTACAAGGATGAGATGCCATATCAGGCACAATACATAGAAAACAATTAATTTATATAGTTTGTATAGAAATAAATTGTACATAACAGTTCAAAAATAAATAATCAATACCTACACCAAAAACATATGTTCCATAGTAAAAGAGAAAATAAGACTCTTTAAAGTAATAACAATGTCCATATATAGGAATAATACATTAACGAATTGAGATGATGGGGTGCCGGGTCACCTCATGCTTTTATTTCTAATACCCTAAATGATGCTTTTATTTCTGATAACCTAAATGATGAGGGTAATATTAAAAAATTCGAAAATTGTAATTTGCTCTTTCATTTTTCTTGTTCGGAGAAACAGTGCCAATTAACATAGAAGACACACATAACAATATGGTCACAGATCTTTCATTTATAGAATGTGTATGAGATTGGTTCAAGATTTAGTAATTTAAACTTCAGATTCCGTAGAGAAAAAATTAGCATGCTATAAATGAATGAATGATGTATATTGGATAAACTAAACGCCCAATTATAACTAGACTTAAAGAGCACAACGATACTCAAGCCAGGGAAGTACATTTTAAATATTGATCTATGTTTAAGAAAAGTATTATATGTTATATTTTATTTATAAATGAACAACTTGGTGTCCAACAAAAATGTAATACTTACTGAAATGGCAATTTTAACTCTTGTAACCAGAATATCCAATGGTTTTAATGACGCCACATACACAGGTGGAACTTTTTGTGACTTTAGCAAGGCTTTTAATTGTGTAGAACGTGATACACTAATTTTAAAATTAAACTATTATGGATTTAGCCCTGTGAGGACTAAAATTATACAATCATATCTACCCAACAGACAACAGTTAGTTCTTTAAAATAACAGGAATTCCAACTTAAGGTTTAATTAAACATGGAGTGCTGCAAGGGCCAATACTGGGACTCTTATTATTCCTTAAATGATATAACTGACTGCCTCCCAAATAGTGATCTAGTTTTATATGCAGATGACACAACTACCTTGGAAACATGGCAACCTAGAACAGCTTTTAAATTTAATGAGCAACACACAATCAGAAATCTGCTCATGGTTTACAGCAAATCAGCTTCACCCTAATGACAGTAAAACCATGAAATGTATATTATTTACATTAGAGCATTGTGATTTTGAAAACCCAAAATCAGTATCATTTTTTGGCGTACACTTGGACTCCATGCTCTCTTGGGAAACACATATAGAACAAGCATCACAAAAACTCTCAAACAGCCGGTTTTACAATCGCAAGTTAACTCTCATGTTAGTTGACTTTTACTTGCAGGTTAACTATAACTTTACCGACACATGCGTTTTTCAATATAAAGTTAAGTGATGATTTGTAAACGAGAGGTTGTGAATAAAATTTGTAATGTTGGTACTGGAAAAATGGGTAATATACATAAAATGTATGAATTTTGGTCCAAAGTCACGTCACCTGCTTCAAATATAAATGTCAGAAGCAATTTATGAGTTAGTGGTCTATTACTAAGTAAGTAGGTAGTATTTAGTCTCGATCTATTTAAAAATCTCTTCCATCATATTTTTCGAAAAAGTTAGGTCTATACAGGATTACCTTGGCTACTCATCACTGCTATATGCATTTACTTCGCACATATCCATTTTTAGGCAAAATATCAAAAAATTATTTTGTGACAGTTATTTTATAGGTTATAAATTGCCAGTAAACTGCCAACTTCAAGTTTACCCACAACCTCATCTGCTAGTAAAGTTAACTCCTAGATAACTACCACATCGAAGATGACCAGATATTGTAAAACCCAATTTCTATAATAACCTGAAAGTTAACTCTGACTGGAAGTTAACTAGCGATTGTAAAACCGGCTGTTAGAATATATATGTATCCTGTTGTAAACAGTCATACTATCAGCTTCTTGCAGTCTGTTTCACTCTAATATGTCTTATGCATTATTAGCTTCTGGTCATTCATCCTATGCAGAGCAAATAAGTAAACTACAACGAGGTGCAATTGGAACCATAACTGGGCCAGGGTATCATGATATAAACAAAAATTCACGGATTTAAAAAGTCTTAATTTTACTTCTATGTAAGTATGTCCTAAAATGTTTACTCTGGATAAGAGACAATATTAATCAATCCTCTCGTCATAATGAGATACACCAATGAGAGACACTGGGAATAATTCACTGAGAATTTCATTGTATAAATCAAAGCAACTCCTCTACAAATTATTATGCACCTAAATTATCGAACAAAATTCCAATAAAGAATTGTAATTGTAATTGTAATACACCCTAAATACAATCTAACTAATATTGAGCAGATATAGAGAACCGTTCACATTTATTGACTTAATATTATTGATTCAAAATACAACACTGAGCCGATGTTTTTACGTTACTAAATCAATAATAATCAATATTACTGTTGTACATTGACAGTATCCAAGTGTTTTTGTGTTCGCAGAGACTATCTCTTTGTCAGTGTCAAAAAAGAAGTTTCAACCCTCTCCAGGATAAATGTGTTTCATTTTTATTGATATTGAAATGGATATTTTCAAATGTAATTAGTAATTTTGATAATAAGATACTGTCATTATTTCTGTTGGCTGAAACATATTATTTTATTAAATATTGTCCATTTTATTAAAAAATATAACTTGTAACCTACCAACTAGCAAATAACACATCACGCATATAGATAGAATTAAAACAATAATGTGGCAATAACTTCTTCACATTATGTAACCACCAACAATAAATAATCTAATTATATTAAAGAAAATGAATGACTTACAAAATTTCTGGCCGGTATCCACAGGCGTCGAAGTAGAATAGTTCATAACCAAATCCTTCAAGTACTCCTGCCTGGTCCTCGTAGCCATCGTAACAAACTTCTCTGACCTGTGTGCTGCATTCTCTGCATTAACCACTTTTGCTAATAAAAATTCAGCAAAAACTTTGCCTTTCGGAAAAACAGCTCCTTCTTTGATTGGAGGCCCAAACACTTCAACATCCTTTGATCTGCTAACTGCCACTTTATAGTGGGTGTTTTCTGTACAGGGATTAATAGCATGGACTACGATAAAAACATGTTGGAATTGAGACCTGATGCCCTTGGGAGTAAACGGGAGAGACCCAGGTTCTTGGAAAACAATAGTTACTATGTCGTTTCCCACATGCCTTTTCCTTAGTAGTTGTTGCCGATTGTTTGGGGTGAATGGAAGCATGGTAGACACATGGAACATGATCTCGCAGTCTTGGTATTGTGCATATATGGAGTAAAGACCGGTTGAGTCGGCTGTTTAAAAAGAGAATCGAGTAAGTGACTAGATATGTAACGTAAAGGGTAAATACACTTGTTTATTATTCTTGTTAGGCCTGCATTAGGTAATTTATATATCAATTATTTACAGATGAGAATGGCTTTTTTTTATTGTTCAACTCTGTTGTATAAACGTGGATGTATTATATATATAAAACGTTTGAGAAAAATGTTATCAGTACTCTACTAGTTAAAATACAAGAATAAAAAGTGATTTAAAATAAAATGTTGGTGAATTTTTGCTTACTTTTATTATCCAATCCAGCCTTATATTTATCGAATCCATTCAGCCTAACTTTTTTGCCAATCGTTTCCAAGAACTCAATGAAGGCCGGACCTGCCTCCTCGTTATTATACATTTCCTCCTCCGAGTTTTGGCCTGCCTTGCAATACATTATGCCCACCTTATAATGATTAGTTAAACCCTGTTCATCTAATTTAAGTATCTGCTCTATAGTTTGTTGGTTCTGAATGCCTAATCTTAAGCAACTTAGCTGAATCTCTGGGGCAACATATTCAAGGACTTCTTTGGTATTAAGTGTTTTTGGGTTACTGGATGCTTTGATATTTGGTATGGCATCCTCAAGGACGGCACCGCGAAGCGTCTGAAGTTCTGATGTTCGAATTACTAACCTGTAAGAATAATAATAAATAATAAATGTTTTATAGCAATGTGTGTAAAATTATTCATCAATGCAAATTTTTTTGTCAGTGAAAATGAGGCAATATAATAAAGTTGATGAAAATGAAGCTCACCCAAAATCTTCACCATTAGTATGATTTAGAGATTAAGCCATTTTAAATGGAGCACCCTGTATATTTTTTAAATTTATTTTAGAGATCATTCTGCACACGACTATACTAATTTCATTCCCATTTTGAAACCTTTACAGACAATTTTCGTTTTTAATTTAGTGTGCTTTAATCCAGCTGAAATTGTTTTAATATTCTTAAATAATAAAAGCAAACCACTGCCTAAGGAATCACTACTTCCACATCTAGATTTCCCATCGAAGTCTCATTAAAGGAAAACATCTTGACTATATTTATACTCTAGTATGTGGAAACAATTGGTCATAGAATTTTAATTTTTGCGCTGACTTCTAGTATAAACGCCAAAAATGTAGTTTCTGGACTCCTATCAGCTTGCTTTACTTATTTTATATATGTAATGAATAGTTTATATTATTATGAAAGTTTATACAAAACATGTAGGGAATTTTGTCTTCTATAAGTTTATTATAAGGTATTTTTGGTCGTTGGAGAGATATTTTGAAAAAAACAACAATTTTTGCACCTTTAATTCAAGATGGCGGCAACCCTTCAAGGTCGAAAACATAGATTTTTCATAGGGCCCAGACCGATATGTATAACATAAACAAAAATTTGGAACTACCCAGAGGCGCCTTTAGGCCTAGGCGCACTAGGCGCGCGCCTAGGGCCCCACTTTTCCAGGGGCCCCCATTTCCCGATTTATTGAGGTAAAAAAGCGATGTAAAAATTTTATTTCTTTGTTATGTCGTTATTTATTTTCGCTTTACTGATAGCAATAATGATATTTACAACTATCATGAAATACATTTCTTCCCTTTTCCATATCATCCTCATCAGATCTCAATTGCAACAAAAATAACAAAATAAGAATGGTTCATGCAAGAATATGTTCACGAACATTTGTCGTTTATTTATATTTTATATCATTTGAACTTGAAATCATTTTATAGTTCTTCCTTTGCATTTCAATTTTTTTCATATTTCAATGTAGAAGTCTATAGGAATTTATTGTTTGTGTTTATCGTGTTTGAATATTCTTGAATATTCATTTTTTTAATCTTTATTCACTGTATCACACTGAAAAAAATATGTTCGTAATATTAATGAATCGGTTCATCGACTGAAAAGTGATGAATCCGTTTATTAATATAATGTACGTTTACATAGTAACAATAAATGTGTACATTGTATTAATGAACATATACATTATATCAATAAACAGATTCATAAATTCTCAATGAACTTTCATTCACTGAACATATTTTTTCAGTGTATTAAAAAAAGATGCAATCAATTAACAGACCAATTTGGCAATTCCTCAGACGTTACTATTTAAGTTTCGGCCGTCAGCACGTGCCAGATGACGAATCAGCTTTTCGGTCTATTTCACATTAATGAAAATAAATCTACTGATAATGATGATGCGAAAATTCAAGAACTTGAGACAAACTCTAGAAAATCCGAGAAAATAACTGAGAAAATTTTGATTTTGAAACCAGTGATGAGGACTGCGAACAGGAAGAACCATTAGGAAACGATTCTAGTGAATCTGGCGATGATGAACAAATAGAAAAAGAATCTGAAAATAAAGAAAATTTGGAAAAAGAGTATGAGGATGCAAAACAAGCTAATAATCAGTGCACTGCAACGATCAATGCATTAGTACCAACCTATAGAGGCGACATAGATTCCGAGCTATCTCCAGATAAATTGCATCAATTTCTGATATATGTCGGCTTAAGTCGCCTGCTGAAATATATAAAGGACCAGTCGATAGTTCTGAAACTTGGGGAAAATGTTGTCCTGGGCCCCCTCATTAAAATTCCCTTTGACCGATTTCGATTTTTGACCTAGAGACGATTAAAACTGTGAACATCTGCGAAGGTCTGCTTAAATGTTCCATAAAAATTCTGAAAATATTCAGACTCATTTTTTAGAGAAAATAAACATCTTTTGTTTCTTGGTGTTTTTTTTTTTCAAAGTGCTTCCTTCTCCCGGAAAAAAATAAAACAGAAAAAAATAATTTTTTTGCAATTTTTTTACGGGAAAAGGAAGCACTTTGAAGAAAAAGTTGAAGGGGCATAAGCTGATTATTTTTACCTAAAGAACTTGCCTGAATATTTTGGAATTTTTCTGAAGTAGAAAAAAATTAAATTTTAGGGAAATTCTTGGTCGAAATTATTTTTGTCTAAGAAATTCTGAAAACCGGTATGCGTGTTCTTTGAACAAAAATAAGCATCTTTTGTCTCTTGGTGTTTATCTTCAAAGTGCTTCCTTTTCCCGTAAAAAAATGCAAAAATATTTTTGTTTGTTATTTCTTTCCGGGAGAAGGAAGCACTTTGAAAAAAATGCCAAGAGACAAAAGATGCTTATTTTTCTTCAAGAAATGAGCATGAATATTTTCAGAATTTTTATGAAACATTTACGCAGACCTTCGAAGATGTTCACAGTTTCAGTCGCCTCTAGATCAAAAAATCGAATTCGGTCGGACTGGTGGTCAGAGAGAATTTTAATCAGGGGATCCAGGAGAATATTTTCCCCAAGAACATTCGACTGAAACCTATTCTTACTATAAAAAACTGCGGAGTCCTTTATTCTCAATGTGTTGCAGGCGACATTTTTTAATGTTGAAACCCTTTTGTGTATTTACTTGACCATTCCTGTCAGTAATCCCTCATGTAAACGCACTTTTTCGACGCTCAAAATAATTAATAACTACCTACGAAGTACTTCGGGGCAACAGCGACTTCAAAATTTGTCTCTTCTGGATACTGTATCAGAGGAAACACAAAACTGTGATATCAAACGTTCAAATTGACAAGTTTGCTAACATATAAAGCCGGAAAAAAATAATATGATAATATGTATTTGTGAAATATGCTTGCCTTCAAATCTTGCATAATATTTTTTTAATCGAGGGGCCCTCAAATCTCACATCGCCTAGGGCCCCAATTTACCTAAACGCGCCCCTGGAACTACCCCACCTTTTACAGGAAAAAACTCCAACTGACTGTACTAATATACCTATGGTGTTTAAATTTAGTTCAAGACAACTCGCAATAATACAAAATGCGGGGGTGTAACCGCCTATATCATGTGGAACACCCACCATGACATACCATCAAATTTGTTGTAATACTGTCCACATTTGAGAGTTCCTCCTGCGAATAATTCTGTCCTCAACCTACTCGATGATCGTAAAATTTAGTATCAAGTTCGAACACAGTTAATTCTCAAAGTCAGCGGTGGCTCGTGGGGAATTTAGAAGGGGGGTTCATTGTGCTAATAAGCAGTTAATTTACTAGATACGACGCAATCACGGTAGGGGAGCTAAGACGGTAGGTTAGCGAGGCGTTTGAAATACTATGACATATTCAGAACATTAACTTGGAGTCATTTCTGATACTAATTATAGTAGGTTAACGTAAATATTTACTATCAGATGAATTAATCGTTAATACAATAAACGGGACAAGGTACTTTAATGAAATGTAATTCTCAAGTGTCTTTTGTTTTTGTTTTTTTTTTTTTTAGGTATTCTATGCCCATATTTTGACCAAAAAGTATAAGTAAATTGGATGAATATTCTGAATTATGATGAAATAATGAAGTGCTTTTGCCGGATATCGGCTCTGTGAGGTTACTAACTCCTGCATATATCACACGTACAAACGGCACGCTCTGGTACGACTATTTACAGGGTTCGGACTTTGCGAAGCGAAAAAAATTCCCTGAATTTTCCAGGTTTTCCATAACCGAAAATATTTATTTCCATATATTTTTTACTGAAGTAATTTTTTATTTGACATAAAATAATTCCTTGAACTGAATTGGATCGGTGAAAATTCTTAAAGACTCTATGGTTTTCCATATCGAGACGAAGAATTCCCTGATATTTTATACAATTTATAGAATTTCCTGATACTTCCAGGTTTTTTTAAAGATTTTTAAATTCCCTGAGTTTTCCAGGTTCTCCAGGTTTTCCATACGAGTCTGAACCCTGTATTAAGTTTAATTTTAACATGTTATGTTAATTTTTTTGTGATTTCTAATCACATCAATAATGTGCCATACTTATTAGAGTGGAGACAAATTAAAATTTTCGTGAAACAGGAATTTTGTTGAAATAAGATTGTCTAACTTATTCTGGACATCATAGAAAATTTGTAACGTAAAAATAAAATAGGCATTATTTTATACAAAGAGATTTTACGGCAAAAAAAACGATTAAATAGCAAAAAAAAAACAAAGTAAAAACAAGTTTTGAAGAACGATAAAAATGTCTTATTTTATGCCATCTTAAAGCATATGAAAAGCTAATATTTTGGCGGAAAGCTAGTTGCTCTGTAATGCATTGTCAAAAAATAATCCACAAATCAAATTTTCGATTCTAAACCATTGTTAATCAGTTTAAAAAATATTTTAATTTGAAATTTTGTACATTCATGTGTCCAAAGAAGCATCTTTTCCGAAAATATTATACAAATATACGAACTATTGGCCAAGTAAGAAAAAAACCGATGTTAATAATGATAAGCAAGATTCAATTGAACGATGATGAACTTCTATTTCATAATTCTTGATGAACGATTTTTCAAGGCGCTTCAATTTAAAAAAAATCTTTATCAAAAATTCTTGAGCTTGAATGCTGCTACATCCCAGAAGTGAAGAAACATATTTCACATCAATAGCTTTGATATTGGAAGTAATCTGTTTTAGCTGGCACTCTATCACAAGTTTCTTTAAAGGAAAACATCTTGACTATATTTGCACTCTAGTATGTGGAAATAATTATAATAATATAAATAATAGTACCTAATTTTAAGAATATTTGAGGCAGATGTCATAAAAAAAGTTTGAGGCGTTGTCTTCCAGCAGATATGCCAAAAATAAAGTTTCTGCGGACTCTTATTAGCTTGCTTTACTTATTTTTCAATATTTACACCCCCTACTACCCGTTCAAAGGAATCATCAATCAGATGTCATCATATTTCAAGTGAATATCTCAGTTTTATTTTATTACCCGTTTAAATAATGGAGTGGGGGCCGATGGTGAGTTGCAGAATACAAAAAAAATCTTGAGGCCTTGGCTTCTAGTACATAATATACAGACTATCTATTTTACGAGGGCCACACCAAATATCTCGATTAATATCTATTGTAGAAGAATAAAGTTTTAGAAACAGTTATCCCATTTTTTGTGAGCTATATTTCAGTAAAAAGAAATTTGAAATCTATAGCCTACTTTATGAGATATATTACAAAAACCTGAAAAATAGGAAAACCACAAACAGTTATAGCTTCCTTATTTGAGGAGATACGAAGAAAGTTAAAGGAATGAAAGTTGACGGCAAAGACAATAAGAATAATAACGTGTAACAAAAAAATCTAAAAATGCAGTTGGCTTTGACATACGCTATTGTGAAAAAATGAAAAATACATATCTCAAAGTAGGCCATGACGCCATTAATTCCGTTATTTTTTTCTCATTCCAACGATATAAAACATGTCACAGAAATTTTAACCGATAGTGTCAATATTTAATATTTTACGAATACCACAATTTTGCTCCAAAAAATTCTGACATATTCCTTGTAAGAATATAAACAACTATTGTCCCTGGACATTTTTTCTTAAAGTCCATCGTTTTGCGGCAAAAAATGTTTAGAACTCTGAAAATAAATTTTTTCGAAGCCCATTAGCGGCGAAAGATGCGTGCTGAAAAAAAAGGTTGGAACAAAAGATGTGGACAATTCAATTCTCTATAAAAAAAAGTTCCAGAAATTTTCTTGTGAGACTTACGATTCTCAAGATATCGCGAAAAACTGCTTACACCCTCTTTTCCAATATGGCGGTTAAATGGGGGGGGGGCTTTCAACTCCGAAAATCGAGTTTTATACTCACACTGATCCCCTCTACACATCAAAAAAAATCTTGTCCAGTCCAAAATGTAAGGTTCGGCTATAATTTTGTAACATTTCAATGGACTATGATGGAATTGATCGAATTAATTTTCGTAATCTACATAGTCGGAAACATAAAAATCCGAAGAAATTTCGGAGGGTAATTTTTTTTTATTGTAATCAAAATACTTACCGTTCGGTAAGAGAGAGAAGTAAAACAGACATACGAGTCAAATTGATAACCTCGTCATTTTTAAACATTTTGAAACCTGACTAAAACCGCTGCCTAAGGAATCACTACTTCCACATCCAGATTCTTCATCCAAGTCACTTTAAAGGAAACATCTTGACTATATTTGCAACCTAGTATGTGGAAATTATTGGTCATAGAATTTTAACTATATTTGGGGCAGATGTCATAGAAAAGTTTGAGGAGTTGGTTTCTACCATATATGTTAAAAATGAAGTTTCTAGTTTACCCTACTTATTTTCCACTATTCACAACCTACCACCTCCCACCCCTTTAATGGAGTCATCTGAATCAGATGTCACTATAATACATATGTGTACTAACTTTCAAGTGAATATCTCAATTTTATGTTATCAATCCCATTAATAATGAAGCGGAGGTGGTGGAGTTTCAAACATATTAGAAAAAAATTTGAGGCCTTGGTTTCTAGTATATACATCGAATCCCAAATTTCTGTACTCTTACCAGCTTGATTTACTTATTTTCCCCTAGTTACTCCTATTAACCCCAACATTTCTACGGAATCATCCCAAAATACAATCTAGTTCCAGATGTCGTTATAATTCATACGTCTACAAAATTACAAGTGAATATCTCAATTTTATTTCATCAACCGCTTTAAGAATGTAGTAAGGGTAGTGGAAGGGTTGAACAATATTATTAAAAAATCTGAGGCCTTGGCTTCTAGGATATACACCGAATTTCAAGTTGCAGTACTCTTACCAGCTTGATTTACTTATTTTTCCCTATTTACCTCTACTTACCCCCACTCCTTCAACACAATCATGTCAAAATATAATATAGTTATAATACTTAAATGTAAATGTTTCAAGGGAAAATTTAAATTTAATCTTATCGAAACTTTTAATAAGGGAGTGGGGGTGGTGGGGGGATGTAAAATACTAATAAAAAAACCTGAGACTTTCGCTTTTAGTATATGCACCAAATCCCAAATGTCTGTACTTTTACCAGCTTCCTTTATTTATTTTCTCTTATATACAACTATTTAACCCCAAACCCTTCAACGGAATCATCTCAAAATATAATCTAGTTCCAGATGTCGATATAATGCATATGCGTACTAAATTTCATGTGAATATCTCAATTTTATTTTATCAATCCCTTGAATAATGGAGTAGGGGTGGTGGGGGTTGAAAAATATTATAAATAATCTGAGACCTTAGCTTGTGGTACATACACCGAATTTCAAGTTTCTGTAGTCTTACCAGCTTGCTTTCCTTATTTTCCCTTATATACCCCTATTTAACCCCAACCCTTCAACGGAATCATCTCAAAATATAATCTAGTTCCAGATGTCGTTATAATACATATGCGCATACTAAATTTCATGTGAATATCTCAATTTTATTTTATCAACCCCTTGAATAATGGAGTAGGGGTGGTGGGGGTTGAAAAATATTATAAACAATCTGAGACCTTGACTTCTAGTACATACACCGAATTTCATGTTTCTGTAGTCTTACCAGCTTGCTTTACTTATTTTCTCCTATTTACCCCTATTTAACCCCCAACCCTTCAACGGAATCATCTCAAATTATAATCTAGTTCCAGATGTCGTTATAATACATACGTGTACCAAATTTCAAATGAATATCTCAATTTTATTTTATCAACCCTTTTCATATAGGAGTAGGGGTGGTGGGGGGTTGAAAAATATTACAAAAAAATCTGAGGCCTTAACTTCTAGTACATACACCGAATTTCAAGTTTCTGTACTCTTACAACCTTGCTTTATTTATTTTCCCCTATTTACCCCTATTTAACCCCCAACCCTTTACAGGATATCCTCAAAAAACAATCCAGTTCCAGATCTCGTTATAATACATATGTGTACAAAATTTCAAGTCAATATCTTAAACCGTTCCGGAGAAAACGTGCGGACAAAAAAAAGTTACAGACAGACAGACAGACAGACCGACCGAGAGACAGAAATTTTTTTTCGCTCAAATTTAAAATCTCGACGTTTCATGACATTCTAAACCTATTTCAGGAATAAAAATATTTTAAAATTTTTTTGCGATTACTATACTTCCAATCCACTACGTGGATGTGGAAGTAAAAGTGTATTGATGTTCGATCTAGTGAGCCAGTGGGCGAATATTCTGAAAATTTTCCTTTTCAGTAGCGCGAAATAAAGCCCGTAGCGTCGTAGCTGTTGGCTGGTTTAGAAATTCCTACATTATGTAAATTTATTGCCAGAGTCGCGATTCTAGCAATCTCTCTGAGAGGATCAGACACCAGGACTCCTATCCTTCCAAAGCGTATGTATAATATAATATACGTCACCAAAATTTGGATACCATGTCTTAATAAAGAAAACATTGGTTGAGCTCGAAACGGTAAATACGTTTCTATACATGCATAGGTAATTTATGACGTCGCTAAATTTTATAGCCCGGTCGAGTTCAACGACATGATGTAATACTTTATTTGTTTTCGATCCGTTTCTGTGATTTATTCTAGACGCCTCGAACCGACCTCCTGTCTAGCATTCCATTCTATTATCATTATTTGATCAATGATCATGGTAAAAAACCCATTAGCACAGTGCCTTCTTGTCTAGTGTAAATATGAATTACTAGAATTCGACACATCTTTAATCACAAAGCCAAGCAATATCAAATATTTCCTTTACAAAATGTGTCCAACTCTTGAGTGGTTTTAACAGAATTGATGTCATTGATACCTATTACACACCAGGAGCGTATTAGCCCAATCAAACTGGAAAAAATTCTCAAGGTAATTGCCATTAGAAAAAAAACACCAGGATTATATTCAATACATGTGAAATATCAATTTTCAAATGAATGCATCCAAAACAAAGTTGCTGAAACAAAATGGCGGACGTTTTACATACGAAAAAATGTCAAAAAGTCGGCTTTTCTCGTCTATCTGCGAATGTAAATTTTTCATCGAAAAAAGTTTAAAAAACCTACAAAAAGACGCACACTGAGTCAAAATCGGATTAGATTTCTCGGTTTAAAAAAAAAATCGAAAAATGACATTTTTTAATTTTGCAATAACTTTTGCAATAATCAATTTATGGTATCAACAATCTCTGGAAATATGCGACACTATGTGCTTAAAAAGTGACCGCAACCCGAATTAACACGGATGAACAGTTTCCGAGAAATTCAATTGTTTATTAAAAACATGATTTTAGTAACACTTGAATTCCCCAATTCGATTTCAATTTTACAAAAAGCCCTCTACCCTTCAAGAGTTATACTATCACTGAGCTCAAAGCCAAAGTTAAATATTTTAATCAAGTTGCTTATTAAACACACCGTTGAAAGTGATGCATATTTTGACAAGCGTCTAAGTACACCGAAAATCTGGAACTTCGAGCATGCGCATTACCTTGTAAATGTATAATAAATTCCACGAGTCGAGAAACTGAAGTATTTCGTGTTATTTTGTGAAAAAACGGTATTTGTCTCCGACGCTAATATTGCCTGCGGCGCTAATAATTACACGGGTTTACAAACAAAAAAACAAAAAAAACGCTGAATTCGGATCTATTTTTAGTTTTGCTCCATCACGTCAGGATTTTGAGATATCCTAACCTAAAAGTGGAAAAAACACGGTTTTTGACATATTTAAGGTTATGTAGCTTTGCGATTTTTTTTTCCTCGAAAAGCCATGTATGGGATCTTAAAGTACAAATCTCCTTTTTTAAAATGACGTAGAGTTTGCTCAAATATCTTTTTTTTTTCGCTGAGATACTGAATTTTTAAAATTTTCTGTTCATATCATATCTTTCCCAATACATTTAATTAGTACGGAATCCTTATAGTCATTATTTAAATTGCAATATTTCGGGGGAAAAAAAAGATATTTGAGCAAACTCAACGGTATATTAAAGGTGAAGACTTGTACTTCAAGATCCCACACACGGTTTCTTGAAAAAAAAAATAAAAAATTCGAAGCTACATAATCTCAAATATGTAAAAAAAAGTGTTTTTTTGCACTTTTAGGTTACGATATCGCAAACTCTTGACGTGATAAAGCAATTCTGAGACCGCATTCAGATTCAGCACACCAACGTCGAATAATACATAAGAAACGTATGGTCTGACCCCAGATTCAGACTTTTTTTTGTAAACCTGTGTTATTATCAATTAGGTATCAGAATAAAAACCTACTAACCTAACCAAAGAAATCACACGAAAGAATGAAATTATTTTAAGCAGAATAAAAGCCTATTAACGTAACCTATAGAAATCATACAAAGAATTTGTGAAAAAATATATTAATCGTTAAAAAATTAAAGAAAAAAAGTTCAGTGGACGTAGGAATTTGAACCCGGGACCTTTCGCACCGTAAACGAGAATCAAATCAAATCAAATTTATTTTCAAATTATAATATACAAAAAATTTGTCTTTCCCAGACAATCGGTCCGGAGCCAGTCAGACATCCATAGCACTTCACACCACGGCAGCTGGACGGGACGAAGGCAAGTCAGACTTGCAAGAAATTAATGTAAATGTTAACTCCTGTTTTCAGAATGCAAATTAAATAACAAATAACTTAGGAATATGTAAAAGAACAAGTAAACTTAAGATAATTAGTATGAAATGCAATAGGCACGTGTTCAAATAAAATCTTTAGGATAAATTTGGCTGATCTATACGGGAAAATTGCTGACTAAAAAACCCGTTCTAAGTAATTATAACGAGAGAGAGCGGCTATGCCAGGCCGCACAATTTATGATTTAACATATTAGGATTTTTCAAATGATTCTAGTGTCTAGGGAAGAGAGAAATTTAGAAAAATCAGCAAAAAATAAGCGAGAACATTACCTATGCGCCAACCATCCAACTGACGATGAACACTAAAGCAAGAAATAAATAGTCAGACAAATGATATCACGTTTTGCACACGCTCGAAGCTCCGAATTTTCAGTGTACCTAGACGCTTGTCGAAATATGCATCATTTTCAACGGCGTGTTCAAGCAATTTAATTTGAGCTCAGTGATAGTACAACTCTTGAAAAGTAAAAAGCTATTTGTACATTTGAAATCGGCCGCCTCATTTTGGAGAAATGAAATGTTACTAAAATCATGTTTTGAATAAACAATTGCTTTTCTCGGAAACTATTCATCCCTCGGAATTCGGGTTGCGGTCACTTTTTAAGCACATAACGTCGCATATTTCCTGAGATTGTTGATTCCATAAATTAATTATTGCAAAAGTTATTGCAAAATAAAAAAATTACATGTTTCCATGTTTTTCTTTAATTTCCGAGAAATCTAACAAACCGATTTTGACTAAGTGGGCGTCATTTTGTAGATTTTTCAAATCCCTACAACTATTGTTTGAAACTTTTTTCGGTGAAAAATTTACATTCGCAGATGGACGAGAAGAAACGACTTTTTGACATTTCTTCGAACGTAAAACGTCTGCCATATTGTTTCGGCAACTTTGTTTTGGATGCACTTTTCTGAAAATTGATATTTCACATGTATTGCATATAATCCTGGTGTTTTTTTTCTAATGGGAGTTACCTCTAAACAACGATCTTAGTCTGCTTCATTTGATTGGCTTAATTATAATAAACAAAAACTTGGTAGTTTTATTCACTAAAATACATGTTTGCAACACATTTTTTTTTCAATTATGTAGCTCGTTCAGGTCATTTAAATCCTGAGAGCAGATATCTTTATCTTGAATATTAAGTTATCTGTTGAAAAATGCTCGAAAAAAGTCCAACTGTCAGATGGTGCAATACAAATGTTGCATACCAAAATACTCTAAACATTGTGTAACGTAAGCTTAAACTGAATAAGAAATTAACGTGGATGGAAACCAGATTAAACCCTCATCCAAAATGCAAAAGATTCAATAAAATGACCTCGATTGAGCATGCAGAAATTCCATGTACAATTAAATAATTATTTGACTTGACCATGACTCCATCGTTGTTATTTATTTACTATTTTCCACTTACCTATATTGATATTGCATAAGACTTGTCGTTAATTGATTCTCGGGATGTATTACTTTTTCTCTTCGTATCGATATCGCCACCGGACCAAGTTGTTCATCCATCCCAAACCAGTTCTGATGCTCTGAAAAGGAAATGGTAACGGATATATTGATGCTGTAATGTCGACAAAGACATTGACATTGATACTGTGCCGAGTAAAAGTTATTTTCGTATAAATCAAAGGCGAGATATAATACTCGTCTTGCAGAGTTCAAGCACATTACGTATAAATCTTAATTCCGTGGCGGTGCAGATCCAGTGTGGTAATTTTTAAGCCACCTTGGAATAACAGTTGTGCAGCTTGCTATATATAGAAATAGAAATTATATATGTAAAATAGGTACCATATTTACAATTTTTCATACGGAATTTACCAAGCCCCACGCAGTTGCACTATCAGTGTGCATATTTTATAAAATATTTATCGGCATTTGTCTTTGGAATTATATTTTACTATAATTATATTTACTATAACAGGGTAAATGAGAAATGAAATGATTTATATAATATGAACAACAATAGCAATTTAATTTAAGAATCTTTTGGCATGCATAACATGTATGGGAAGTTTATGCACTGAATTTTGTGCATAGAAAACTGCTGGTATATAAAATAAATCAGTAGTTTTCTATTCGTAAAATTCAGCGCATAAACTTCCCATACTTTTTATGCATGCTGGTATACCGGGTGGCGACGAGTCAATGCACGCCCCAAATGTTTTTATTGATTGATTTACCAGCGTAAGATGGCCATTGCTGCCGATTCCAGGTATCCATTGAGGTTCGTTCCAACACGCAGCTTGTTCGTCCGTCGAACACGCCCCAACGGACGGACGGTCAAATCGCGTGCCGAAACCAAATAAGGTGTTTGCGAGATGCTTCTTTTCAGTTTCCATGCTTCTTTTAAGTTTCCATCTATCGCCATCTTATTTTTCTTCTTCTAAGTTTTCTGTTTCTTCTGTTTCTGAATCTGGCATCTTTCATTTTTTTTTATTAACCGTTCCACAGGTAAATATCCATTTACGGTGGAGTTGGGAAGGGGCCTATCTCGCGGTAACAATATTTTTGCGCGTTATGAGAAAAAAGGTCCGAAGGGATAGTTTGCTCACCCTGTAGGTATATCGTTTCTTTGAAACAATCGGTTTCAATTTACAGCAATTACTTTCAAATGCCGCCTCCTAACTACGGGCACTTTCCACTTCATTGCCTAAATTTTTCTCTCTATTGTTTAATAAACTGTCCTGTGACAAGGATTAATAAACCAATAAATAAACATCTTTTCAATTCTAATTTCCAATCTTTCTATTTAAATAAGAAAATAGACTTCATTAATGAGCTAAACTAAATTAAAATTAAAGTAAACAATTAACTGAATAAAAACGTATCTGTTTCATTCACATCTGGCTGGCTGTTGCTTATTTTATCTCACCCACTTCAAGAAGGGACGAATCCAGGTATAGATTTACGATCAAGCACTCAAGCAGTCCACTTTTCTCGGGTTGTTTATATACACTCTTTTGTGTTGCTTTATTCAACCAACATAATTTAATCAAATATCAACTATATGAAATAGCCGGCTCGTGCTAATTTATGTCAATCAATGCAGAATTGTTTACGCTTTAATTCAATACATTTTCGACGTTTTGTTGCCGCTTTATCCAGATTTATCTCGAGATCTTGTAGGAGCCACGAAACACGCGTCTGTCACCGAATTTAACACACTGAACTCTGCCTCAAATTTTTTCATTGTTTTTAAATTTAAAAATTTCGTTTTCAGCACACATAAATTAGACAAAAGTGAGGTACTTTTAGACTAACAGGAACGAAAATATCACTTCCAGTTAAACTGGAAGTGACATCAACTTTTTTTCCTTAAACAGAATGACCATATTTTTTTATGGTTTCTCATTGAGCATAAAATTCTAAGTGCAACACTATTTTCCGATTTAAAAAATTCCAAAATATAAGTGAGATACTAACAATTTTCTATTATTTTCAAGACGGCCGCGCCAGATAAACGCGAAGTAAGAAAATTACTAAGTAGGCTATGGAAATTATTAGTAAGGTCTTGTCTGTAAAGAACAAAATAGTTACCCATTATAAATTATAAAAAAATCTGAGGTCTCAGCTTCTAGTATATACACAAAATCCCAATTTTTTTTTACTCTTACCAGCTTGCTTTATTTACTTTTCCTTATTACCCCTATTTAATCACCAACCCTTCACCAGAATTGGCGCAAAAGATCTAGTTCCAGATCTCGTCATGATTCCCCAAGTAACATTGTAGTTTTAAAAGAAACTATAAGTTATCCTAGAAACTGATTTCCAAGACTAGTTATAAACGTAAATAGTTTGGAAGCCAATCTATAACCTTTATGAGAGGACAGGGGCCCATCTAGAGAAGAACCTACATGTTTCTTTTTAAAACTACTTTCAAGTTTTAATAAATTATCTAAAGCTTTACTCAGAGAGTGTCTGAAGAATATTATAAAACGATACTTGGTTTAGGATAGCACTATATCAAAACTTAAAAGACACACGCAAATGCTTTGTGCGGACTTCTTGTATTTATTTAATGAAGTAAAAATAAATGCAAATAAATCTATTCTATATGCACTATGGAAATAAATTGGTCTTAAGATATATTTTAAAACTTTGAGGACATAACACAACTGCTTTAAAACCTATAGAATGTATGGTGCTCAGACAATATAACCTAACAAGTCAGTTTGCAGAAACCTACCCACAGGCACGTCATACACAAACAAAATGCCGACGAATATGTATATATCTTATCACAGTTTTAAAACTACCAATTTTAAAACATCATAGTCTGGGCAAAGGTAAACCAAATCCTTTTATATTTAAGATTGATTTATTACAGTTGTTTGTTTGCTTCATTAAAACTCTAGCAAGCAGTTGGTTTTATGAAGGTTCGACCTGAAAGTCAGTGATTTCAAAGCATATTAGATTTATAGTCCAGCATTGACAACCACCTCAAATTAATTTCATAAAGCAATGATAAAACCACAACATTTGCTTAATCTCTATAAAACTTGATCCTCCTAACTTGAACTTAAAAGCTATAGTGTTTTATTGAAGGCTTGACAAATGCCTTGTTAAGCCAATCATAAACCAATAAAGGCTAAAAGATAATTTAGTTTTAAAGTTCTTGAAGGCCTTTTTAAAACTTTCTTTAAGACAAAACTATTTTGAGTGCATTTGGCATTTAATAGATTGGCGTAAATCAGTGGTTGATGAGGTGGCCATTATAAAACACTGATAAAACCTAAATAAATCTAAAAAAACATATAAATTGTTACTTGGGACATAACATGTGCACAAAATTTCAAGTCAATATCTGAAACCGTTCCTGAGAAAACTTGCTTAAAAAAATTACAAACCGGCCGACCGACAGAGACAGAAATTTTTTTATCGCTCAAATTTAAAATCACAACGTTTTGACATTCTATGCCTATTTCAACAAAAAAAATATATATATCTTTTGTCGATACTACGTGGATGTAGAAATAAAATTATCATTTTCTGTTTTTATATCAGCTTTTCCCTACTTTTTCAAATAAAAAAACACCCTCTGTGAATAAACATGAGGTCTCGTTTTTGAGAATAACTGCAAAATTTTAGAATAAAAATATTATGAAAAAATTTCTTCGTACAAAAAATGCCTTGCTTTATCGGTGTCTAAAATATTATTTACATAATAGGCATACTTTCCAAGATATAATGGATTTAAAACTAGTATGGTCAAAATTTCCTTAAAAAGTAGGACATTTATCAATATAACTTAGCAGAACTTCAAAACTGCCTAATGTACATTATTCAAGTTTCAGTGAATGATTCAGACTTAAACACATAATAAACACATAATTTTTTAAATTTTTTCCCCTTCTCCGTTTCTAAGATATTCGCGGTTAAAGTGAGGGGTCAATACATTTGAATCGTATATTAGAAAGTTTTAAAACACTTTATATCTCTCCTATGAAAACATTGAAAACTCACTTTTTTTTTAATTACGAAAGACACTTGTAAATTTTTAACTTTGACGGCGATTTTGGAAGCTGTGAAGAATAATAAAAAAGAAATGAAAAATCTACTTTAGCAAATCGATTATATACTTGTAAAGATTACAAACGAAAATTGTGCGAATCTTTATATATTTGTGACTTGTAGGCTGATTTTAATCGAAAGAAACGACATTTTTTAGTAAGAATTCAATTTTAGATCAAAATTATAAAAAATTAAAGATATAAAAACGAAAAATTCGGCACCACAGATTGATAGAGAATTTCAAAACGAACATTTAAAGAAAAAAGTTTCTGAAAATTTTAATTTGAAGACTGATTTGGGCGGCACAGTGGGACTGAGAACGTTGGTCGAATTCGATAAATATCATTAGGAGCTTTATTCTTCTCTTGAGAGAGTAGAACTAGTAAGAAAAGAAAATGAGAAGGAAATAGGAAACGTAATGAGATAGAAAAAGTAAAATTCTTATAATATAATTCTAATAGTAAAGGAAGTTAGAAATGCATTGTCTATTTTTTATTTGAATTTGCGTCTCTACGTATGATGAATTTAGTAAAACAATTCGCGATTTTGTGGCCATAAAAATACTTAGTAATGTACACCAAGGCCATTTTTTATTAATTCTGGGAGCAAAGTATATTTTAATTATTATAATTTATGCGAAATATAAACTATCAACTTTAAGTTGTATTAAATGTAATTATGACTAGAACTATCTCAGATTCATAATCATTGTACTTAACTACTAACTACTGGTATTTTAAACCTCCTGAATAAAAATAAAGAAAATTTTACCAATATACTATACTATTAATCAAACCTTTTATCCAGCGTAATGGAGATTACATGTGTGACGATAGATTCGAATTTTATCACATGTTCGTGATCATCAACTCTGTTCTCTGGACGATAAAAATCATTTAAGTCGTCGCTATGTCACTAATATAAGTTAATATGCCGATAAAATCTCCCGCTCTCTTTGTATCTACATATTGCCGCGATACTGAAATCTTGTTTTCAACAATTTTTATATTCTATAACTGTATCCGATATTAATCTGATTAATACAAACAGAAAAGGTACACCCTTGAACTATTTATCATTAGGGTGGTGCAAAAATATATGTCAAGAAATATTCTTCATAGGATGTCCCAAACAGGTAATATATGAAAATATTTATTTCCAATCGCATTCCTTTAATAACCTACATGCTCATTGTTATTAGGTATACTTACTAGAAATAAAAACTTTAAAATGAATTTATTCAATTAAATACAAAACCGCTGCCTAAGGAATCACTACTTCCACATCCAGATTTTTCATCCAAGTCACTTTAAAGGAAACATCTTGACTATATTTGCACTCTAGTATGTGGAAATTATTGGTCATAGAATTTTAATAATAGTTGGGGCAGATGGCAGAAGTTTGAGGAGTTGATTTCTACCATATATGTTAAAAATTAAGTTTCTAGTTTACCCTTATTTTCCACTATTCACAACCTACCACCTCCCAACCCTTCAACGGAATCATCTCAAAATATAATCTAGTTCCAGATGTCGTTATAATACATATGCGTACCAAACTTCAATTTTATTTTATCAACCACTTTAATAATGGAGTAGCGGTGGTGGGGGGCTGAAATATATTATTAAAAAATGTAAGGCGTTGGCTTCTAGTACATACACCGAATTTCAAGTTTCTGTACTCATACCAGCTTGCTTTACTTATTTCCCCTTATTTAACCCTAAATAACCCCCAACCCTTCAACGGAATCATCTCAAAATATAATCTGGTTCCAGATGTTAAAATTCATACGCGTTCCAAATTTCAAATGAATATCTAATGAATAATCTGAGACCTTACCTTCTAGTACATACACCGAATTTCAAGTTTCTGTAGTCTTACCAGCCTGCTTTACTTATTTTCCCCTATTTACCCCTATTTAACCCCCAACCCTTCAACGGAATCATCTCAAAATATATAATCTAGTTCCAGATGTCGTTATAATACATACGTGTACCAAATTTCAAATGAATATCTCAATTTTATTTTATCAACCCTTTTCATATTGGAGTAGGGTGGTGGGGGTTGAAAAATATTATAAGAAAATCTGACGCTTTGGCTTCTAGTACGTACACTGAATTTCCGTTTCTGTACTCTTACCAACTCGTTTTACTTATATTCCCCTATTTACCCCTAATAACCCCCAACCCTTCAATGGAATCATCTCAAAACATAATCTAATTCCAGACGTCGTTATAATACATACATGTACGAAATTTCAAATGAATATCTCAACTTTATTTTATCAACCCCTTTAATAATGGGGTAGGGGTGGTGGGGGGTTGAAAAATATTATAAAAAATCTGAGGCCTTAACTTCTAGTATATACACCGAATTTCAAGTTTCTGTACTCTTACAAGCTTGCTTTGCTTATTTTCCCCTATTTACCCCTATTTAACCCCCAACCCTTCACGGGATATCCTCAAAAAACAATCCCGTTTCAGATCTCGTTATAATATATACGTGTACAAAATTTGAAGTCAATATCTTAAACCGTTCCGGAGAAAACGTACGGACAAAAAAAAGTTACAGACAGACAGACAGCAGACAGACAGAAAATTTTTTTTTCGCTTAAATTTAAAATCTCGACGTTTCATGACATTCTAAGCCTATCTAAAGAAGAAAAAAATTTGAATTTTTTTTGCGATTACTATACTTCCAATCCACTACGTGGATGTGGAAGAAAAACCAAGTTAGAATTGAAATTTTTATATTTGTACTCCTCTGCTAGTCACCATCAAAAGAATACAAAGATTTCAAATTAATACTTTCATAGATAGATTTTCATTTTTGATTTTCGTGAATTTACTTTTCTGTCCTATAGAAAAGCAAGTAAACGAAATGTTATTTTCTTTAAAATATTAATAGAATATATAGGCTCCACTACTAGTCGGAGAATTTCAATTATTTTTATGTGTGAATATTATGTCTGTCGAACATTTGACAAATATTGGCTCAACTTCAGCTTGTATGAAAAACTGTTTAATCTATTTATTTAATTCGGGATTGAAAATTCCGAAATAAAAGTAGATTTAAATCCTCCTGAAGAACTTATAACAAGGGCGAGAAACGTTTCACGGCCCAAGCGACTTAGAGAGAATATAAGAGAAAAACTCTTTTAGATACCTATAAAAGTGTATGTTCAAGTTTGCGTGTTTTTGAGATAATAGGAATAGCTTATATTTTAAGTACTCAAAATTTTAAAATATGCACAGTCGATTACATTTTTTTTTCCGGGGTTTTCAAATTATTAGTCATCAATACTGCTTGGGCTTGAATATAATTTTCAAATATGCACAATTAATCCAAAAGTACAACATAATGCCATAATAATCTATTACACACTGGCAAACATGATTATATAAAGAAATATTATAGTTGTCATTTTACCTCTAAAAAAAAGGTACACGGACAATTGACTTCATTTTTGTTGCAAAGTTCAGTTCAGAAAGCAGGGTTGGCAAAAATTGTGTTTTTTTTTATTTTAATCAAAAAACACGTTTTTTTTTATTTAAAACAATTCAATGTGTTTTAAACACGGATTTTTAATTGCTGAAAAAAAACATGTTTTAAACAATAAAAAACATGTTTTAAACAATAAAAAACATGTTTTTAAACTTAAATTTATACGGGCGCGTCGACCCAATACATTGTTTATTCTATAAGCCATGCCCATATTGCATCATAACAAAACGAGGACGATACTTGACAACGGCTCGGCCAATTCGGTGTAATAAATACGTCAAGTTGTGCAACAGTGTAATAATTGTTTGGAGAATGGGTATTGACTACACAGGCACATAAAAAAAAAGTCGAGTGGGAGAAGGCAGACCAAAGTATTCTCATGAATTCTGACCAGCTGAACATGAATCCGATGTCCGTTTTGCCCGATTGGCTCTTGCATTCTTCCTAATTTCAAAAAACTCCGTAAGAATGCCCGAAAAAATGAAAATGTAGCTAAAAATCTGAAAAAATTCAGGGGTATATAGGATGGCGATAGAAATCGAATGGCGCAAACCAGACATCCCTGCGGTCCTTCGTTTTCGAGATAGAGCAGCTCAAAGTCACCGGAAGGAAAAAAATTGTTTTTTTCGCACTCCTCGAGGCTCTATATCGGAAACCAAAACAGCTATAGAATTCTAGTTTGCGCCATTCGATTTCTCTCGCTATTCTACGTACCTCTGAATTTTTTCAGATTTTTAGCTACGTCAAAATGCATGGGAATACATAGGTCTACCTTCCCGTACTTGACTTTTTTTTGTGTGTACCTGTGCTATTAATCGCTTTAAAATTAACACTTAAGGAAATAAATAATAACAGGTATATCTTCTATATAACAGTAACATGTTTCGTTCGTTGTACTTATACTACTGTATTATTATAACTAGTTTTATTGCATTACATAAAAGTTCATATTTTTTAATTTTATTATATTTTTTTTACCTCATCAAATACAACGATATTCCAAAAATTATCCATCAAACACACTGAAAAAACGCATTGAAAAAAATCATGTTTAAAACAATTGTTTTAAACGTGTTTAAAACAAATGTGTTTAAAACAGGTTAGTGTGTTTTAAACACTTAAAAAACATTTGTTTAAAACATTTTGTTTTAAAACTGCCAACCCTGTGACAGAAAGGCATTTAGAAAAAACAGTACCTTTTATTTTTTGGCGGAAACGTTTGGTTTAATTTTTGGGCCAATAATTGGCCAATATTAATGGCGAATTTAATTAAATTAATTGAAAAATTTATCATACACAATATACCATAGAATTAGACTCGGGGGTTTTTGGGGTCGCTGATCACCAATCTGAAGTCCAATTTGGGAAATTCAAAATGGCGGACCGGAATAACAGTCCATTTCTCCGGAAAACTCGTATTCTTTTTTTTTGGGCTGAAAGTGGGAATTCGGGGGTTCTCGTTATCGCCGATAACGAATCTGATGTCCAATTTCGAATTAGGGAGAATTCAAAATGGCTGCCATTAATATTGGCCAATTATCGGAAAAAAATGAAACCAAACATTTCCGCCCAAAAACAAAAGGTACTGTTTTTTCTACATGTCTTTCTGAACTCTGCAACAAAAATTAAGTCTACTGACCTAGTACTTTTTTTTATAGAGGTTTTCAGATTTTGCATGCTAATATGACGCGACTATTAGTAGATTTTTCTCCTTAATATATGAACTATTGGTCCCTTTACCCTATGCGTATCATTTGACCGTTTCTATGACAAAATCATCTATACTTTTATTATTAGAAACGTCGTCGAAGTATATCTTTCAAGGTGTTCTATTTTGATTACAACTGACCATATTTACTTAAAGATCATCATCTGCAGCATAAATTCCTCGAGAAATGCCACGAATAGCTGCCAAAGCTGAGGCTGTATAAATAAACAGTTATATTTGTACCAGTTGATTTTATCTTTATCAATTCAGATAACTTAAACCTGGATTTCTTAATTAAATTACATATTTTGCAATCACGAGTTTAATTTAATTTGTTTACGGACTCTGACATAATCAATTTATTACAGCGGGGTTTCATAATGTACAGAGTGTTTATGTGAATGTGTTAATTAGTTCATCTGGAGATTCAGCAGCTGATTTAATTAGAATTTTAACATAGTTTCATTCGATATTTAGAGCTTTTGGAAATAAATACTAGTTTATCTAACTAACAAAAAAATCAGTACAACGTGGCCAACGGATTAGATAGGGACATTCTTCAAAACGAGAAAGTGAAAAGTAAAAAAATTAAAAATACTTTTTAAAATGGGTACTTAAATAAGGTTTTAATAATATAATGAAACTCACTTGAAAGGAGTTAATGAAAAAGTTACCCGTGCAGTTCATAAAGGGAACAAAAATTTGAACTTTCTTAAAAGTATTAGGTAACACAAAATCATCCAGCCTAACCTGTACTACCAAAAGAATAAATATCTCATTATTAATTCTTATTTTTATTTATTCATATTTATTAGTTTTTCAAAAAATATTTCCTTTGATACAATTTCATATTAAGTTAATTTCCTTCGATCAAAAAACAAGTCTCTTTGATCCAAGTTAATTTCTCTATTTTTATATTTCGAATTCAGAAGGTGTTAGCTAAGATCTTACAATTTAATTAGGTAAAAATGGCATCTAGGGATTATGATACAGCACACACCCAGTCAAGTTAAACACAGCCTGCAATAGCAGTTACAAAATAATTACCACTAAGGCTACTAAAATTAAATAGAGGTGCCTGCCAAGCAGGAAAATCAATTATTACGTGTAAACATCAAGATACCTATAAAGACAAGGTAAAATAGGAAAGATATAACTTATAAACGTACTTATGGTAATCCATCAAAAAGTAAGATTACATTATCAATTGGGGAAATTAATATTATGCACTATACATTATAATTCATATGTAGCACAATATTCAACATTACAATACTCTCTTTCAGATAAGACTCGTGTGCAAGGGCACAGCCTTTGCTTGAATTTATTCTTTCGTTAAAAATATCTGTAATTGTCTATGCACTTGTTATATTACTAGTGAAAATTACGTGATCAAATATATTTTCTATTAGATCGTGCCCATTCAAATACGCATTAGATTCTACCTAAGCTCAAATTACTTTCTTCACAGGCAAGTTATGCTGCGTAATCCATTATTGAGAAAAGCAGAAGGTCAAAAACGACCCATCCTCTTCTTGATCATGAGTTAATGAGATGAAATCAAAATATACTCACCAAGTCTGTTAACTTTAGATATAAAGGCAACGCTAGTACCAGCTAGTTACAGTTCATGAAGACTACTTTAAGGTGATTTGAGAAATTGTAAATGTAAACTTCTGTTCTGTTTTTACATGTATATTATAGTGCACTTCAGAAACAATCTCTCTTGCTTTGGTGGAATTCAACCTTTAATTATTTTAATTGATATTTTTTGTATAGCAATTAAACGCATATTGTCTGCGCTTTGATGAATCACCCATAAACAAATATTCATTAAAATTACAATTGTCATATTCTTACTGTCTATTGTGGAATTCATGTATGATTTAATGAAAGAATTTCAGAAATCGTTAGCTCTTACCAAAATATTAAAAACAAATTTCAACATTGTTCTGCTATGATTGCAACGAAAATAAAGAAGATATCAAGGCATTCGATTATTTACTACTCATGGTCAAAACAATAGCGTTTATTTTTGCGGGTCAAGTTGTAAATTGTATTAGTAGTACCAAGGACCATGGCATTATTATTTTAAAACAAAAACGCTAGTATTATAATAAAACAAAAAACGCTTTTATTTAAAAAGATTTGGCTCGTTTGCTATTATAAGTATGCAATAAGAAAAGGGTAAATAGCAATGCAAATAAATAATGAGTAGTGTATTTTAAGTGGTACAGGCTGTACCGTTCTTTCGGTAGCTACTAAACTTCAGTCTGTTAGACCGGGAGTTAGCGAACACTCAAATAGAATTATAAGGTTGACTTGATTTGACTTGGTCCACGAACAGGACACTTCCGTCCAAAAATTATTAACGAGTATGCCGCGCCATATCTTAAACTGTCAGTCTTACACCCACAACCAAAGAATTTATTTATATAAATAGAAGCAGATACACATTTATAAGTGTGTTGTCAACATCTCGTACTCAAGTTCAGACATTACATTTTATAATTATCTCTTTCTTTATGATGAAAATTACTATAGCCCCATCTTTGTTGCAGTACTACTGTTTTTAACATGACAAATAAATATAAGACAACAGGCTATTCTTTAAAAGTGAATTATTTAGAATTAAAAATTAGAATGAAAAAAATTTTTAAAGACAAGGTACGTAAATAAATTAATTTCAGGCCTTTGTTCTCATTTTTAACTGAATTTACATATCGTAGGGGATCATGTAGATACTAGTTTAGCCTGCTTAGCCGTAGGGACTAGGTTGGATGCTAGTGTTAAAATGAGAGTGGCAAATCAGAATTTTTACTTGTTAGCATAACCAGAAGTCAGGTTATCGAAAGAATGCAAAGATTTCATTAATATTTTTTTATATATAGTTTTTCCTTTAGTTCTCATAGATAGCTTTTCTTTCCACTGTTTGCAAAATCCTATAAAGAAAATGTTTCAAGGCTATTCTTATTCTCAACTACATCACAAACAACACATTTTTTCACTATTTTTACAATTCAACGAGAATAATTGTTTAAATTTACAAAACACGAAAATAATTTTGAGGTTAGAGTAGTTAAATTCCAGATATGTCTTTGCTACACTCATACCACGGTCTTGGAGTGATTGCAACAGAGATAGTTATAGGCAATATTGTATCTTAGAACGAAATGGTGAGAAAAAGGTATGTTGGACATGATGGCAACAGTATCGTATAACTTTTACACTTTATCTCGGCTTCTATTTATATAAATTCTTTGCCCACAACAGTCTTCCGTGTTTTCTCGTCTCACTCGCTCTTAACCCATTCGCTACGGGATCTTATTCGACGCCATTATTCAGGAACAGATTGATTCTTCGCTTACGAACGTATTCGTTTCGAATAATCTGAGAATTTTACTTATTTGTAATTATCTATTGCTATTTTATACATTGTTAATTCATTGTAATTTTTATCTTATAAGGAATAAGAAACATATTAAGGCCAAATTAGTGATTCAACCTAGTGCCAAGACGCCACATAGTGGGACAAAAAGCTACATTTGTGCACAAAAATCGCCTGCCAGCTCTAATTTTGACCAAATTTTATTATTTTTTTTTTAAATGCTCGTGAGGAATGAAGCTGCAACGCCCGACTGCTACTATTTTGTAATAAATAAAATCTAAAATAATACTAGACAATTTTTATTAAAAAAACGTAACTATACTAAATGAAGCTATTGTGTTATGTTATCTAAAATGTTAAGTAAGGAAATCTGATGGTAGACAATAGAGAAAAATACTTTTGCGAACAACAATACATACAAATTATAATATTAGCTTGGATTAGAGTTTGTCTTGCATACTTTTCTACTTGTTTATAGTTCGATTCATTAAATTTTGTTAGATTTTGAGCTTGTCGTGTATACCTTTCTGCTCGTCCATAGTTCAATTCATTAAGTTTTCTTATGTTTAGAACTTATCGCGTATACCATTCTGCTCGTTCGTGATTTGAACCATTAGGTTATGGTAGGTTTTTACAGCATATCGGGTGTATCTTTCTGCTCATTTATATCTCGATTTATTTTTTAGGTTATGTAAGATGTTAAGACAAATTTGTACGTATTCTGTTACGCAAAAGTATTTTTCTTCATTTGCTAATTTGTAATTTCATTATAGAACATTTTTTGCTATAATAGGCTCATTTGATACAGACAAAAAAAATTACAAAAATTTTAGGTTATGTTTTATTGTTGTCAAATTTGTAGCAGATGCCCTATGAGGACGCGTGTAAAATCTGACAGCTAATAAGAGTGGAAGGCATATAACCTCAGTGTTCCAAATTAATTAAAGTGAAATTCGATGTTTTCATTTGCTTTTTTAACTTTCTTGTGCTATCAGCTATTGAAATAAACATTTTTAAGTTTAGTTTTCATTTTATATAGACAATTACGTGTTTTTTACAATAATATTTCCTTTGATTTGGCGAGATGTGCATTGTTTACCTCTGTGTTTTTAGTTATTTTCTTCGTATTTAAACGATACGTATGGGACTGATCTTATTGTTATATATAGAGCCTATTTAGATTATTTAAAATTTAAATGCTGTTAATTATTCTGTTACCAGTTTACCACAAAAAGCCATCATATTATATGGACTCTTGGTATAATTTAATATACATATAAGTATACATAATATAAGTTATTACATGCATATGTATGATGGTTTTTCTTACCTTGACACGAGAAGTATTTCCTGTAGTACAATGCACCTTGATCAACGTTCTCAATAGGTCTCGGAAATCTCTGGTAGGGGCACGTAGAATGCCTCCAATGAGTTTCACCCGGAGGAAATTCCAGCACAGCAACTCCATAGGCCAGCGGAGGTCTGTGCAGCGGTTTTCTGTTATTCCCATTTTGTAAACGGGACAGACTCACTATCCTCTCCTCCTCACCGCCAATCTCATTCCTGAAGAAAGGACAACTTTCCACAAGGTCGTTACTCTGCCCATCACCGCAGTCGTCGTCATTTTCTCCATCAGGAGTCGATGATCTTATCAACATCGAAGCCGCAGAGGCTCCTGTGGCAGTATTTCTTCTCTTAGCCAAAAGATTCCTCCTCAATCGTACAGTATAATTTAAATTTGTCGTCAATGATTGGCAATCGTAGTGAGCGAATGCTCTGCGTCTTGCGATTTCCTCTGCCTCCGCTGTAAGAATTACAGAACTTGATGAACTACTTACTGCACTGTCATCCATTGTTTGCCTTGGATTTTTCACTCCACTATTGTTCGGAACATTACCATTAGTCCAAAAGTGTTTCTTTAATTTATTTCTCAGTTTTGGGCTTTGAGGAATGTTATGGTGATGACCCGAACCCGTATCCTCTGGATAATTATCTCCAGATCCGTCCACTTTTCCTCTAAGATACTCCGAAGGACCTGGTGAGCGCTGATCTGTACCTACCAAACCCGCAGGACGATAGTCCTGGAGCATTTTAAAAAACTCATTATTTCCAGATACACCAGCTGGCCTGTCTATTACATCTATCGAGCCATGACTTCCGTATTCTCTTTTCAACGTTGGCGAGTTCGAATTTGAGGGTCTGCCGTTGTGATCTAATAGTTCTAAGCTAGAGTTGCTCCTACATAGATGTTCGGGGGGAAGATGCTGTGGTCTCCTGGGTGTCGAGTGGTGATGGTGGCGGTCGTTAAACGAAGATCGATTGGCGGCGAGCCCTGCGTTGGCCCAGGCTCGATGTACATGGGTGTTGTAATAGTCGACTGCCAAGGCGGTTCGTTCTCGTATTCGATTCGTTGCGGACAGTGGCGCTCTAGGCGGCGCGGGTCCGCATTCTTGCAATCCGATCATCCCATCACGCTGAAAAAAAGAAAAGTAAATCAAAAAACATTCTCAAACTAGAAAGCGATTTTTTTCATAAATAATATAAGGATTAGAGATAGACGCACAATTTTTGTTTCATTTAAATAACAATGATTGAAGAAGATCATCCGGTTATTACTTTTTTATACTTTGTGGCAATAATACCAGATAGAGTTAAAAATTTGGTGTAATAACATAATACATAGGCTGACAAATACTTTGCAGTCATAGATAATAACGTATATTAGTCATTTCAAGCTCGACCGTTTTGGAATGACACTCAGTATTCGTACCGAACTTAATGACGTTTTCACGTCAAAATATGAATATTATTGTACAGCGTTTCGCTGTTTTCCGGTACTCTTTTGAGTTTATAAGTGCACGATTTTTATTGCACTTGCACCACAATATACCATGAATGCAAAATATTTATATCATTATTAATTGTGCGTACCTAAATTCTCTGATTTATTATCATGGACAAAACATAAATTTTTATTCGAATGTGTCAAAAAATGACGTTTCTCGGTTAGAAAACAAAAGCGAAAGGTAGAACTTTTCTGTCTACTTCAAGTAAGCGGCCTGAAAAGACTTTTCCGACCTAGGCCGGAGAAGTGACGGACAAAAAGATTAAGCGTTTTTAGTTACCTACTTTTTAAAATGCCGGGGCCCTTCTTTTCTACTATAAAATGGTAATGCACATGCAAATATATTTCAATTCGGGCAATTTTAATTGAATAAAATAAGAGATTTCTAAATTTTAATTGACTGAGAAACCTAGGATTATTAAACGTTGTTAATTAATTATTATAATGACTAGTAAGTATAATACATAGTGGCAAAGCATAAAATTGCACAGAAAAATACTAAAAAGTCTTTAATTGAACCTAAAAAACAGTACAACGTACAACAACAAAACCTTATTTTTAAACTTACTTTAATTTACAAAAATGTACTTATATATGACTACATAGTATCTGAACCTTTTATGTTAATAGTAAAATTGGAACAATTTTGTATAATTATCGGCCGGTTCAAACTTTCTAAGTCCAGTGCAACATTTTCAGTTAAAGTGGATTGGGGTGCGATAATTGTCTGAGTTTTGTGTGTGTCGAGTGTGTTATATTCTGTTTGAGTAATAGTAGTGGTCAAGTCTTTGTCTAAAATACTATTTTCTTGTGAATGTTGTGATGTTATTGTGTTTCGAACCGTAGAAGTGTGGGGTAAGTGATTCAATATTTTGTTAGCTATTTCAAGTTTGTTATTTATTGACTCATTCACATAGCCCTCAGCTACAGTGGAAGATTTCCATCCTCAGTGGGGTTTAAGTAAGGTTATGTCTGCTCCTGCATCAGCCAGCAACGTAGCCGACGTTCTTCGGAAGCAGTGCCCCGTATATTCTTTGGCATTGGCAACCTTCAAATGAGATGCAATTTCAGAAGGAATTGCCCCGATTTTATGAATTCCCACATTTTGTTTGCAACACTTGCCATTTCTATAACCCAAGAAAAACCGGCCATTTCCTTCAAAATTTGGTGGTCGCAGCAAAGAATATTTCAGATAATATCTTAAATATTCCCGTTACAGTATATGAGCGAGGTCTATTTGTTTTATTATTGGGAATTTTTATTAAAAGAGCTGTTCCTAAATCCTCTATTTGTGACACTTTTAAAAATGCCAATTCTTTACGGCGACAGGCACCTGCTACGCCTAATATATATATATACCACCTACAAATAATATGATGTTAACGGTAACATTGAATAATTTATAATAGCTTCTTTCATAAATAATTTTTTATTTTTCTGTAATTAAATCCATCAAGCCAAATTTGCTAGCTTTCTTACTTCTGGGGGTGTCCCCGCAACAAATTCTTCACTATTCATTTTATTGTATTTTATGTAGCATATTTTCGATTAAATTCGATATTATAATATATAACTTGAATGAATTCGATACTAATTTCAAGCAAACTGATATGAGAGCAGTTGTGCAGTTGTTATTTATTATATCTGGCCTTAATTCACAGCCGTCTGTTATAGGAAAACTTGAAAATTGTATCATTTGCGGGGTAGCAAGTAAATCTTAAGAACATAATATTTTAATTTTCCTATCATTTTAATAATCATAAGCAGATTCGAATAAAAAATATTGTATGACACACGTCCGAAAAACTGTTTTTCGGACTCCTACGAATATTTCGTAGTCGCCCGAAAAACTAGATTTTTTGTCCTTGTGGCATAAACTACTATTAAAGATTAAATTACATGCGAACAAAATTATAATATAACAATAGATACTGATGAGGTACAGGAAACAACATGTAATTAAATGAACTTAAATTTACTTGGTGTGCATGGAAAATAACAGTCGCTGGAAAAAACAAAAAAAAATGCTCACCCTACAACTTGTTTTACTGAATAAGTGCGATGCGTACATTCAATACATTTTTTTTTTTTAAATCCGTTTCTTGAGCACCTTATACTAGACGTAGAACGATGAAACTAATATGTGGACACGTCAAGCCATACTCTACAGTTTGCAAGTTTGAAAATCGCTCAACCCAATCCAGAGTAACAATTGAACAAACATAAAAAATATAGAGCCGCAGGCGGGTCGAATTGAAAACCCCCTCCTTTTTAAAAGATTTTATTTAATTTGCTTTGTTAGCATGTTTGGATCAAATCTTGCAATCAAAATTTCGACTAGTTCTAATTAAGTTAGGAGCTTTGAAATTTTGCACGTGTATAAGTCCGGTGATAATGCAATACAGTATATCTATTATCGTTCTAAATCCAATACGGTGGACGTCCCAAGATAGCGGATCATCCTTTTCTTCACAACCCCCTTGATATGGCCGATATGGGTATCAAATGAAAGGGTTTGACGAGTAAAATACGATAAATAATGTGATGCCATTCTAAATCCAATATGGTGGATGTGCAGTCAAAATTTCGAGTAGTTTTAATTAAGTTAGAGCTTTGAAATTTTGCACACGTGTAAAGTCCGTTGACAATGCAATATAGTACATCTATTATGGTTCTATATCCAATATGGTGGACGTCCCAAGATAGTGGATCACCATTTTCTTCACAACCCTCTTGATATGGGTATCAAATGAAAGAGCTTGATGGGTAAAATATAATAAACCAATTAACATCATTCTAAATCCAATCAATATAACGGACGCCCTAGAATAGCGGATTACCTTTTTCTTCACAACTTCCTTGACATGGGTATCAAATGAAAGGACGTGTATGTCTGTTTGTCTGTAAAATAAGCAAAGACTAAAAATTAAAATTATATAAAAAAATATTAAAAAAAAAAGCTTTTATTAAAAAAAAATGTCATAAAAAGTAAAATATATTTTTTTAAATTCATACATGTGGAAACCAAAAGCTTTGGGGACGGTCCTCCACTGCACAGTTATTTTCCTTAATTGACCGCCCCCAAAGATTGTGGTTTCCAGATGTATGGATTACATTTTTTTTTTACTTTTTAGTATATTTCTTTCAGGGGCGCGTTTAGGTAAATTGGGGCCCTAGGCGCTGTGAGATTTGAGGGCCCCTCGATTAAAAAAATATTATGCAAGATTTGAAGGCAAGTATATTTTTACAAATACATATCATATTATTTTTTTCCGGCTTTATATGTTAGCAAACTTGTCAATTTGAACGTTTGATATCACAGTTTTTTGTTTCCTCTGATACAGTATCCAGAAGAGACAAATTTTGAAGTCGCTGTTGCCCCGAAGTACTTCGTAGGTAGTTATTAATTATTTTGAGCGCCGAAAAAGTGCGTTTACATGAGGGATTACTGACCGGAATGGTCAAATAAATACACAAATGGGTTTCAACATTAAAAAATGTCGCCTGCAACACATTGAGAATAAAGGACTCCGCAGTTTTTTATAGTAAGAATAGGTTTCAGTCGATTGTTCTGAAACTTGGGGAAAATATTCTCCTGGATCCCCTGATTAAAATTCTCTCTGACCACCAGTCCGACCAAATTCGATTTTTTGATCTAGAGGCGACTGAAACTATGAACATCTTCGAAGGTCTGCGTAAATGTTCCATAAAAATTCTGAAAATATTCATGCTCATTTCTTGAAGAAACATAAGCATCTTTTGTCTCTTGGCATTTTTTTCAAAGTGCTTCCTTCTCCCGGAAAAAAATAACAAACAAACAAAAATATGTTTTGTATTTTTTTACCGGAAAAGGAAGCACTTTGAAGATAAAGACCAAGAGACAAAAGATGCTTATTTTTGTTCAAAGAACACGCCTACCGGTTTTCAGAATTTCTTAGACAAAAATAATTTCAACCAAGAATTTCCCTAAAATTTTATTTTTTTCTACTTCAGAAAAATTCCAAAATATTCAGGCAAGTTCTTTAGGTAAAAATAATCAGCTTATGCCCCTTCAACTTTTTCTTCAAAGTGTTTCCTTTTCCCGTAAAAAAAATGCAAAAAAAAATATTTTTTTCTGTTTTATTTTTTTCCGGGAGAAGGAAGCACTTTGAAAAAAAAACCACCAAGAAACAAAAGATGTTTATTTTCTCTAAAAAATGAGTCTGAATATTTTCAGAATTTTTATGGAACATTTAAGCAGACCCTCGCAGATGTTCACAGTTTCAATCGTCTCTAGGTCAAAAATCGAATTCGGTCAAAGGGAATTTTAATCAGGGGGCCCAAGACAACATTTTCCCCAAGTTTCAGAACTATCGACTGGTCCTTTATATATTTCAGCAGGCGACTTAAGCCGACATATATCAAAAATTGATGCAATTTATCTGGAGATAGCTCGGAATCTATGTCGCCTCTATTGGTTGATACTAATGCATTGATCATTGCAGTGCACTGATTATTAGCTTGTTTTGCATCCTCATACTCTTTTTTCAAATTTTCTTTATTTTCAGATTCTTTTTCTATTTGTTCATCATCGCCAGATTCACTAGAATCGTTTCCTAATGGTTCTTCCTGTTCGCAGTCCTCATCACTGGTTTCAAAATCAAAATTTTCTCAGTTATTTTCTCGGGTTTTCTAGATTGTTTGTCTCAGGTTCTTGAATTTTCGCATCATCATTATCAGTAGATTTATTTTCATTAATGTGAAATATACCGAAAAGCTGATTCGTCATCTGGCCCGTGCTGACTGCCGAAACTTAAATAGTAACGTCTGAGGAATTGCCAAATTGGTCTGTTAATTGATTGCATCTTTTTTTAATACACTGAAAAAAATATGTTCAGTGAATGAAAGTTCATTGAGAATTTATGAATCTGTTTATTGATATAATGTATATGTTCATTAATACAATGTACACATTTATTGTTACTATGTAAACGTACATTATATTAATAAACGGATTCATCACTTTTCTGTCGATGAACCGATTCATTAATATTACGTACATATTTTTTTCAGTGTGATACAGTGAATAAAGAATAAAAAAATGAATATTAGAATATTCAAACACGATAAACACAAACAATAAATTCCTATAGACTTCTACATAGAAATATGAAAAAAATTGAAATGCAGAGGAAGAACTATAAAATGATTTCAAGTTCAAATGATATAAAATGTAAATAAACGACAAATGTTCGTGAACACATTCTCGCATGAACCATTCTTATTTTGTTATTTTTGTTGCAATTGAGATCTGATGAGGATGATATGGAAAAGGGAAGAAATGTATTTCATGATAGTTGTAAATATCATTATTGCTATCAGTTAAGCGAAAATAATTAACAACATAACAAAGAAATAAAATTTTTACATCGCTTTTTTACCTCAATAAATCGGGAAATGGGGGCCCCTGGAAAAGTGGGGCCCTAGGCGCGCGCCTAGTGCGCCTAGGCCTAAAGGCGCCTCTGATTTTTTTTTAAATAAAACCTTTTTTTTTAATATTGTTTTTATAAAATTTTTAAAATTTTTGAAGTAGGTTAAAAATGAAATGTTTTACAAAGAGTCCGTAAGTATGGCAATCGCGTAATAGTCAGTAGCTAAAATGGGGGATTTTTAACTATATCTATAACAATTACTGAGAACATATAATTGAATGTTATCAAAAGAGATGGGCTTGATCCGAGGATTGATCTGAATCAATGTTATGAATGGCAATTATCAGCTACCACCGTTCATTGTGCAGTATATTTTAGTAACAATGACGTCAGTAATTTATAATTGTATATATATCGTCGACCGATCAGCCGACGTAAAAGTTCGCAGATGTAATCAAAATAATTAGTTAATCATAGATCTACGTTACATTTTTCATAAGTATGACAGTTAGGCATTGATTCATTTATCATTTACTTTACTAATATATATAAAGGTACATTTACATCATCAGATCATGTTTAACAAAAAAAATTATGTCATCTTTAATTTTGCATCTCCCATGAAGTCGTAATGCTTCCAATTAACAAGCACGTAGTGCGAATTGTCAGCACTGAGTTCAAGCACAGGCTTATGTTACTGTGATACCAGATGTTCCCAAAGTATTTTATTTCATTGGAGATAACAAATTGCATCAATTTACACCTTGCCTAAGCCACATTGTACATCCTTTTATTTTCAAACTAATGTTTGTGCATTTCACAAATATTGCAATTTTTAAGCGTTTTTTCGGAAGTGATAAAAAAATGTATGAAAAAAAAAATATAAATACTTAGGTCTATATAAATTTTAAAAAACGCGTAAAAATAGCAATATTTGTGAGTGAAAAATTGTTTTCTTCACAAGCTTTCACTTCACAGTCTTCACACGATAACCCTGACAATGTTTTTTAACTTTTCATTTTACCCTCACACGTAAATCCCTAAAATCGAAGTTCTACCTTTTGTTCTTCACGTCTGGGCCACAACTGCACCGAATTTCAACATTCTACGTCAAACGGATGATTCCAGTTGATGATAGTTTCGTCTTGACAATTTTCGTACGGAACACTAATAACACAAGAAATGAAGTTCCTGGACCAAGTTACGTGCCCCAGAAGGTACACAAACGTCAGTGATGAAGATCAGCTGATCAACAGCGGCTGCTTGTATTTTTTGATGTAGGAATTAGGTCAAAATAACTTGATATGAATTGGCAGTATAGGAATTTATGAAGAAAATTCAGTTGCAATATCATATCGTTACAGAATAATTTCCGATAGGGAAATATTTATTATTTTTGGTCATAACTTTCTTTTCTTAATACGCATATTTAAAAAACTATAAGACTACCTAAGTAGAACCCGAACAAGACTATTACTTACTATGAATTTTCACTCAATAATGGGCTTGTTCCATGATATTCTTTTTATATGGTTTTTATACTTTTTCATATAGTACTCGATATTCTCATTATGCACTTAAAATTTCGCATTATTAACTTTTTCCGTTCTCGAGATATAAGGAGTTGAAATTAGTAATAGTTGTAAAAATTGAGCGCTCATTTGTGACGTCACTATACGCAAGTGACGTGGCTTTCTGAGGCCTTTCAAATTCAACCTGAAAGGTCGAAAACATGGAATTTCCAAAGGCTGGTAACTAAATAAAAATAAATACGTCGACTAGAAGTTCGTTCTATATTTCTACGGAAAGGAGAAGGTCGGCGATGAATCCTAATCGTAAATTTCAGGATTAAAATCGAAAATTCGTCCCGACAGGAGCGAGAGAAAATTGTAATTTTTTGACATTTCACCAAATCGTACTCCTCTACTGCCAAGAAGTACGCAACACAAACAATACTTCGAAAACACTTATAATTGTAACAACTAAGGAGCATCGAGTCTATTGAGATCGCCGAGTCTATGCGTATAGTGACGTAGCGCCTAGCCACGCCCCATTTTCGCGAGGTGATTTGTAATAGTTTTTAAGATACTAAACGTGCGAATAAAATTCTGATTTTTGCAGATCCATTATTTTATACTTGCACTTTCCATTTATGAAATTAAAAAAAAATGCCGAACAAGCCCATTAAAGATGTCTTCAAAATACTTGTTAGATATAAAAATACGAAATAAGCGAAATAAGAACATTAGCATAATTTTTAAATTTAAATCTATTTTGCAAACCATTGAAATTGAGTGAAAATTCATAGTAATAGTCTTGTTATGGTTCTACTCATGTAGTCTTATAGTTTTTTTCTAATATACGTACTAAGAAAGAAAAGTTATGGAAAAAAATAATAAATATTTCCCTAACGGGTGTCTCTTTCTAGGAACTGGTCTTAAAGTAAAATGCTAATTTTTTTGACATCATATAAAAAAGAATTAGGAAAATAAGAGTACTGTGAAATTAAAAACTATGTTATACGCTAAAAATACATAGTTCTTGCATTTTTTTCGTTAGGATTGAATTTCGCAAAGCTACTTTTAATAATTGAAACTTTATGGTTAATTTCAAAACTGTCGAAATTCGATTTAAAAATGTTCTCTTTTAAAATGAATAAAGACGGTCTTCACTATTATTAAACCAACATGTACAATATTAAAATATTTAGGATGTAACCTACAAGAATTATGCTTTTTGATAAATTTTTGAAGACAAAACGAGGAGTCAAAGCCCCCCCAAAAATGTCGTGCACCAGATTTCCTGTTTGACCAAGATTTCCTCGGATTTCCTTGAGATTTTCTTCAATTTCTTTTTGGATGTACACTAGATTTCTTTCTTTAGTAAAAATTTGTTTTTTTCAAGAAAATTTTAAAATTGTACACAAGAACTACTCATTCCACAAAAAAAAATCACGTGACCTTTATTTTCCTAATTATGTTCTTCTTTAAACAAACACTTTTCGTTTGTTCGATAAATATTTGCCGAGATATTTCAGAAGGGGGGATATTCAACATTAATACCATTTTTCTTTTTTTACAGAGATGTAATTTTTTTTTAAATACTTGCACTTAAAAAACCTTGGGTAAACTGCCTGTCACCAAAGCCGGCGTGCTACGACACCTCAGTGTTTACATTATAATATTGATATTACATATTTACGTGAACACAATTATCAATAAAATAATCAGAAAGTTGAAACGCCCATAAAGTTTGAACTTATATTTTAGATAAGATAATTAAATACGTCATTTGTGCGAAAGATTCAAAACAAACATATGTGGAAATATTTTGAAATACACGTTAATTTTTGCTTTGGTTAATCACGGGAAAGATCTGATGGGTAAATACATATTATTTTTTGTCCTGGCATTCATAGAATTATGAGTTAGATTCGAATAATGTTGTCTCTATGGCTCGGTGCTTATTATACAGATTCGGAAATTGAAGTTCGGGATATGTATCTGCACAAGTAAACCACGCCTTGTCCATAAATCAACGTAGGGCATTGGTATTCGTTTATACCAACACCGCTTGACCGCGTCGATCCCACGCATTCTGCTTTCAATAGCCCAATTACAAAGAAGTTTATTCCCTCACGAAGCGTATTTTCCAAATCTGAATGTTGGCCCTAAGGCAAATATTAGAGAATTAACAAGATAAGACAGCTGGCGAAAAACCTTTTATCTTTTAACAATGGCGCCATTGACCTCGACAATTAAATTGGAGTTCCCGCGCAGTTGCCACAATGTGACAATCCGGAGAAGGTAACATTAAAGAGAGAGGCCAATAGTGAAAAATCGACAACACTGTCCTAATAGAACGATCGAACTCAGCTGACAGTCAGAACCCAAGGTCACTGAAGACACAGGTTGCTTCGTAACATGTCACATGAAGTATTCCTATGTTCATATGTTAGGTATCTATTTAGTTAGGATAGAATTGTTCACTGAGAGGTTAATTTTGAAACCTTTTTTTTCTATAAAATGAAGAAAAAATAGTCACACGCGGCTGTTATCGAAGTCTACACGTGACGTAGCACTTGCCGATTCTAATGAGGCAACCTGCTTTTTAGTAAGCTCGGTGTCAAACTCATTTCATGGGTACTCGACAAATCCCGAAACCGTTTCCGCTGGATATCGTGTCCCTTTAAATTGTTCACAACTGTCTTCGTCTATTTCGTCTTCTCCGTCTGACTGTTTCCTATCTTGTTAATTCTCTATTCTCTAATCTTTGCCTAAGGTATCGGCAAGTGTCACTAACATTCTCCTCTATGCTGCTAACGTGGTCATTTACGGCCAGCCTCTATGCACAAACAGCTACTCAAAAGATACGTTATCATCTCTCCAAAGTTAAAAATTCTGTAGCTAAGGAAAAATCAAAATCAATGAAAACAGAACCGAACCAATCACTTTCTCCATACCAACATACTATAAAAAAAAACTAAAAAATTAGTAATACAACAAAAGAAACAAAAACCGGATAAAACATGCAAGTGTTCATTGTACATTCCATACCACATGCTACAAATACAATAAATAAAACATATATATGGTGCTGAGTAACTATACCCACTCATAAACCGTACATCAAGCTCTCAACAAATAACAAGAGGGTTCTGTACAACAAACACACTTTCTTCGAGATGTAGTTCCAAACTTTGTAGGTATCCAGCATACAATTACATGACACATCTGTAATCGCTCGAGGCTAGAGACATGACTAGTCCTTTGCCTTAAGGAGCCTGTACACGATCAATACTATTGATCAATATCCGCCAATTGATATGAGACGATGATACATACGTTTATTGGCAATAATGAACCGGAAAAGAAAGCCTTTATAGCTTTTATAATTTTTCTGGGCACGAAGCGAATGGTTAGACGAAAGCTTTGGGTGAAAGAATGGCTGGAAAAAGAGAACAATACTCGCACGTTAATTTGTTACATGAGGTACAATTAACAAGTTCAGACGATTTTCATAATTACTTTAGAATAAGTGATAATACGTTCCGGAAGTTACTGGGATTGCTAGAACCCTACTTGAAAGGGCAAGATACAAATATGGGCAACTGTATATCCACCAAAGAAAGGTTAGCAGTAACTCTGCGATTCCATTCTATTCTATTCTCCAGTATTGATGTTGTAGTTCAAGATTTCTAGACTCATCAATACCAGCTTAAATACATCAATAGCCACCGTACGCGGTCAATATTATTGTCAATATTTTTGAGTATTGTCAATATTATTGATCGTGTATAGGCACCTTTAAAGCATCTGGACCTCCACTAACCGTGATATATGACAATCATATTTTTGTACTAATTAATCGATAACGAAGAAGTCAACTTGATATTTCCTTGCCCTGTCTAGTGACATGGCTTGTGATGATAAAAGTATATTCGTTTGATACAAATATTTCTGTAAAAGACATTTTGAGTTATTTAGTGAAGTTTCCACCATTAAGAAAATTTCCCATATCACTTTCTTTGTCTGCCATGCAGGATTAATAGTGTCTCTAGTGGTTACAAATGTGTCAGCTAATTGTACGCTGGCTCCATAACGTATCTCTAGAAAGCACAAATTAATGTACCAACACCTCAGTATGCGAGGAATATTACAATCTCATAGACAACCCCCCCCTTTTTCTTCCAACACCCCTAATTCCCACGAACCTAAGACTAATAACAAGAAAAACTTTGTAGTAAAATAAGACTTCCTCCTCACCTCGTACCCTGTTCACACAGGCACAAAATCGAGAGCGATAATGTCACAAAACCACAATATTTTCTATATATGACAAAAGAACTGTTAGCAATAATCGTTAATAAATTAAACACTGCTTTTAGATGAATCAATCACTATATTATAAATACTCTACATATGTTTCGGCTTACTAGGCCTTTATCAAGAGTATTACATAGTGAATACTGTATTCACTATGTAATACTCTTGATAAAGGCCTAGTAAGCCGAAACATATGTAGAGTATTTATAATATAGTGATTGATTCATCTAAAAGCAGTGTTTAATTTATTAACGATTATTTTCAAGATGTTTCACAAGGAACCTACCACAAGTTCAGTTCAGAACTGTTAGCAGCAGATTTTTTTTCTGTGAGCACTAGGGATAATTAATTTAACCTAGATCATTGTGTAATAGTTAGAGAGCCGACTGTATAAATTTCCTATGAATAAGATACATGAAAAACTTTGTATGAGTATGTATGAGTGAGTAAGTACTACCACAGACCTATAAGGAGCCACTTTTCGTATAAGCAAATTTTGCCCGCGTCATGGAATTTTACCGGAAATGACGTCAAAATGGCAGGATGCGGGATATAAGAAGAGGCAGCCTGGCATCCCACTACAATCTCATTGTATACCCCAAAACCTACATTTTGACATTACGTTTTTTTCGTGTATTCGATGACACAAAAAATCGTTACCGGAAATGACGTTAGAATTCCATGACGCGGACAAAATTTGCAAAAATGAGAAGTGGCTGCCTGTATGTCTGCGGTAGTACTTAGTCACTCACATAAAGATTTTCATGTATCTTATTCATAGGAAATCTATACAGCCTGCTCTCCACCTATAACAATTCAAACATCTATAAGATTTTCAAACAATAAACATCCACAACGCAGTAAATACTTTCCCTTGGTGCTGTCGAATATACACACCGCACCGCATTGTGGAACCTACCCAACTAGTAATTTGATGTTTTGTAGAAGCTGAAAGAATGTTTACAGAACGTTTTTTATAAAACAAGACTATTGATATAAACATTTTCAAAACGTTTATACAACGCTTATAGGCGCAAAATGGGCACAGTTTATAAAACAAAGTAGTTTTTTAATCTATTTTATTATGGCTCTCCCAGGTGTTATAAAATAATTGCACAAACGTTTACACAGGATTTAAAAAATTAGTAGACGATAATGGGGTCGTTGCACTATATCGAAATTGAGATTTATTTTGTATGGAAAATGTAACTGTGGGTTTATTAGTGTCCTGTGTTACATGAATTGACCAAATTACCGCCCAAAATTTAAACTACACCACTTTAAAATATAGCGCGCTGTCAGCAGAATTCCTTTGTCCCTGCTACGTCATAAATTGAAAACGCTGATGCGCTATCGCCGGATTATTGATCGACACGTAGGTCTAGGTCATGGTCCACGTTCGGCCGCCAGGTTTTTGAGTGAGGGACGGGCACGGATAGATCGGTAAGTTCCGACTATTTTCGAACGCATTCGGCGTTGCCCGCTCTACGTCATAATTTATAGGGTTTAAAGAGCCACAACTTTGACGCTTATTTCCATTGACACTTTCTTGTTGTGTACAGCAACAACATAGGTTATTTATATTTTAAATGTTTTTGCTGACAATAATAATTCTCAAAATAGTTTTAAAATATTACAAAGGTATATAGATTCTATGTGACATGGCGGCGTAACTAACATGTTTAGTGAGCGTAATGAGATAAATGTTAACTGATTAAGACATCGTTTCGCCAACAGCAAAGCGATTTTGGGTTGCAAATGAAATTTTTGAGCCCTCTGAAAGTAACGAATATTTATCAACATTAAATATATAAACCGCTCCAATTGTGTTTCGCAGATAACACATTTCACAATAATTTTTATTTTTGAATTATTTATGTCGTGAGAGCTCGGACTATTAGTACAGTCAATGATGGTAAAAATAAGCTATTACTTCCGAAATCTTTCAACCGTCATCGATTTTTCTGAAAATTTGGGAGCAGGCTTGTTTTACCCTTATCTTCAACAGTGACATTGTGCGAAATTGCGCTTTTTACGTTTTAGGGGTGAAATCAACCCCTTTTGTGAAAAATTGAAAACAATTCTAATTTAAGCATTCTATCAATGGAATCTTACTTAGTTATGTAGAATAAATATTCTTTAACATTTTGAAGCATGATTTATGATTTCCATAAAGTTTTCAACCGTTAAAAAGTACCCCGTAAAGTCGTAAATCTGGAAAAAAATCCTTTTTTTTTGTCTCTCTGGCATGTGAAATCGCACATTAACGAAACAAAGAATTGTTTAGTGCCCATTACATATAACTTATTTATGAATTATAAATTTTCAACCCTAAAAAACTACCCCTTCTCCTAAAATTAAAGAAAAAATTATTTTTTAGCAGATTTAACTGTTTCAATTTTGGGTTTCCAATAAAAGATAAATAAAAATGGATTCTACTGAATATTTACAAGTTTATTAATTAATTTATTTATCAATTCATTGTTTAATTTCAACCCCTAGAAACCACCCCTAATTTTAGAATCAATTAAAAACAGCTGCACAGAGTGCTCCGTTATTTTATCTTTAAATGTGTGTATCTGCGAGCGCTTGTATGCGTGTGAGTGTGTATGCATACGTATACACGATATTAATAGGTACAAATTGCTTACTCCAAAAATTTCTCTGAAAAAATGAAATTGGTTTTTTGACGATATCTCCGTCAATTTTCATGCTATTGAGCCCATCTAAAAGCCATTTTAAAGGTAATTTGATGGACTACAAGACTAATGACTTTTCGGAGGTTCGGCGCCCTTAGATTTTTAAAGCAAAAGGGTTAAAGGGCTCAGAACAGCTGTTACTAACACGTCGGTATCAACTTCAATCGCCTATATCGCATTATTTTTCATCGTATAAAAATTTTAAAAAAATAAAAATTACTGAAAAAAATCTATATTTTTGTTTTGTACTAAATTTTACGTATCTATCACCCTTTCGAAGTTATTTTTAAAAAATGAAAATTTTTTAGAAAAATTCAAAAAACACGTTAAAATTAAAATTAACGTTTGTCAAAAAGCATGCATTTTAAATCAGTGAAACTTTTTGAGCATATGAATAACACTAAAATAAAACATATCGCAGATTACTGTTGATTTTTTCTTAAAAAAGTTGAGTAGTCAGTCTTTTTGGCATTGTATCTCGCTTAATTTAAATGCAATCGACTTTTTACAGTACTCATTTTAAAGGTCTTTTCAAGCACTACAAAAATTGTTATTAGCATTATACCCCTAAAGTCGATTATTTTTCCGTTATTTCAAGTTGAATGCACCGATTCGAGCACTCACAAAAAAAAAGTTTCCTTTCGTCAATCATATCTCCCTTTATATTGCACCTAGGATATTTCTAAAAAAAACGAATCTCTTTTTTTTTATAAGCTACAATTATGTCCCTTACACTTTTTTTCATTAAACGCATAATTTTCGAGTTATTCGTAAAAAACCGTTGAAAAAAGTGTAATTTTTTAATGAAAATGGCGAGTTTTCAATCCCGAATAACTTAAAAAGTATGGAGTTTTCGAAAAAACTTCATAGAACATTTTTTACTTAGAATTAGGTTATCTATCGACTCCCGGGGTTATTTTGGCCATATCAATTTCAGCCCCCGAGAAGGGGTGGCATCCACCCCCAGGGTAAAAGCGCAAGTTGGCACCATGTCACTTTTGATATCTGAGGCATACACTAACTTCTCCCAAATGTTCACGCAAATCGATGACGGTTGAAAGATTTCGGAAGCAAAAGCCTTTATTGACTGTACTATATAACTTCTCTTGCCATCACTATTATTATAAATCGGTGAAAATAGTTTTAAAAACATAGATTCTTCAAAAACACGCTTAAGTTTCAATGCACAATGTGATTATGTTAACAATTTATATTGGAAAACAGTAATAAATAATACACTGTAGCCAGCCATTTCTGTTGGCGGGTTCCTATTAAATGACGTCACGACCGATATTTGATAAGGTGGAGACGGCCCATGTTTATGCATTTCTTAAGACCAATTATTGTAGCCTTTTGCACAGGGTTTTCAAATTTTAAGAACGGTCCGATGGTCAAATAAAAAAAGTATTAAATGAGCCCATTCTTGAATTGTAACCGCAGTATAATATTTATTGTAAAATAGGCATGATATATAAAACAAAAATATCAGAATGTAAATTCGCGGAATAAACGGTATTAAAGACTTAAAGGTGTTAGGCCTGAAGCAGAGACCCCGGGTCCAATCCTGGAGAGGGTATGGACGAAGTGTTGTATCAATATGATTAATTTACTAAACAAAATAATAATTCAATAATACCTTCTACTGGAAAAGATGAAAATTGGCAGCCTTAATTCCACCATACACTTTTGCATATACAACCGTGTCTTATTTTGAGAGATACCATTCGACTGGTTAATTTTAGAACATTTGTTTATACAAACTTTTTTTGATACACCATATTTATCTGTATGATAATAATTATAAACAAATCCCTGTAACAACTGCAGAGCTGATACACCGCTGCATTTTTATTTTTAGTTGCGGCACCACATCCGAATTAGTTAATTTTTAAATTTTCAACTTTTACTTACAAAGCAACAGCAGCAAAAATCGAGACAATTTGGTTTCATTTTGCTATTCGTACAAATAAATAGAACAATACAATGAAAGAGTCGCAACACAACTGCTTATCGAGAAAAGTGCATAAGTGTATAAGCGTTATCTCCTTCAAATTATGATGACTCATTTTCATAAAATTTAAGGAAATCAATACAAAACGATAAATTATATACAAACACATACAGGGTAGCCCATTTAAACTGCTTTCGACGAAAAGTTGTATTTTTTAAAAACTTTTGCCAGGTATGTTTTCAACCCATAGCAGTAATTTAAAATTAAAAAGAAATGGAGAGTTTGTATGGTATTTTGTTAATTCATTTAAGATGAAAAATATCAACCAATAAATCGACCCACACAAATATTTCCACACCCGCGCAGTGGATGGTAATCGTAAAACAATTTTCAATTTTTTTTTTTGTTGAAATAGGTTTAGACTGTCAAAAGTTGAGATTTTAAATTTGGGCGAAAAGAAAAATCTGTCTGTCTGTCGGTCGGTCTGTAACTTTCTTGTGCGCACGTTTTCTCAGGAACGGTCTTTGTGCTTACCATATGAAATATTACTATCAAGCTCTTCTATAAATCCTTATTACCATAAGGATAATAATCCGATTGCAAATCAACAGCTATTCTCAGGACTATATGTGTCACCAAGCGCTGGATTACGAATTCTTACGTTTCATCCAGCATATTTACCGCTCTCTTTGTTAGTGTCCTACCGACATACATCTAATAACACCACTCCATATATATTAAACAACCTTCAAATCCAAAGCTTATGCTGAGCGGAAGGGTCATACATTAAAAAAAAGGTCTACGCAAAAAAACACGTGGTTGAAACGATGGGTGCCGTTACTACACCTCCCTCTCTCAAAATATGTGGCGCTTGAAACATTTTTGGCGTTCCCAAGCCAGTCTACCTTTGATACAGAAGTTTCACTAAAAAAAAAATGGGCGCGTGAAAAGTCACGCGGTTGAAATGAAACTTCTATAGGTACCGCCACTGCACTCACAATTTCCCCTCTTTTAAAATCTGTGTGACTTGAGGCAGGTAGATTCCGTGACATGTGTTGTATCGTATCAGCGTCCTGACGGAGTTTAGTCATAGCTATTCCATGGCTTAACCAGGAGACGTACACATAAACATCAACACAACAATCATTGCGTGCCACATTGGTATCTGCCGCAGCTGAGACTCGAACTCAAGAGAAATAACAACGATTAGACATGTGCCACTCAACAGCGGTCAAGCCTACTGCTACCGTTTCGGTAAACATTAAAAATGCTACTAAACATACATATCCTGGCCAGGATTTGAACCCAGGACTCCGTGGTGGCAAGCTTAACACGTAAGCACTGCGCCACTGGGCCCGTTTCTTGTCGTATTAGAGATTTTGTGACGCTCTCGAACGGGTTTATCATCGCTGGGGAAACTTCAATTCAAAAACGCAGACTGTATCCATTACTCACCTACATTACCAGCGCCGCAGCTAGATATTAAACCTAGTACACGTCAGCCAATGTGACCAGGCGTTCTCGTCACACAACACGCGTCAGCCCGCCGTGCTACCGTACAAAGGGTTAAACAATTATTACTCAGAATAATTTCAGGTAGGCATTAACCAAAGTGCAAACGTGAACTAAACTTATTCTAGCGCATCAGTAAATCGTCGTTAAGTGAATCGTAGTTGCATTGGCAACCAAATCATGGTGCTGGTCAGTAACGATGACTATTTTTATTTACCTCATAACTAGCATAACAATTAGTTGACTCATTTAGTTTAAAGCAAGTGGGAAGAAACATCATAATTTTTTTTATTTTGTCACTTTATAAAGGGTCACGGTCGCCTAACATCGGTCGGTGTTGATGATTTATAACAACAATAACTCGTGGAGAGTATGCGTGATTCCACACCAGCCCAATTTCAATGTTAGTAATTCATTAACATTTATTTATTTATCACTTCTAAACACAAATACATTCTTGTCTAGACCCTCAGATTTGAGTATCGTTATTGCGAAAAGGATACCTACACCAAATAACTGCTAGTTGTTTTTAAGACCACATTTAAATAATGATACATTACCATGAGATGCGGTAGTGTCTCGCGCAAAGTTCCCTCTAACGTTCTCCACGATCACAGAAATAATAAGCGAGCACCCGTGTATCTTCGCAGGAATAATATCAGCTCCCACCACCGCGTAATATTTGAATTGAAATTTCGCAATAAACATACGGATTTAACTAAGAATTTGCGTAGTTACACTACCGATTGAGACCGGTCAGTGATATTAATTACATATAACGAAGATACGTATAGCAACGCCCCTTGCGCTCTAAAGCATAGGATTTTATTTCTTAATTAAAAAAATACATATACTATTTGTCCCACTAACTTCGGCTTTCGTCGGTTATGTTCAGATCCAAAAGATGCACAGTAGGTATTCCAGTAATTTGGACAAGAACGTTTCACTTAGAGGCAAAAGGCTGTTTGGATTCACCAGTGCCACTCGGTCAATCTTATACAAGTTGACAAAACCTCTAACTGCAATTTTATATATTACTTCCAGTGGCGTAGCGGACAGACCCGCAGGGCCCGTGGTGCGGGGGGGGCCCCAGCTCTTGGGGGCCCCCGAGTCTAGAAATTTATGACGCGAAAATATCATCGAAATTAAAAATTACATTCATCTTAAACCTATATTCAATAGTCAATATATATCAATATATATCAATATTTTAATATAATAATGGTTGATAAAAAAGTTATTTCGTACATAATTAATTTTAGTAGAGGCCTTGGATTTGTCAAATAAATGGGGTATAGAACAAGAATTTCAAAAAAAGAGAAAAGGCGTGTTAATGTTATAAGATGAACGACTTACAGATTCCGAAACATCTTTTAAAGTAAACATCTTTTAAAGTAGAGGTATTTTATGCCAACCTTGATATTGTCATTCAACAGATTGTTAGCCGATTTTCTGGGATGAGCGAAGTGGTAAAGAGATTTTCCTGTTTGAATCCCAAAACATTATCAAAGTTAAATGACGATCAGCTTTATTTGGAAGCTAGCAATCTTGCTGAAAATTATTCTGAAGATGTATCGGCAGATTTTCCCCGCGAACTTCTGTTACTAAGAAATGCTTTGAGCACACAAATAATAGAAATTGCGGATTCTTCAGTGTTTTATTTTGCTATATTCCCTATAAAAAATCATAAAACTTTACTGTTAAGTGTTCCAAATGTTTTCATTGCCATAAAATTATTCTTAACACTACCACCAGTTACTGTTGCTACAGCTGAAAGGTCATTTTTAAAATTAAAGCTTATTAAGATGTTTGTACGAAATTTAATGACACAAGAAAAACTGTCAGCATTATGTGTATTAAGTATTGAGAACTAGAGAGCAAGGAAGTTAGATACCGATCACATCATCGAAGACTTTGCTAAAGAGAATGTACGCCGCTGCTGAAAAACTTTATAATTTAAGTGAGTTTTTATTTTGTGGGGGCCCCGACCATACATTTTGCGGGGGGGCCCCGAGATTTTCAGCTACGCCACTGATTATTTCCGATTATCAAAACGTGCAGGATCTGCGGAAAACGGAAAGTGATACGCGTTTTTTGTATTAAAAAAAAATCCATAATTTTTTTTTATAAATAGACTTGGCGATTTTAATTGATTTCAAATATTTTTGGAGAATTCACACTTTCTCATTTCATGTTTTTGTAGAGAGGGAAGACACTTTTTTATAGAGTGTACCTGGCGCCATTTTTTACAGATAATCTGTTTTTGTGGGCATTACTTATTACAAAACACAAAATAAATTCATACGTCAAATTTGAGTTTGCTGATTCATTACAATCGAGAAATTGGTTCGTGTATATATTCTTCTGGTGCTCATCTTGCTTGCTGAAGCAAAATTACTTTGCCAAGACATTTTTTTAATAAAAAATGTCGACTATTTAAAAATACGAATACATATTGCAAAATACAGCGAATGAGAAACTTTTTTAAATGCCTACTAAAGTTTAAAGAAGTTTCGTATCTGATATCAGTATCTAGAATTTATATTTAGAAGGGAGGGGCTGGCAGATTATTCTTGGCTAAGGAGCCGTATTGTATTGTGGCGATCCTGTTCTAGTTTTCCTTAGAGCTGCTATTCAGATTGTAAACTAAACAGCCTTGATAAGGGTTCCTTAGGACAGCTATCAGCCTTGGTTATTCCTGGCCAAGTATTTGGAGTCTCAGTCTAGCTAAGCCGTCACATCGTACATGGGCTGATGTATTCTCTTCCTCTTGGCACTTTGCATCTTCTGCCAGTTCCATTGGACTCTTATGTCTATTAGGCCAACAGTGTCCGGTTGGAAGGTTCACGTGATAGGTCTTCAGTAAATATGGCCGATCGTCATTTAATGAACTCTTTGGCGACAGGCCAAACTGGCAACTTTTCCACCATTCCAGAGAATTAGTTTGTCCCCATTTATCAATGGATGCTCGTATGCATGGCTTAGCCCCACCGTAAAAGATTTCGGGTACTATTAGGACCTTGCCTGGCCAGGTCATCAGCCTTTTCATTTCCCTTATGTCCTAGTACCCACGTCACGGTCACTTTATTCTGATTCCTTAGGTTCATTGTGGCATTTAAGCAATCCCATTGGACCTGCATGGAAATCAGCACCTAGCTAACTATACCTGCTCGAGAAATAATTCAAATAGAACAATACTATTTGGTTGAGAAGTTACTACTACCACAACTGAAAATGGATAAATCGGTCCCTAAGCCTCTTTTTCTGGCCAGAAGCGAATACCGACCGATTCCTGGACATGGCGACTATCTGCATAGTTTCGTTAATATGGGCTCAAAGGTCAATCTTTGATTTATTCTAACCACCTAGTATGTATTATACCGGGTGAGTCACGAATTGCGCTCGCCCTGATATTTCCTAAAATATTTGGAATAGAAAATTGAAATTTGGAGGCCTTATTACACGACTAAAATGCCATATTTTCAATAAAAAATCAAGTTTGGTGCACATCCGGTTTGACCGGAAATGCCCACAACTTTCGATTTTTAAATGGAACACCCTATATATTTTTACATTTTTGGAATCTAGAGGAAATTTTGAATACAATACATCCATTTTGGTCACTTTTTGATAAACATTAAAAATGTTATTAAAAAATCTATTTCTGAATCCAGAGTGCTGTGGTGCCCAAAATATATTTTAGTTTGTGTGCTACGTTACTATAAAAATAAAAAGAGCAATATGATTGCATTACTTAATTCTCTAGAGGCGTTTAAAATTTTTAAATGTGATTTTTACCCACTAACTCGGTTTTTTTAAATGGGAATTTAATCGTTCACCAACATTTTTAAATATCTCATTACTGGCGAACGATATTTATTCTTTTTACAAAACCAGACAGCAGAATTTCTTGACTTACTTCCTCTTGCCTATTTACAAAATCTGTTTTTCCAACAAGATGGTGCTCCCCCACATAATTCCAGAAGAGTGATGGAATATTTAAACAACTTGCATGGTGAACGCCTTATCGCAAATCAAGGTCATATCAGGTGGCCTCCTAGGTCACCTGACTTAACACCCCTCGACTATTATGTATGGGGCACTCTCAAAAATAAAGTTTATAAAACTTCTTCAAATACCCGTGAAGAGCTGCAAAATAAAGTTGTACGGGCTCTTAATGAAATAACGCCGGCTGAATTGCGTAGAGCCATTCAAGCAACTGTACGCAGAGCCGAATTGTGTATAGAAAAAAATGGTGGACATTTTGAACAATATCTATAAATGTCAATTTATGGTTTAATTATATTAATTATTTTAAAGATACCTACTGTTACCTAGTTTAAGTTTAATTGTTCAAACGGAATTGATTTTTATTTATTTATAAGCCCGATATTTATGTTCATTTAAATAAAACTCTGAAAACCGAACTGATGTCGCATTCTATTGCAAATGTCCTTGTGGATGTAATTGTGTTTACCTCCACATACCTATACTAAACTTAATTGTAACGTTCTTTGCGCTCACAATTATTAAATGTTTGATAGCTCAAGAATGCCTATAACTACACGAGTCTGTCTGACAGCTGATATTGTTTTATTACATTCAATGGCTACTATGATTTTTCCAATGTTATTAGGTTACCAGATTTACACAGACATTTTGGTATCATTAGATTCGTATGAAAATGAGGTATTTAAAAATGTTGGTGAACGATTAAATTCCCATTTAAAAAACCGAGTTAGTGGGTAAAAATCACATTTAAAAATTTTAAACGCCTCTAGAGAATTAAGTAATGCAATCATATTGCTCTTTTTATTTTTATAGTAACGTAGCACACAAACTAAAATATATTTTGGGCACCACAGCACTCTGGATTCAGAAATAGATTTTTTAATAACATTTTTAATGTTTATCAAAAAGTGACCAACATGGATTTATTGTATTCAAAATTTCCTCTAGATTCCAAAAATGTAAAAATATATAATATATTGATTTGTTATTGAAAAGATGGCATTTTAGTCGTGTAATAAGGCCTCCAAATTTCAATTTTCTATTCCAAATATTTTAGGAAATATCGGGGCGAGCGCAATTCGTGACTCACCCGGTATACCTCACGCACCAGTAGGAATTTGGTTTCTCTTGGAGTTAGTATTTTGTTTTCTGTAAATCGGCGTGCGAAGAATTCAACATTTTTTGCGTTTACTAGAATCTTCCATCAATCATAATACGTAGTGGATGGGCCATGTAAGCCTTCAGTATGTTGACAATTTGCTTACTTTGGGTTCTAGCAGCATTATATGTGAGCAAAAGACATTTGATTGAAAGACAGTATTCATTATTAAAAATTAGAAATTGATGATAACATAACCGTTAGTAAAAGAAATATATTTATACAGTGTGAACCTAAAGAAACGCACAAAATTCATATCTTTGGCATGTCATTTGTCAAAAAAATCCTCGAACAGGTCGATTTCAGTTTTGTAAATGCTACATTTTGTCACTATACCAAAATTTATGACGAGTGCCATCATAATTTTTTTTTAATGGAAACAGACATTCTTGTTTACTGTTTTTGATGGTATATTCCTTTAGCTTTTTGGTTATATATAAAAAAAAGATATTACCTGAGCCATTCTTTTGGAAAAATGACATTTTATGTAAAAATAGCTTACCTTTCGCAAATTCACGAGTAATGTTCCACTTTCTTATGGACTGATAAATCTTGTTGCCTACATTTTTGTTTTAACTAGCATGAAAACGATTGACATAAAAACAAAACAAAGAACATAATAAAAAAAACACCTTAACGACAGAGTATACAGGCCATTTTTTGTAAAGTATCCATAACTTTTTTATTCCTGGCACGTGTGGAACCTCAGTTTTGTGACTCTTCTGAGACAGTGTAAAACGTAAAACTAGTGAATGCAATGCCACGTTTAAGTGAAAGAGAACGCGTAGAACTTTTGATGATGGTTGGATATGGTGATAGGCTGAGAACTCATCAGAAAGCATGTGGTGTTTTCAATGCCAAGTATCCCGAAAAGCAAATTTCTAGATCCACTATAAGTAGATTGGTGGCTAGATATGATGAATCTGGCACTGTAGCTGACCTCCCTCGATTTTGTCGCCCTAGCATAAGCAACGAAACCAAATTAAATATTCTTCTATAAAGTGAGGAGAACCACCATCTTTCGACAAGGCAGCTGGCTTTAAATCATAACGTGAGTCAAACTTCTGATGTACGTCTATTGAAAAAAGAAAAATACCATCCATACAAAGTGCAATTAATCCACGAATTAAGTGAGGGCTATCCAGATCGGCGCTTACAGTTTTGTGAACAGTTGATGACCTTGTGCGATGAAAACCCAAATTTTTTAAAGAACATTGTTTTTTCTGATGAAGCTACATTTTGTTTAAAGGGGACTGTACATCGGCATAACTGTAGGTATTGGTCACGCGAAAATCCTTATTGGACTCAAGAAGCCCATACACAGCGACGAGGCAAAGTAAACGTGTGGGCAGGTATGATTGGTGATCGTTTATTGGGACCTTTTTTTAAATAAAATCTTACGGCCGCAAGATATTTACAGTTCTTTCGAGTTGAGTTAGTGCCAGCCTTAGCAGTTATGTTTCCGAACAATGAAGATGAAGATATTCTTGTTGAAAACGTCTGGTTTCAGCAAGACGGGGCCCCACCTCATTTTGGGATAGCAGTGCGTCAGTTTTTAGATGACACTTTTACTGGAAATTGGATAGGTCGTCGAGGTCCGATTGAGTGGCCCCCGCGTTCACCGGATTTAACCCCCTTAGACTCTTTTCTTTGGGGTTGCTTTAAGTCAAGGGCAGAGATGCAAAATTTCATGAAACTTAATATTTGTGAAATTTTCAAGGACATTTTTGTGAAAGTTTCGAAATTCATCTGAAATTTATGAAGTTTCTGAAATATAAAATTAAACATTAAGCATCATGAAAGTTTCGTGAAATTTCAATGAAACTTTCATTTTGTGAAATTTAATTAAATAATTTCCAAATATTATGAAAGTTAAGTGAAAATCATTGAAATATTTTACGAAGTGATGAAACATTTCATGAAACTTAAAATTTGTGAAATTTTAATGACATTTTTGTGAAAGTAAAATGTTAAATATTAAGTATCATGAAACTTTCGTGAAATTTCATTGAAATATTTCATGAAATGTTATTTTTAAGTTCTGTATAACATTCGCAATTTTTTTAATTTCCAAGGGTTAATAACTAATAAATCCCACTTTGGAATTAGTCTCATACATTTTTACTTTTCAATGTTTCTTTTTAATATAAAAAAACATATTTTGTTTTCTCCTTAATAAGACTATAACTTAACAATTATATTTGTGAAAAGTATAAATAATAATACATTTTGAAAATACACGAGTAGATAATTTGTCAATATATTTTCAAAATCTCCTGGACCCCTCCACTGGAGGGAATGCTCATTTCGGGAGATAGGAAAAGAAGGAAACGTAGCTAGATGAAAAGAGATAAAACATTCACATTTGCCACTCCCTGATTCAAGAATGTGGTCCCTGTCCCTGGTAGATTCAGATTAAAGTCCAAACTCTAACACCATTACATTATTAATCAATGACCTCAGTGAAATTATATTATTGATATATTCTTTCATTCAAAATAAGTTTTTCTTATTAATGCAAAAATGATAGAACCTAGGAATCTAGAAAGGAACGACAGAAATGAAAAGCAGGATTCTTATAGTTCGAGAATAGCTAACCTAACCTCTAAAATAAATGTCAAAACCAGACTTTAATCCTCATGTTGAAAACAAGTTAAGAAAACGTGCGAAATTTCGTTTGATGTAACGGAAATGCAGATTTTGCAGATGAAATTTTCATGAAAGTTTCAAAAATGTGGTAATTTTCAGATTAACTTGAGACTTTCATAAAATTCAGATATTTCTGAAATTTGAGAGGGTACGTTGAAACTTTCACAAGTTTCAAAGTGAAATTGAAACTTTCAAAATGAAATTTGAAATTTTGCATCACTGGTCAAGGGTGTATTTTAACAGACCGGATACCATAGAAGAATTGAAAGACAAAATAGGCTTGTAGATGAGACAAATTGCCCATGAGATGATTCAGAACATCGTGCAAAGTGTCTACACCCGTCTTGGTCAATGCCAAATGGTTGGAGGGTCGCAATTTGAGCAATGGAGATGATTTTTTCTCACAATACTTATGTACGGTATCAATCAATAAAAATTTTTTTTTTTCAAAAGAATGGCTTAGGTAATATCAATTTTTCTCATATCACCAGAAAGCTAAAGGAATATACCACCAAAAATAGTAAACAAAAACGTCTGTTTCCATTAAAAAAAATTATGATGACGTCACAACTCAAAAACCAATGACGTCATAAATTTTGGTATAGTGACAAACTGTAGCATTTACAAAACTAAAATCGACCTGTTCGAGGATCTTTTTTGACAAATGACACATACCAAAGACATTAATTTTGTGCGTTTCACACTGTATATGAGTAGATATAAATAGTAATTTGATTATAATTACATAAAATTCAAATAGATTCCTATTACTATAAAGGTGGGCGGTCATGTTTTAAGACGTCATATGCTCATGGCAGACAAAATATGTTGCCAAAATTTTTTTAATTGAGTTTTACGTGGGTTTTTGTTGATTCGATTCAGTTATACATTTATTATTAGTTTTAGGAGTTTATTTTTAAGGAAACTGGCTATTCACGGCTTCCTGTCATAAACTTTCTAACAAGTTTCATTTAATTACATTAATAAAGTATTGCTAATATGATTCGCGATTAATTTATCAACATCGCTCTATACTATTATAGAACAAGCAAATAAAGGTTTTGACGTAATAAAATTAGTAGTCACAGTGTTTATACAGAATGGTTTTGGGAGAGGCTTCTCATTTCGTGAAGTAAAAAATTTAATTTGCATCATCGTTTTTTATCAACAATTAGAGCGGAAAATCAGCTTTCTGAAAATACTGGAAAAACTATACGTCGTAGAGAAAAATGAAGAATTGATGATTTGTGCGCAATTAATATCCCTACCTTATGAGACTTTCCAAATTAAAATCGCTTCAGCGGTAAAAAAGTTATTGCAAAAAAACCTGCATTGATTGATTTGCCAGCGTAAGGTGGGCATTGCTGCCAATTCCGGCATCCAATCTGGATGTTTTATATACCGCCGGACCGGCTACATACGCTGGATTGGATATGGGACATGCTTGTTGTCAGCAGCGAGAGCCATATGACGCATGGGGTAGGAATATAGGATGGGAAGTGAGATGCTTCCTTTGATGTTTCCATCAGTGTTGTCGATTGGCGGGCTTTTGTCCAATTTTCGGACCCTTTTTAACGCTGTGGACACTTTTCGAATTTTGGACAAATTCGGACTTTTTCGGACTTTTTTAACATTGAATATGGAAATGAAAATTTGTTTCGTGAAATAGTAAATAACATAATCCCCCCCCGGCCTTCGATCTTCAAAATTTCGAGTAAGGAGGGAAAAATATGCAGAAATTGCCCACCCCCGCTCTTAAAAATTTGGAGTGAGGGGAAAAATTAATATCAGAGAAAATCTCCCCCCGGTTTTTCAAAATTTGCCAGGAAACACCTTCAACGAAATCTACCTGCCTTAATATCCACCGAAATCGCCGGAAAGGTTGCGGCAACACTGAATCGGGCATTCTTGGACATTTTCATGTCAGTCGCGAATAATTACAGTTAATATTATCGTCAACACTGGTTTCCATACTTCTTTTAAGTTTCCATCTATCATCATCGAATGGGGAGTGTAGGTGTTTGTGGGATGCTTTTAATACTTCTTCTGAGTCTTGTGTTTCTTGTTCCGAGTCTAGCAGTGTGTACTTCCTCCTGCCCGCTTGCGTCCAGATAAGGGCTTCTGCGTCAGTGCGTCCACCTTGTTCGTTTGCCAAGACATAAATCAGCTCGCCGCAACACTTAAAGACACCATGTATATCGACCTGCCAAGGTAATGCAAAAGAGAAAAATAAAATTTGCAAGGGCAAAAAAAAGAGATCTAGGACAACATTTGAAACGCCCTGTGTATCTACCAACTGTTTTGATTTCCATCTGACTTTCGACTATTTAAAATTAGATTTTGAGTTGATAAATTAAGTTAATAAAGCTAATTTAAGTCAATAGATTAAGTTAATAAATTAAAATAAAATAGTTTAGCTTTCTGTAATCGCCTGGTTTGTGGTTGCTGGCTTATCCTCCCTTCTAGGATTTTCTTGCACTTCACTTCATATATCTGTCACTTGGTTTGTTGTTGCAGGGTAATTTATGGGTTTATGACATGACCCCCTTTGGTATTTACCACTGGGTTCGGTCGGCCCGATTGCACGTGTTTACTTTCTTTTAGAGATATATTACCAGACGTTTTATCCATTTTTCAAGTTTTCAAGTTGTTCGTATACGCTTTTAGTGACGCTATAATCAAATACAAGTTATATGAAATAGCCAGGCTTATGCTAATTTGTATCAATTAATGTAGAATCATCCACGCTTTAATTCAACACAATATCGCACGATTTCTCACAATTTTAATCGATTTTATTCGAGATTTTGTAGGAGACACTTAAAACGTATCTGCCTTCGTCGCCGACAGAACCAAAAGTATTTATTACATTAAAAAGCCTGCACTGTGTATAAGTTAAATTTTATGAGGTTTCAAAAGATAGTACTGTCAATACTGTCAACATAATTACTTATTTTTAAAATGTGCTTGTTTTAACCAAGTTTTCATTGGTTTAATTTGCAAGAACGCAACTTAAAAAATAAAAACGTTATGCCCTTTGCTTATTGGTGAAAATCAAGTCTTTTTAAGGTAATAATTGACAGCCATGCTTTGCAAAAATTTGTTGCTCGTTTTTTCAAAAAGGTTAGTTACATCTTGAGTATTACAAAAATGTTTTGTGAATCAATTTTAGTTAAAATTTGCAAGCTGCCCGGGAGGTCAAAATTGTCCATTTTTTCGCTCGGTGGGATAAATAAATAGGATTGTGCAAGAACTATCACACCAACAGCACACTTATAAAGCACTATAAAATGCACATATTTAAGAAAGTTTTATGAAATTTTAACAACTAATTAAAAACTTATGTTAATAATTAAAAAATGACTATATTGCAGGTTTTTTGTAATAACTCTTTTACACCTGGAGCTTAATTTTTATATTAAACACGAGCTAATGTTAGACTTAAAGTTATTTCAAATTTGAAGCATGTAAAATGGCACGGTAGAATACTTCCCATTGAAGGTAAAGTATATCCAACCAGGATGATCACCAGGCCTAGTTTTATATATACTGTTTTGTTTTACTCATTATTATGTTAAACCCCCCTCGTGCGACCATGAATATTAGTACCCAAAATACTCTTCTTATGAAAGATCACATTCACTCATACCTATATCTGTTTTATAAACATTTAAAAACATCTTGAAAAAGTCTATCAATAGGTCGATAAGTCTGTCATGAGAATCCACCCTCTTTAACTAGTTCCTCACATATATTACTCAATTTTACACGTCCTTAAGAAAGCCATAACAAGTGACAAATGTTCAAGATAAATAAAACGTAAGGTGACTGAATATTTTTCACCAGATAAAAAGTGATAAAGCATGAATGAATGATTCTTTAAAGAAGAATGACCTTGCTTATTTCCGAAGAAATTTTGTAGATAGTATCCATGTTTTATGTTAACTATATTAGCACTCTAAACTTTCATTAAAATTACAACGTATACAATTTTAAAAGCGAATTATTTTTTGTTTGCTTATACTTGTAATGCAACATATTATTTATAGGATTTTGCAAACAGCGGAAAAAACTATCTATGGGAACTAAAATAAAAACAATTTATAAAATTATTGATTTACAATCTTTACATTCCTTTGATAACCTGAATTCTGGTTATGCCAGCAATTAAAATCCTAAAACGAATTTTTCTTATTGGACAATTCTCATTCTAACACTGTCCCCGTAAGGGGTTATATGTCTAGTCTAGTAAACAAATCTTAATTAACATTTTCTTACTTAATGGAAGATTTTCACTTTCTTTTTTTTAAATTCATTTATTTAACGATCTATCTATTTCCACTACTGGTAAATGGTATTATTAATAATATGTCATAATAACACTAAGTAAAATTGGTATATAAATAAAGTTTGTTCGAACCTCAGAAGTATTGTGTATTTTAGTTTCGACATCTTGTACATCTTCGTATTTTTGCTTTGCTCTAAAATTATAATAAAACGTAGCTTAGAACATATTAATTTACAAGTCGCTGGCGATCATCCTGTTACTGTCAAAAAAATTTAAACTCAGTCTAAACCGTAAGTTTTCGATATAGTACGTGCTATATAAATTAGCATTAGAATCTACCGTGGAATAAAAAAATACAAAAATATACAAGGTATTCTATTTAAAACAATGCAGTTTGTTGTCTCTTGAGGTCTAACCGGAAGTGGCAGAAAAATAAAAATTACTTAGTTAGATATGGAACCATGGATAGTGTGAAATTAACTGTACCCTTAACTACAGACAGATTAAGTCTTGCGCCTTGGTGTCATTTGAGCCTCGACCCTCCCTTCGCTTAGCTACAAACAAGACTAGAGAGGACATTTGCGCCTGGTTATATTGAAGAAGTGCCCAAGATGCAGTTCCACATTAGTCTCCACTATTTCTGGCAATTCTTCTTTATTTAGGTGCCAAAAACTTTATTCCAAAAAATCTAAACAAAAGTGTAACACTAATATTTCAAAAGCACATCGGTACTGAAGAACCTTTTCAATTACTAACAAATACTATTTTAACTACAAACAAAAAAGTCCTACCCATATTTTTAGATTTACAGAAAGCTATCGACACAATATCCCATACTCACCTACTAAACAAGCTATACAAAATATGCATCAGAGGGAAAGTATATGGCTTATTCAAAGAATACCTAGCCAATAGACCACAACAAGTTAAAATAGCTAACGCTCATGGCACAGCTTATTCCTTATATACAAATGATCTCTTACAAAAAAACTACGGATGCAGTATTATTTCATATGCAGATGATACGGTTCTAATTTGTGCGGAGGAGACCTGGGAATCCACAAGGTAAAAAGCTACTGCTGTAATTGGCAAAGTAAAAACTTGGCTAGATAACAATCTTCTTAAACTAAATATTACAAAAACTAAATTTGTGTCCTTCTCCCCAATAAAATCTGGAATGCCCCGTGTACTAGAACCTATACTCATAAATGAATCGGTTAACAGTTGTGTACATAACACCGACACCATAAATATTTAGGCTGACACTAGACCCGCTCTTGAAATGAGGAAATCACATCGACTACTTAAATGGAAGAATACGTAAGCTGATCTACAAATTTTATAGACTGAAAGGTATACTGAACAACAAAACTCTTCTAACCACTTATAACAGCTTAGTTGAATCCCTTATTAGATATGGTATCACGGTATGGGGTCATTTCTTTTTCATTGTAAACTAGGTTGAGACTCTTTGTTTTGTTAATCTTGTTGCAGTAATAAATAAATTTAAAAAAAATAAATAAAAAAAAATATAGGTACATACCTATTAATACAAACACTTTCAAAATTATCTCAAAACTATACATTTTTTTTTATTTCTACAGATTTAAGCAACATTCTATTACTCAAACCACTTAATAAACATATATACAAAAAAAAAGTTAAAAACCAAGAAGTACATAAAGTAGAAAATTACTTGAGTTATCTGAAACAATTTATAACATATTCTAATTACTTTTTGGAGTAAGGTGCAAATGTCCCAAGCGCATGTGTCCCCTATTCCTGGTAGCACTCTGTACAATTGTACATTCATACACAGACTCACATTTACAGACATTTTTATTCGATATTTCTTGGGTTCAGTGTACAAAATAAGACGGGGAGACCAGTGAACCTTAAAATATAATGACTCGTATAATGACCTCAGTATCCTGCAATAGTCGGAATTTTATTGAGAAAAAAAATAGGTACAGATCCTGTAAAAAAAACTTGATCTTATCCTGCTCCGCATCATTTTATTTAAATATGCCATCTGTCCAGATATAAATACACAAAATTAGGTTAATCACCTTTTAGAGAAAAAGCCGGTGACCATTAAACCATTTAACGTTCACAAGGAGAGGAAATGAGTTTTGTTATTTAATTAAGGTATAAAAGTAACAATCAATCAATTTGACACAAGCGCAGGTAAATAATCAGAAAACAAACATTCATAAAAAGCATATATATTCATATGAAATAAAGCAGATAATTTTATCGTAAAACTGATAAGAGAGGAAATCCATATCAATATCCAAACACAGGATATTTAATATATTGCTAAGGTTCATTTTAATACCTTGAATAACGAAAATAATGCATACTCACAGTTCGTTAATTGTAATTAGTAATTATACAGATTCTCTTCTAGCGATTATTTTTAATTAATATAGAAATTAAATGTATTATTCTGCGTTATGTTACACATCGTTAAAGGTGACCCTGAAATGACAACAAAAAATTAATCATCACATGGATTTTTCATTTGCTCCGCATCATAATAAAAACTCCTCTGTCTTTTCTACAACATAATAATTACAATGAGGTTACGTTTCCAAGGCTATAGGTGCGTACAGAGTAGTAATGTTCTATCGTGGCCTCAAAAATAATAACGGTTTGTTTCCCTTTGCAAATTTGGTTTTACCCAGTGGTTTCCACCAAACAATTCAAACGTTTCATTTATTTATAACTTGTCATCGGTAACATTACAAAAATCAGTTTTTCATAATGCGTCTTCAAGTTCTAAGGGACCTTACGTGTGGTGGGTGAAATACATTGTAACAAAACCACCAATTTTGATTTGAAAGTAAGTAGATAGAAACACATGACTCGCGTAGAAAGAATGCTTCTGTGCTCCAAAAGAGATAACGAGTCGTTAGTACAATTTATTTCTAAACAGCGTTTCTTATTGCGAAAACTCCTATTCTATTCGGTTTTATTTTGATACAGTTGACCAGATACCGCAGTGGCGTACAAGCAAATATTTTTAAATGGCTTTGAACGTTTTTTAACATTAACATAGATTCCTTTAATATTTTTCAAATAGGATTTAAATCACCTTGTACGTGTCTGTATATGGTCAAGTAATAATATTTATTTCATACTGTCCGTTAAATGACTATTTCTCGGATTCATTTACGGCCGGTAAATCTGACATTACAGTATCTGATACCATAAATTAACATATTACAGTATCAGATATTGTAATGTGTTACCTACCCTAGTAGCACCAATGTTGCACCAATATATAATCCATATAAGACCAATATATGAATATAGGACGAATATTCATATATTGGTCCTATATGGATTATATATTGGTCCAATATGTTGTGCTACTAGGTTAGTAACACTATCATATTATTGTTAATAGTAATAGTGGGGCAGATCTGGAGAAAAAACAGGGTCAAAAAGTGACTGCTCCGAATCAAAAATTTTTTTTGCCAACTTATAAAGTTAGGCCCCCTCCATCATTCAGACAAGTTTTTACAGGGCGGAATCGGCGAGGGGTGGGGGAAACGGCTCATTAAAAGCATGGGAAAGCAGTTTTTCCGACATGTCCGAGCTTGACAAAACACGTAAGCTCGTTCTAACCCGAACCCAATCGCATAATTAGTTCGCGAGATATTGCGATTGAAATTGCGAAAAAACGAAAAGTTAAATTAATTATTTCTGGAGAGGCAGTGGAGTTGGGGCCTCAATTTTTTCTGAATAGAAGGATGAACCCTTGATGAGGCCGGGCGATAGGGGCGGTCTGACAATTAGGAGGGGAGATATGGGGGAGAACCAAAATTATTAAGACGCTGATAACTTCCTTATTATTAGAGCTACAACAATCTGGCCGGGACCAATTTCCGTATTTTTTTATTTGTTGAAAGACAGCACTGATGGATTTTTCTTTTTTTGGAAATAAACGCCTGGTGCGCAAAATAAATAATGGCTGATTTTTTGCACGTCTTTTTCATGAAGGAAAGGGGTGGGGGAAATAATCTTTTCACCAAGCTTACTTGGTTTTTCAATAAAATATTGACAAATAGGATCTTTTTTCCTTCCGCTTCTATAAGAGGACATGTTAAAGAATTATTTAATATTTAAATGCTATAAATATAATCACTCAGACTCGGTTTCTCACTTATTACGCGGCAGATTAGCAAATAATGGCAATTCGCATTATCCCCGCATTATAAAAACAGGCAAGTTTTCAAGTTCTGGCAGAAATTATCATGTATATACGCTCTAGCTTATTTTAAAATTATAGATACAAGGTACACAATTTATTGCATTTGTAAGTTTAAACAAAAACTATCTTTGTTAATATAAGTACTAAATACATTGTTAATGTCAATTATTAGGACGTTTATGTAAAAAAATAAATAAAAATCAAAAAAACCATGATTTCTTTAATTTTTTTTTAAATCGTGATTTTTATCAACCCAGGTTTTATTCTAAATTAACAGAAATTTTTGATGAAAATGTGCTTAAGTAGTTTCCTAAACAACCGAAATATCCACCTTGGTACACGTAGTGGGAGATATAAAGTGCAGTAAAAAGTAAAATTATTTATTAAATATACAAGAAAACATAACAGTGACGGAATTGGTAGTTTTCTAATCGACAGTTAATAAACATTTTAATTCAAAGGCATGATATTTTTTCTTATCTTGTTTTCTGATGTGTTTAATAATAATAAATATTTAAAAAACCAAAAGTATAAGCAGCCGGCGACTGTTATATTTATTAGTTGAATGTTTATCGTTGACTTTAATCTATAGTTTCATAACTGGCAGGCCAAGACATCTGTTCCTATTGCATGTGGCTTCATTTGTCTGTAAACTGGGCTTATATTAACAGTGGAAGGAAGAGCGGTTCCATTCCCCATAATATTGCATATAATGAAATCCAGTATACAAATCCCGGATGTTTTCAATGCCTTTGCCGCCTTCTTTCAGACTGCATATTTAAAACTTAATAACAACGGAGATAAATATCAATCCTATAAAGATAACAGTAACAATACCAGTTTATCATTAACAGCGTTTTCTCAAACGAAAATACTTAGTTCGTTAAAAAAAATCAAACCTAAATGTACCAAAGGACCAGATAACATTCCTGCATTTATCACAATAATATTTAATCCATCATTGAAAATGCGTACATTTCCTGATGCGGAAATATTCTCGTTTATGTCCTGTGTTTAAAAAAGATAACACGTGCATGGCTGAAAACTCTAGGCCCATAACAATTTTTTTCAATTTTGCTAAAGTATTCAAGTTCACTTTGCATACATCATTATCCAATCATGTACAGAGCCAAATTGTAAATAATGAACATGGGTTTGTTTCTGGTAAATCTACTGAAACCAACCATACGTGGATTACACAATTCATTACTAAAGAATTAATTAGATGCAAATAAGCAAATTGATACAATTTATACAGATTTTTCCAAGGCACTCGATCGTCTGGATCATGGCATTCTATTAGAAAAATTGAGTAAATTTGATTTCTTCTATTCGTATATAGAGAATAGGTGTCAATATCCGTGGTTTCAGGTCATTTGATGTTCTGGTCACATCCGGCGTTCCCCAGGGATCCGTACTGGACCCGCTTATGTTTGTTGTTTTTATAAACGATATTGCAGCTAACCTGAATGTAGAGAGCCTTCTGTATCCAGATGATTTGAAAATGTATTGTGTAATAAAATGCGAACAAGATTGTGAAAAACTTCAAAATAACTTAAACATAATTAGAGATTGGAGCCTATCTAATCACTCGCCTCTCAACATATCTAAATGTAATACTTTTTCTAAAATGCGTAACCCTATCGAGTACAATTTTCACATAAACGGTCAAATGTTGCAGAGGCCTGATATAGTAAACGATCTTGTAGTTATCTTTGATAAACATCTAAGTTCTAAGAAGCATATTAACCTCAAAAAGCCTAGGTTTTGTAAAGCAGCAGCAGAGTTCAGCAATACTGATATTATGAAGTTGCTACCAATAGCGTACTCATTTGTAAGACCAAATTGGACTACTGCTCGCTCATATGGTTCCCTGGATATACTATTTACATAAACAATGTTGAGAATATTCAGTGCCGTTTTGTTAAGTACTTGTCGAAGATGGCATCTATCCTATAACTGGATATTCCCTTATTTGTTTACAACAATGTAAACAGTTAGTTAGAAAAATATTGTACACCATTTTTATAGATTTAGTTCCTGAAATGTAAATAGGTAAATAAAATAAAAATATTAAAATGGAAATGGAAATGGATATTCCCAAAAAATTATTGTGGAAAGATTTAACATGTCATATCTACAAAATAGAAGAATAATACACTTAATATTTTTTCTTTACAAAATTATATAAGTATAATATTTTTGATTGCCATCATATTTTGGAACAAAAATTTTCACATACCTCGTAAAACAAGTCGGAATTATGAAACATTTCGTCTGCCTACTCCTCGAACTAACTTATTGAAATTTTCTCCTTTATATTTTATGTGTAAAAATTATAATCTACTGCAAGATAGGTTTGATATATTTAACTGTAGTATCCAATCAAGAAGCTTGATTTATTATAATAGAATACAATCCTTGTCCTTATACTATCCTAGTCTAGTCATAGTATGTCATTGTAATGTTTCCCACCCTGTAATTGGTTAACCTGTTGGGTGGTGTTATCTAAATAAATATTTGCTGTACCTTCTTGCAAGCATAAACGTTTCGAAAAATTCATTATTTTGATAAAATCATTATGCAAAGTTTTCAAGATTGTGAAACTTATCCCATTAACTTAAAAACATGTAACTACTAATTTAAATTAATTAATCAACCTAATTTAAATCAAAGTAGCTTCATTAATGAAAATTATTAGCCTAGAAAGTGGCGCCAAGTTATTTACCTACTACATTAATTTCCATTACACACTTCGTACTGCATATTGGAATATTAGGTCAAAGGTTAAAACTCTAGTGGTATGCATTTGATTAATGCTTATAAATAAGGAATTAAACATCCACGCCATCTGCTATGTTTCGGGGCATGCACTGTTTAATTTTCGACTTATTAGGCCATTAATAAATACTATGGCTGTTATCGGAAAATCCTAGAAAATTCTCGGTAAATGTTGATTATATACATCAAAAATCAATCAGGTTCACACGTAACCAATACCAATACAAAGCTTTGTGGCCGATCACAAAAGAAAAAAATATATTTATAACTTGCATTGAATATGTAAACATTGACACCATTTAAAATCGTATTTTAATTTGTTTGGTACGTCTACGCCGTGAATAGTATACGGAGAATGTGACTTTCTAATTTCCGTCAAAATCTGCAAATATTAAATTGACTACAACTGAATTGTGTGGTGGGTCGAGTTTGTTGACTACTATTTGAATAGTACATCGCCAATGCTTAAACCTTTACGAAGGCGTGGAAAGGACATAGTAGAAATATTTTTATAATTTCTAGTTTAAACTTGCAATTATCTATAATTGCAACTTTAAATTTGCAATTATCCATTCATTGCAACTTTGAACTTGCAACTATAGATAATTGCCATTATGGACAATTGCAAGTTTAAAGACAATTATGTATAATTGCAAGTTTAAAGTTGCAATTATGTATAATTGCAAGTCTAAAATTGCAGTTATGGATAATTGCAAGTTTAAAATGGCAAGGATGGATAATTAATTGTAAGTTTAAAGTTGCAACTATGTATAATTGCAAGTTTGAAGTTGCAGTGATGTATAATTGCAAGTTTAAAGTTGCAATTATGGATAATTGCAAGTTTAAAGTTGCAATTATAGATACTTGCATGTTTAAAGTTGCAGTTATGGATAATTGCAAGTATAAAGTTGCAATTATAGTAATTGCAAGTTTAAACTAGCAGCAATTATAAAAATATTTGTACTATGTCCTTTCCACGCCTTCGTAAAACTTCCATCAAATACGAGTGGAAACAAAATTGATCCAACTCCAATAAAACGGTCACGAAAATTATGAAGATCGGTGGAAAAATTAACTAATACCTAACCAGAGTAAAAATTGCACTCTTCACTGATTTATTGGACATTTTATATAATTGATGCACATTCTATGAGATACTCTTCGTAGTTTTTTGTAAATAATATTAGTTTTAGACAATTTTTGTTTAACTACAAAATATTTTTAAAATATGATTTTTAAAATTTAAATATTTTTTTTATTTACTGATCGATTTTGTTCAAAACCAACAGGGCCCTTCCACTAGCTAACATTAACTTACTGTCCAAATTCAATGCAATCAGACTTTTCATTCCTAAGTTATGGTGTTTACAAAAAAACGTGACGGACGGACGGACGGAGAGACAGATCGACAGACAGACAGACATTTTGAAAGTTGTTCAGAATTCGATCACTAACACGGTACGACTTTTTTTCTATACGAGTGATGTTTACTGTTTTAGAAATGAGCCGATCAAATGCAATATAATATATTCTTCGTTTTGTATTTGCAGAACAGTATAAAAAAATCGAACGTATTTTTAATCGACCTCAGTACTGATTTAAGTAATAAAGTCGTTCGGTTAAAGACGCGGAGTGAGAGTGGACCTCGTTGAGGGTGGTTGTGCCGTGTGACGCTCACGAAGAAAATCCAATACCCGATCCCGGGGGTACCAAGCAAACAATCAGCTCGGTACCCTTACCCTAGCCCGTGCCGGCCTCTGACGCTAAGAAAGCGTCTCTGGCCGAACACAATCCTGAACTACACAGTTCACACTTCCTTCCGACGAAATCGGAGCACATGATGCCAATTAGCACCCTGGGCTTCCGACTAGTCAACACCCCCAAATCCCTTACAAACTCCGAGAGGGCTCGGTAACAGCCGTTCCCTCTCACGACAGACGAAAGACGCTCCCGGGAGCCTATACCTGCCAGCGAAGAAAGAAGACCAAGACAGAAGAGAGCCAGAAGAAACGACCCAGCTGGCAGGGTCCAACAGCCAGGACCAGGGGAGGTTTGCTAACATCGCCAATACTGTCCGCATTTGCGGGGGGATAGGCGAAAAAGCAGGCCCACCCCTTACGAGGCCGGTCCAGGTCTACAGCGATGATTGGGGCAAAGAGCTCAAGCTCGACCCCTAATCATCCAAGACCGTGATCTTTAGTCAAGAATATTGGCGCGTCACGAAGAAAACGCAAAAAGAATCGGTTAAAACCGCACTAAACTTGATAAAATCTAAGGCATCGGTAGGTCAAAAAAATTCTGCATAAAAAGAAGTGTAATAATAGAAGATCAAAGCACACACCGAATTAAAAATTGAGAATTACTGTAAAGTGTTTTTTAACACAATACCAAAAATAAAGTAAACAGGTGTCTAGTGCGGTGCCTAGCCGGGCCGTCACGTCGTAAACCATCATATACCTGAGACCCTTTCAAGTTGATGGTTACTGGTATGAGCAACATGTGTTTATAAACCAATCTAAACAGACCAGCTATGGACTAAAAGATAAGTTATTAATTTTTAAATAGTAATATTAGTTTATTTCTTTATCAAAATTGAAAAAAAAAATTGAAATTGTAATAAAATAGAAAAATGCCCGGAAGTGGAAAACGGCAAGTGAAACTAATTACTACAAAAGAAATCCAATACACAGGGTGTGCAAAATATTCTCTCGGGCCTCTTTTTCATAAGCCGCTGAAAAAAGCTTTTTTACCGCGTGACAGGACTCTTCCTTGAACTTCCACCGTAAATGGATATTTACCTAAATGATGGCTCCTTACGGTGAACTAATGTATGTATGCCTTGGCAGACAAGTCAACTGAACGCACTTATGCAGGACGCTGAAAAGAAATCACGGATTTCTGGGAAGCATGAAACCTTATGTGGACGCAAGCGGACGGGAGGAGGTGCACACTGCTAGATTTACAAGCATCTTGCAAACGCATACACTTTCCATCCGATGATGACAGATGGAAACTTAAAAGAAGCATGGAAACTTCAAAGAAGCATCTACACTTCCCATCCTATATTCCTACCCCATACGTCATGTGGCTCTGGCTGCTGGCAACAAGCATGTCCTATATCCAATCCAGCGTATGCAGCCGGTCCGGTGGTATATAAGAACGTCCAGATTGGACGTCCGGAATCGGCGGCAATGCCTACCTTACGCTGGCAAATCAGTCAATTAAGGTCGTTCAGTTAACGAAGCGATAAATTTTAATTGCCGTTTTTTAAAAGGCGGCTCAATTTTTTTTATATTAGTTCGGAAGTATTTTCCATCATCTCCAGACAATGTCTTAACCCTTCATAAAACGGGGATTAATTTTCAGCTTGATGCGACATTAACATACGTTTGTTGGTAGGAGCACAACCGATTGAAACATATATTCGTTAAATTTAAATTATTATTATTAAAGTAGGTTGTAAAAGATTAAGTGTCTCCGGGTACCCTCATAATTTTTGTGTTTGTTTTGATACATATTTTTACTATTCAAATAAAATTATATTTCACCAAGGTTGCTGCAATTAAGAAGAGCAGAAATGTTTTGGTAACTCTTGTTCTTAATACAACCTGACTCTCAACGAGAGGTAAACAGCTACGCACTAGGATGTACAGAATTTGTGGAGAAAAGGGGAAAACCGACTTTATTAAAATTTTAAAGAGGTTCTCATTTCCCCGATTATGTTTTTTGTCTGTTCATCCACTTGTCAGGAATGTTCTAGTCGATTTATATGGAAATCATTTGCAAATTATAGAGTATCGCTCGGCGAAGATCTATTAGTTTCATCAAGTTATGTTAAGTATAGGGTGAGCAAAATCTGTAAAGCGTTTTTCTTTCTAGAATTTTGAAGAATTTTAGTAGAGGCGCTCAATAAAATTATGTTAAAATTGGTAGTTAGGTATTTTTGAAGTACCGTAGAATGGGGATACTTTAAATCATGGGTATATTTTCATCAAAACTTCTCCCGGTTGCTAAAGCGTGTATAGCTTCCTTAATTTTCGAACGCACCCCCTCATCTTGTACAGTTGGCAACACTAGTCATGTCGTCTTAAGATAGTGTATACCACTAAGTTTTCAAGACGCGCGTGTGGAAGTAACAGGTGGTTTTGTTCCCGTGATTATTTTGCAGCATTTCTCTACCTTGCAAAACTTTGTTAGTGCAATCGTAAGTTTTAAGTACTGTTTATTTATTTTCTTCTTAGCTTTTCAGTTTATTCCTTAAGCATATGTTAAAATAAATATTTCTCAAATATCTATAAGAAAAATAATTTGGAGGTTATATTTCTTTCACGGTAACTTTGATCACGAGATCAATGTTGCCCCAACGATCTTAAACGAAAGTAATACCTACGTGTCTCTTTAAATTGAGGTTTTTTGTTTTAGAAACCTTTGAAACAATGCCTCGTAAACATAAGAGACTCCTTGGGAGTAGAGCCTATTCCGATTACTCAGCTGAAAATATAGAAATAGCTCTGGAAAAAGTAGCGGATGGAACTTTAAATCTTCGAAAAGCATCACGACAATATAACATTCCATTTGGCACACTATATAATAAATTTAAAGGAAAACATGGTCGAAAACCCGGCCGACCGACAGTTTTCACCTACACGGAAGAATTAGCTATATTAAAATCAGCTGCAAAGTGTGCAGAATGGGGTTTTCCTCTGAGCCTTCTAGATATACGTATGATGGCGAAATATTATTTGGACGGGAAGGGACAAACTGTTCATATGTTTAAAAACAATGTGCCAGGAATTGACTGGACCTACAGTTTACTGGAGAGGCATAAAAAATCTTATGGGCAGAGATTAGCGACAAACATTAAAAGATCTAGAGCAGCAGTCTCCAGACAAACTTTACAAAGCTTTTACAACAATTTAGAGAACACCGTGAAAAATCTGCCAAGCTCTAACATATTTAATTATGATGAATCAACTTTGTCAGATGATCCCGGGAAGCAGAGGTGCATTTACAGAAGAGGGGTGAAGTACCCTGAAAAGGTGATGAATCACTCAAAAAGCTGTACAACTATTATGATGTGTGGTTCTGCAGATGGCACTTTATTGCCACCATATGTCATTTACAAGAGTGTGCATCTATATGATTCCTGGAAGGAAAATGGCCCCAGGGGCTTTCCATGTTGTACTGATCCTTGCTGTAGTTTAGGTACGAGATACAATCGTACTGCAAGTGGTTGGTTGGACGGAGAAACTTTCAGAGATTGGTTCCGAACAGTATTTCTTCCTCACGCCAAACGGTTAAAAGGAAGAAAAGCCTTACTGGGAGACAATCTTTCTTCCCATATGGACAGTGAAGTTTTGAAAATGTGCGCTGATAATGATGTCGATTTTATATGTTTGGTGCCCAACTCGACTCATTTGTGCCAACCACTTGATGTGGCATTCTTTCGCCCTATGAAAGGGGCGTGGCGTTCAGTTTTAACCGAATGGAAGCTACAAAATTTAAGGCTGAGTACTATTCCTAAAGACATGTTTTCTGCCTTGCTCAAGAAATGCCTTTTGAAGATGAATGCAGCGTCACATCGAAAACAAAATGATGGAGAAAATTCGGGCATCAAATTAAATTTAATAAATGGGTTTCGTGCAGCTGGCATATTTCCTTTAGATCCCCAGCAAGTCATAAAAAAATTACCTTCGGAAGCTGCAGCAGAAGATCCAACCAACGCCGTGGAGTCCGCTCTGACCATTTTGCTTAAAGAACAAAGGTTTGGTGAGCCAAACCGTCCAAAACGAAAGAAGAAAAGGCTCCAAGTTGCACCTGGTTGTAGTATATCTACCGCAGAACAAGATGATGACAACTTCAATGAAAATTGCACTAGAGAAAATCAGAGCTGCTCTAACGCAACCTGTGAGAATGAATTTGAAGATCAACTTGAAGACGATGATGACATTCCTTTAAATGAGCTGATTACATCACCCACTACGGAAAAAATCGCAACAACACGCGTGAAAGTGGGCCAGTACGTTTTGGTGAATTTTACTTCCCAGAGAGGGAAAAAACCTATAGATATGTTTGCAAAATAATAGAAATAGATTCAGATATTGTGGTAGTTGGACTAAAATCGATAGGAAAAAATAAGTCGAAATTTAAACTTGTTCACAACGATGTATCCGAAATAAACAAGGAGGAGATTATTGAAATACTACCTAATCCTGTAGAGGAATTGGACGAAGACGACAATTTAATATATAAGTTTGATAGAGATATACCAGTTTTGGAAATAGCTGTAAAAGTATAAGTTTTTTTATTAAGTGGCTACCGTTTCTGTTTTTGACAATTAATGTTAATTTGTTATCGTTTTTAATGTTCCAATAACTTTAAAATAAAGAAGTCGTATTTGAAACATCGTTTTCTTGATCAAAGTTCCCCCAGAAGATAAAAATTTTGCCATAAAACCAGAAGTAAAGACGATTTTTTTTTAAAACGCCATAACATAGTGGTGTGGGGATACTTTAATAATCCGTTCGAAAAGCGTGGGTGATGAAAGTATCCCCATTTCCAGTATAACTTTGATCATGAACTCTTTTTTTTCTCTTACAAGTTACTGATAATTTTTTGTTCAATTTTGGAGGACGTGGAGGAGACTGTATGCCGATATGGGAAGATTTTTTACAATTTTCTAAACTAAAAAGAAAAAGAGATATCCTATTTGAAACACAAAAATTGTTCAAAGTATGCCCATTCTACGGTAGCTGATATTGAATTTGATGCCAAAAGTTAAGATTCAATACGGTGAATCCGGTAGGTGTCATCATAAACTTTTGCAGATTTACATGAAAAGTACTTCTTTTATTTTATAGAAAGTACTACTTAAGAGGCCAATAAAAATGATGAAAAACATTTTTTTAAATATAATGAATCGCCTGTAAGAAACCGGTCAACAACAATAATTATGAAATAATCTTATTACCTAATATAATAATAATAATAATAATAATCGATTTTATTACAATCCACAAAAAATTATTACAATACTATAAAATAAGAGACAAAATGATTATAAAGGGCAGAGTTCAGCAAATTTAAAATAAATTCTCTGTTCTTCCACTCAATCCACTGAAATCGAAAAAATAACAAACTCGAGCGTATTTTTAACAAGCCACCTATGCCAAACGGTGCAAAGTATCGCAGAATGGATAAAATTCGCTCTAAGACTCAATCTTTGCTATATCGCGTGGAATAGTTAAAGGTCATTCAAGGTCAAATTCGGTTTTTTAAATGGAACTCCCACTTCTTGTTGCAAATTAGACTACTTTTGTTCGAAACATTTTTCGCCGAATTTGTCATTTTTTTAGTTATCCGGCGATGAAAAACCAACATTTTAGAATTTTCAATTTTTTCACTTGAATAACGAGAAGTTTGGACAAAAATTGCAACAGGCCAAAACAGTTTGGAATCATTCCGGGAATATTCTCAAATGTTTTCGGAATTGTCCGATGCCCTTTGCAGAAAAGAGCACTGTGGAGTTTCCAAGTGCATTAAAAAGGGCATTGGACAATTCCAGAAAAAATTGAGAATATTTCCGGGATAATTCCAAACTCTATTTGTCCAAACTTCTTTTTCGAGTAAAAAAATCGCAAACTTCTAAAATTTTGATTTTTCCTAGCCGGATAATTAAAGAAAATGACAATTGCAGAAAAAAATGTTTGAAACAAAAGTAGTCTATTTTTAGTCAGACAATCCGAATTTGCAATAAGAAATAGGGCACGTAAAAAAACGAATCTGACATTGAATTATCTTAACCCTTCCATGCAAACAAAACATTAAAAAAAGCCGATATCTTAAAAACTGAGCCTTAGAGCGAATTTTGTCCATTCTGCCACATTATGCGCCGTATGGTTTGTAGGTTAATCGTTATATCTCGCGTAATTAATATCGCAGATTTTTTTAAATTATCGCCATTTCATGACATTTTGACTCATGCAAAAAGTTTTTATTATATCTGACAATTAAAAATACGTTTTTCATTACCAATTTTTTTGAAAGTACAAAAAAATTATCAAAAACTTTGAAAAAAGATTATTTGTCTTCTCAAAGTACTTATAAAAAGCTACAATTTGAGCCCAAGTAACCATTTATCAGATTTATTCGAATAGTTTTATAGGGGTTCAAAGGTTTTGCTGGAACTGTATTTTGTAGAAGTTAGGAAAATTACTTTGACTAGACATTTTAGACGATGATCTATAAAAGTTTACTGACAATCAACCCATTTTTATTTTGACTCCACTCCACAGAAATTTTACTGCAGACGAGACTGCGCGTCTTTCGTCTAGATTACGAAACTAACCATAAGATCCCACGCAACCCATGAACTTCTATACATTATAAACAGATATGTATACATAGCTAATTGCCCGAACCATAACGGAGAGATAATTATTATTTATCGAATTTATAACAAACAAAACCCACGGCAGATGTACTAGAAATGTGATTCTTCATCGAAACAGATGGTCTTTTAAATCAACTTTTTATATGTAAACACCATAGTCACTCACCTTTTATTAAAAATATACCGCGTAAATTAACTCAGTGGGTTTTATGAAAATTCATGAATCGAATTAAAAGAAATTATTAAAGTATTAGAATGCCCTAGAGGTAAAGTAATTTTAACAGTAATGTATGTGTCAAGGTTTAATTAGATATCTATTTCAAAACAGATCATGTATAATTATAATTTGAGTACGCTAAAATATTTCAGGTTATAATTCTAATTTTAATTAAAAACGTACATTAATAGGTGCCCAAAAGTCCCCCGTTTTGGTGAAAAGGGATATTGAAAGAACCACCGCACAAATCTAGAACATGGCTTTCGATGGAATTGGCTCAAATTGCAGTATGTTGTAGTTATTGACGTTCTGGTTAAATGTCTCAATGGGTAGAACGTTAAAAAGTATATTTAAAAAAACTTTAAAAACAAGGCTTTACAAATCTACTGAAACGAAAAAAAAAAAATGTTTTCCGATCCTATGAAACAGTTTGTCGTTTGGTAAGGAGCAATTACGTTAAAGGTTTATGTTACTTTGACACTTTGGCATCTAATGCATGAAGCATTTGCAAGGGTTGTATGTGCACGAATTAGGAATTAATTGCGAAAATGCAAATGTGCCAGAAACATCACAAGATGTCGATAAAGGTATCGACAATGAAGTTGATATTGTCATCGAAAGTATTGAGATATTGAAGAATAGACTTCTTAAAATTAATTATGTACAATACTTTTTTACCACCACGCAAAAAAATGTTGTTTTTTAACTTTATTCTTTAATTATTTTAAATACAAAAAATAGGTGGGGAAATTATAACAACGTATTTGGATGGAAAATTTAATTTTCTACAAAAAAGGACTTATTCTTGTAAAAGTCTCCAAATCTGCATTGTTTTTGAGTTATTTTGAAAAAACTAAGAAAAGGGCGTCTTCGGCTGGCTCTCGAAAACCAACCTCGGAATTTAGTAGCACTTTGTGATTTTATGGTGTTTAGGTGTCAAATTCACATATTAAACAATAAAAACCCTTTAACGCAATGAGCAACATGCATGAATTTTAGAAATGCAATAATTTATTATTTTTTCGTTATATGTGTTATATAAGTTGAGAAAGTAATGAAGAAAAGGTATAAAAAAATGTGTAGCCTAAATAAACGACTTTGAAATTCAAAATTTTATGGGAACATATCCACGTGACTGAAAACACCACGCTATTGGTCTGACGTCATTCGGCATAATGTCTAATGGTCGTCTATCTGCCAAGGGGTTAAATCGTAAATTGTTTTGTGTTTTATAAAAGTGTATTGATATTTTCATAAAAGAAATCATTCATTTATTTATTTATTTTAATTATTAAGTGGTAAAAATGACGGACAATGGGTTTATACGGGGCCAGAGTGACAATTTGGCCGTTGTTGATGTGTTTATGATGACAAACTTTTTTGCTACTAATACTGATTTTATTAGTGCAGAAATTGGAGGTACTAAAGCAACAAGGTATGTGTCATTCATTATTCTAAACATTAATTCAATTGTGCCCATTTTTATCCTTTTACTGTAGTTAAATATAACAAATTATTTATGTACCTAACCTCAAAATAGGTAAACAAGGCATCGTTTTAATGTTATATTAATCAATATTTTTCATCTTAGAATGCTTTACTTTTTTATATAATAAATACCTCCTGTCACTTACTAAGTACGTACTTTTAGGTAGGTAGGTACATTAATAGTAAAAATAACTGTTGACATACATAGGTATATATAAATATATAACTGGATAATATGTAGAACGTCGAGAAGTTACATTATTCCCACCGTTCTTATACATTTATACATTTTAATTCAAGGTTCCTATTAACAGAAGTTAGTAAACTTTTGTATTCCTAGAAATAGGAAAGTGACCAAATTCACCATGATATGTAAACAAATTATCATAATAATATTAGGGTTAGGTACATATTTTCATATTATTATCAAATAATTAGTTTTAATGGGTAAATTTACATCAAAATGATCCTGGCAATATAATCTTGAGGATGACGATAATTCTGCATTTCGGTCGTCTCGTCTCATAGCTCTGCACCATTTCTTCCTAACTTTATCGCGTCTAGGCACATTAAAAAATAACTTTTCTGGAGTTTTTATTGTAGTATTTGTACATTTGGGCACAATACAATATTTATAGCTACTTTTCTTTGTATTTTCCATAACACAACATAAATAATGTGTACACATTCGCAATCACAATACGTTTTCCGTCGGTGCGATGTGCCCGATGACGTCACACACAAGTAGCGCGGAAACTTCTCCATTTAAACGCAGTTAAATTGACAGCTGCAGTAAATAATTTTTTTAACCTTTAATTAGAACATAAAACAAAAATAAAATACTGGAAAAATAATGTTTTTTAATGATCTATTCATCTGTGATGTTTAAAAAAATTATGCATTTTGCTCATTGTTCCCTTAATTTTGGACATATTCAATAGCCTAATATCCAGGCCAACGCGGTTGTTGAATATAAATGAATTATTAAAAAAGAAATCAATTTGTTACAAATCTGTCATGCCCAGTGAAATATCTCGCAGGTTAACAGTTTCTGTCTCTGGAAACCCACCAACCGATATGTATACCAATCGCATTATTGTACTCACAGTGTGATAAGTAATCGATAAAAAATATATCAGCTTTATACGAATACTTCCACCCACCATGAAAAACATGTCGACTTTCAACAGTCAGTGAAGTTTCCACCATAAAAAAAAATCTCATATAACTTTTTTTGTCTGCCAAGCTCTATCTAAGGAACAGGATTAATAATGTCTCTAGCTTTTACAAATGTGTCAGGTGATTGCACGCTGACTCATGTACTATAATAAAAATGTATTAAAAATGACTTTTATCAGTGAAACTGAGGGCTGGAACGCTAAGGGGGACTAGGACAAAGTCCAGTAGTTTGTGCAATTAATTTTATTTTTCCTTATGCGAATAAGGATTATCCGAAAAACAGCGTACTATTCATATTGTCCATGTTGTATCCAATACACAGAGAATATACTAAGGATTATCTGCAAGGTAAACGAAATTTTTAAGACACCATTTTATATACAACACCAGAGAATATACTACTTAGTATTTCAATTTTCTTGTTTACTGGAAATAATTATTATAATTTTACAAGTTTTTAGAGTTATTAGAGCAGTGTGATTCATTCTCATTTTTCTCGTTTAAAATGGCGAGGTTGCATTCTTATTCACTATGTCATGTCATGTCATGTCGTAAACATAAATAACAAGTACCTGGTTCAGGTTTTCTTTTTGGAGTACTTTTATAATAATTAGTTTGCCACGGCTTTCAACTTAATTAGATGAATCACGCCTCTAGGGACGTTAACCCCCTTCTATTAAAAATAATGTCAACGAGTCGCTATGGAATTTTGTAATTATGTCGTTTAAAAGTGTGCAAATAAATGTAGGGAAAACGTTCAGCGCTTCAGTATTTAAAAAAAATCAAGAGGCATTACTAATGCACTGCCGCAGATAACTCGCCAGTGCTTCTCTTGATCGAGTGATTGATTGATTTGCCAGCATAAAGTCGGAACCAAACCATGCATGTTTTATATGAAGGACAATAAACTGAAATGTATTGCCCTTGGTTTTATATAACGCCGGACCGGCTGCATACGCTGGGTTGGACATGGGACATGCTTGTTGTCAGCAGCGAGAGCCACATGACGCATGGGATATTAATATAAGATGGGAAGTGTAGGTGTTTGTGAGATGCTTCTTTTTAAATTTCCATGCTCCTTTTTTTAGTTTCAATCTGCCATCATCGAATGGGAAGTGTAGGCGTTTGCAAGACGCTTCTTTTTAGTTTCCATGCTTCTTTTAAGTTTCCATTTATCATCATCTCCTTATTTATTATGTTTTTTCTGCCAAGACATAGATACATTCGGTTGCCCCAGGGAGCTTTTTTTTTATATAAACGGTTCCACAGGTAAATATTCATTTACGGTAAGTGCAAGGAAGAGCCCTGTCTCGCGGTAGAAAGAGCTCCTTACAGCGGTTTATGAGAAAGATGCCCTAGAGAATATTTTGCACACCCTGTATATTAGTTTGTTTTTGTACTAATTATTTTCCACTGCCGCTTTCCAATTGCGGGTATTTTTCTATTTCATTACTTATGTTTAATACCTTTTCTATTTTATTTTTTATTTTTTTATTTTTTCAATTTTAATAAAGAAATAAACTAGTACACTAATAGGCTAAAAGTACTACTAACTTACAGTAATTTTCAATTTTTAATTTATTGTGTGCTTTGTTCTTCTATTATTTCACTTCATGTTATGCAGGATTTTTTAATCAACTGATGGATGACATACAATTTTATCGAGTTTAATGGAGTTTAATGGTTCTTTTTGCGTCTTTTCTAGAGCGTTACACACAACACGTCTGTCCTCGACGAAGATAAACCGACTCCTCCAAGTCGCCAGTGCTCTTTTTCGAAGCAAAGAAACTCTTTAACATTTAAGTAGCGTCTGGCCTTATTCTTGAGTTTTTCAATCGTTTAAGTACAATAATGAATTGTTTTCTTCCATTGATCGGATTTATTAAAAAATGGAGGTTTCAAGTGCTTGTGTAGTTGATTGCAAGAATAGAAACAATATTTTACGGCTTTCTGAAATCGTGGTAAAAATTGGAACATAACCCTAGATTTCCAATCATAACAAGAATTTTCTTCATTAATTAATGCAATTGTACTTACATGTAATTTTATCTCAGAAGTGCTTGATGTAATTGATGTTTGTCGAATTAGAAAACACTCAATCTTATAACTGAGTCCATTTTGTATGTCCTCTTTTTCGTAGCAAACGTTATGGGCCTTGTTTAAATCTTTGGCGTTTTTTAGAGTTACCGAGTTAAATTGCATTGAATGAAATAGTTTTTCAAACTTGGTTTTAATACCAATGTCCATTCTTGATATTTTCAATCAAAATCTTGATATATTTTTCGCACTCCGTTGTATCAATGCTAAAGAGTAAACAGGGAGCTTGGAAGCGTTGCCAATTCTCGCCGCTCCTGCTGGGTCATACACCTGGCGAATAGGATATTCTAAGAGTTGATGAACAATATGACTTAGGTTTTTGACAAAGGCTGAAACTTTGTAAAAGGACATTTCTATATTACCCGAAGAAGATATTGAGAACTTGGCTGGCCGGCAATGGTCAGTCATTTGAAATTGAAACTGTTGATCTTTTATCTAAAAAATGCATGTTTCAGGCCTATTTTTCGCAAATAACTCGAATACCTTTTAAAACTTTTTATTAAAAAAAACATCAGGAGCAAAAATGAAGCTAATAAATTGTACTATAAAGGGTAGGTAGTTAGTATTTCAGATGGTTGACAAAGGCTAAAATATATACAACATTCTTTTCATACTATCCATGTAATGTATGCAATACCTAAATATTTTTTTTTCAAACTCTTTTAAAAAACTAACTGAAATTGTTAAAAAATGGTTCTAATTAATAAACGTAAAAGCGTGGGGCGCTCACAATATTTTTAAAAAAAGTTAGAAAATTTTACTCATCGGACTTCCCACACTTTTACATTCTCGCACTCGCTTTAACAACGAAGAACGTCGTTGACAGCAACTTACAAGTAGCAGCACTGTAGTTAATAATTTAATGCATCAGTACATAATTCATTCACGTTTAAATTTGTTTTACATAATAATTAATTTCTTATATGATATATTAATATTAATTTGTTAATTACATTTCATGGACTTTTTATTGTAATGTAATTTTCTAATAACTTCAATCCCCAATATTGCAACTCCGATTAATTGTTTATAACAAAAAACTAACCACAAAAAAATATATTACCATGACCCATGAACTAATGCTATACGCACATTGCACTTATTGGAGAAAACCACTGGTGGCATGCGCTTGGTTTTACCAAGGACCATTATTATCTGCACACTGCACACTCATTTACGTTGTTTTGTTATATGATTTGTCTTTGAGATAAATTCAAACAAGACGTGCACACAAAATCTCATAAAAACTCGGGTCTATTTATACCAAACGGTTAAAAGCATTTGTCGGGATTCTTTAAGATTTTCATGTGGGTCATAGATATTTCAAATGATTTGATAAAAGATGGCTCATTCTGTGTACAAAACTGAGCCGGAAATACGTGCCAGGCGGATACGGCAACAGGATCCGGCGAAGCATATCTCCACCTACATGTATGCGGGTGTCGTTTTACCATTGAATCAAACCACTACCAAACTGGTATTGCGGTATTGCATTGGAACAACATGCCTGGACAGTTAATAATAACAAAACAATAACAACCTTGCTAGCTCATATCGAATATATTTTGCCAGCTGAAACCGCGTCACATATTTATTTACTTATTGTTTATATTTTACGGGATAAACAGGAACGTTATATATTTATTTATATTGTAATAACAAACACTTTAGCAAATTGTTTTTGTTTGACTCACAAGGCAAGAATCCTTGGAGACATACCATTAATCCGATTTTTTTTTTAAACTCGGTTTTAATATAACATAACTATTATTATTAATATTTCATTTTTTAATAAATACAAATTGTTTTTTTTTAACATATTAACACTAATTTCTCTCTTATTGGTGTCGCTATTTACAATATACAGCTTGTTGCACTTCTGTGAAATAAAATTATTTTACTTACTGGCTAGAGAGATTTTTAAGAATTTAAAAGATCCAATCAGCTGAAACTGGGAGGCTGTCACCGGTCTTAGGCATGTATGCAAAATTTCAAAGCTCTAGCTTAATTAGAACTAGTTGAAATTTTGATTGCAAGATATACTAGACAGAGAAAGTGAGCTAATAAAATCACTCCCAGTATCTGCTTACCACCACTATATGAAACACCCTGCAGATTTAAACATAATTTTAATACAAGCCGCTTTTAGGCTAGGAAATGAAGCATTTTGGCTCGCAATTTTTTCGTCCAGCATGGATTTACTTGAAATTTTCACAGAAGGTAGGGAGTAGCCCAAGGATCATTTTCTATATCATGCCGCTGTACGCTAAAACCTTGGGGGTGGTTGCCACCCCATCTCGGGGGTGGAAATTTTTCATTACATTTTAACCATGGAAATCGATGGAAACAGTAATTCTAAGAAAAAAATGTTCTTTACGTTTTCTTCGTAAAACTAATATTTTTCGAGTTATTCGCGGTTGAAAGTAACAGTTTTTCGACGAAAAAATCGACTTTTTTAGAGGGTTTTTTGAGAATAACTCGAAAAATATGCATTTAATCAAAAAAACTGTAGATACCAAAATTGTAGCTTTTAGAAAAACAAACAAAATCCTTTTTTTATAATTTTTCTACGACCAATACAAACCGAGATACGGCATGTTGAAGGTTAGCTTTTTTCGTCAAATGCATAATTTTAAATATTCAAAGCCAAATAACGGGAAAACTTTACATTTTTCGAGGAAAACTTACAGAATCTTTTTTCAAGTATACAATTAGACCTTTCAAACAAAAAAAAAGTTTCTAGCATAAAAATTGAGCGACTTATGATCAAAATAAGGTCGGTACCTACTTTTTTCTACGAAAAAATCAGTGAAAACAACCCCCTGACTACCCTCCTAATTAAAATTGATCTTCACCCTTCTGTAATTCTTTTTAAATATATGTATTATCAATACACCCAAGAAGTTTGACCCATTCAAAATGCCTAATTTTAGAAAAATTGGAGTTTAAAGATAAATTGATTTTTTGCAATTTCGTATTTTTCACCCTTTTCTTCAAAATATCTCCGAAAATACTGGAGATACGAAAAAAATGATAGAGTACTAAATTGTAGCTTTTTTAATAACTAAAATTTCCCTGTGCATAGATTTTCTTTACAGTGAATATTTAGCGAGGTATAGCTGTTTAAAACCTCTATTTACGAGCAAGCACCCCCTTATTCGAGCCCTTTAAACTCACCCCACTTGAAAACTAAGGGATCTTACGGAATTTAATTCACATAGTCTTCTTATAGCTCTTGAAAAACCCTACAAAATCATTTTTGAAAAAACTTTTTATCACCAAAAATGAAGGAGCTATGTTTATGAAACGAACTAATTTTTTTTTTTTCGAAAAATTCGAATAGCCCGCTTGGGAGTGTAATAGAGCATTTTCAATATATATAATACCACGAAGATGACATCGATCTCGATGAAGATGATTAAAAAACTATTTGTATTTGTATTTGTATCTGTATTTGTAAATTCGTATTTTTGTGTAAATAAATGTTTTTGTATGTAATTCTACTTTTTTTTCTGTATAGATCTATTAAATTACTTATAAAAATTGCAATGTTATTAAGGGTGGTTTTTAAGGGTTAAATATTATGATATTATATCCTAAAGCATAAAACAATCATTATTTAACCAATCAAAATAAAATTTTACCCATATTAAGGTTTACAATGTTTTTATATAATTTTTGACAATAAGGGGTAGTTTACACCCCTAAAAATAATCAACGCCCATGAGCATGATATAGAATATGAAGTACAGGGTGAGATGATCCTAATCCCAAATTTTTATGCAAATCGATGCAAGCCGAAATCATTCTTTTAGGATAAATACATTTTTTATATATAGCTCCAACAAGGGTGGTTTTAAGGGTTGAAATATTATGATATTATATCCTAAAGCATAAAACAATCATTATTTAACTAATCCAAACCAAATGTTGACCATATTAAAGTTTAAAATGTTATTTTATAATTTTTTACCATTAGGGGTAGTTTTCACCCTTAAAAAACCAAAACCGTACAACGGCTCAATATAGAAAATGAACTAGAGGGTGAAATGAGTCTGATCCCAAATTTTTGTACAAATCGATGCTGGACGAAAAAATTGCGAGGTTCTACCATTTTTTCAGCTTCATTTCCTGTACTATTTTGATCATCTAAATTTTTTATCGGAGACATTTCTCAAACGGTGACCTTTCACGTACTCGCCCTGTATATCGTAGGTATATTTTTATAGTTATGGAAATATCGAGATATTTTCGATCTCAGTTTTTCCTCATTTTGGAATTAATAATACACGCCAGTATTAAAAATTGCAAACAAAGTTTATTAATATTTTATCCCAGGCTTTTGGAATTTTTCGAAAATGGTTCGCTAAAAATTTAATAGATAAGAGACACCCCCATATTATTAAAATAGAATATCGCTTAATTACAGATATTGTTTTGATTTGTGTTCGTCATAGGAATAAATATTTAGGTAATGTAATCCCAATATATAAACACTTTACATTACACAAATTAAAATAAATAAGAGATAATAAATAATATCACAAATAGCAATTATATTTGGCTATAAATAACTAATAGAGGTTGATGCAAGGTTGTTCATAAAATCCAGCCGTAATAGTATAGATTACCTCGTTTTACTTATATTTTATAGTTGAACTATTACGTGCTATTACTACTTTTAATGACATGTAAAGGAAAAGCTAGATGTGTATTTATCAGCAATATAAGTATTTAGTTTGGATCAATCGGGGTCTAGAGTTCGATCTTCGAAGACTTGAGGATATTTTTTATGAAAACTTTTATTTAACTTGCTTTGTTGTCTGTCTGCTACAAATCTTGCAATCAAAATTCGACTAGTTCAAGTTAAGCTAGAGTTTTGATATAATGGTTGAAAGTTACAAATTTTCAACTTTCATCCCCTTATATCTCAAAAATCGCCCATGGAAAACGTCTGACCCATTTCTGAGATTTTTCGTAGAGAAATAAGAGTTTCGAAATCAACTCAGTAAACCAAATGATAAATGTGAGACAGAACTACAGTCGACGACCATGTTATTGAAGCCTGTAAAATGATCAATTTTAAAGATATAAAATTATTAAGAAAATTAAATTTAACCTAAAATTCCCTCATAGAATCTATCGACGGTTTTAATTATTAAGAAGTGTTTCTGAGAAAATGCTAGTTATAAGATATATTCATTAGAAGTGCACCGCTCGACATCAGATTACGACGGAGAGAGCAATCACAGTAAGTATAATTTTATTTATTTTCGTCTTGAGGTGTCTCAACGGAATCCCCCTTGTGAATAGAATTGCTAGATATCGTTGCGACGGCACGGCCAGAGCCTGTCTAATATAAAATTCTTGTCGTGTCCATCCAACGAAGTGGAAGGGAAGACCCTCTACTTCGTTGTGTCCATCAGACGCACGATACCAAGTTCATTTACAATCCCACTACGTGCCAATTGTCAAATATTATTTGCCTTCGTCACATTTTTCTTCTATTGATTTTTTTTTTTTTAGTACCAAACTTCTAAACATTTTTTTCAATAAGTGTCTCCCATTTCTTAGCTCGCAATAGCGTCAACTTCTTGAGTAAGTATTATTTTTCTCTTGGCTTTGCATTTGAGGGTTGTGTGAGATGCAAAACTAAGACAATATCAATTATAATTATTTTATTGTGTGAGATGTTTGTTTTCTATTATTATATGCGTTTCGGTTTTTAATAATTATATCAAAACCTTCCTCGGAGTTTCGAAAATGGACGATAAACGATTAAAACTAACAAAATGTAGTAAAAATCCTGGGTATTTTGAGCAAATAAATATCACGAGGGAAGGCAATACATCAATTATTTTATTATTCTGGGAATCATGTTCTACTTTAAAATATGTATATTCTCATTTAGGTATGAGAAAGTAAAAAAATTCAAACATACGCACACGCACAACCACCACCGCATTATTGAGCCAATTTGAAACATTATGCCATTATTTTATTTAAATATAACCATCGAATTAATAATAAATATTATCTGAATAATAAATTATTTTCGGTCAGCTGATTGCGAGTCATCACTTCTACCGTGACATAATTATTGTTGATTAATATTAATCCAGCTTTGATCCTTCCTGTTTTGGGTCCAACAAATTAAAACAACAATTAGATAACAGCAAGGACGCAAATATGTAAATAACTGTATTACAGGATTGACAATGAAAGTTGTAAATAAATTATTACTTAATAAAATACAGAGTAGTTGAAGGAGTAGAAAAATTTGGAGAAATAAATCGACAGGAAAACGCCAATTATGATGAGGTTTCGGGGCGCAGATAAATCACGCCTCCCTGACATGTGATTAATTGAATAAAATATGAGCACAAAATAGTATACTTTATCTAAAGTCGATTGGAACATCATAAAAAAAGATCGACAAAGGAATTGCTGATAATTCCAGCAACCTCATGGGCGTCGACAGTAGTATATATATTTATGGGGGCATGGGGCCACAAACTCCATGTAAATCTCCATAAGAGCAAAACCTGTACTTTTTTACCAATTTTCCAGGCTCCGCCCTCGGGAAGGCGAGGAGTGTGATATTTTATTGGTCGAGGCGTCTTATTGGTCGTGGGGGCGTAGGATCCTATTGGGCGGGGATTAATGAAGGACGGTGTTTCTATTGGTTGAAACGCCATCCCTAGGCATCTCAACCAATAGAAACACAATCCTCCATTAATCCTCGCCCAATAGGATCTCAACCAATAGGATCTTACGCCCCCACGACCAATAGGACACCACGACCAATAGAATATTGCCTTCCCGAGGGCGGAGTCTGGAAAATTGGTAAAAAATGTGCAGGTTTTGCTCTTATGGAGATTTACATGGAGTTTGTGGGCCCATGCCCCCATAGCTATACTACTGCCGTCCGACAATTTTCAGAATAATTTTTTAATTTTTGGAATAAATTGAATATATTTTTACTACTGATAGGCATGGTGTAACTTATTTATTTATAATAAATAATGTTAGTTTAGGTAGAGGTATACGTTTAAAAACACGAATTCTTAAAATAACTCAAAATAACATCTTTTTTCTTGTGGGGAAGTTGTGCAATCGTCAACAAAAGGCCAAGTCATTTCTGATGTCCATTAGGACCCTCTTTCGATATGTGAGCTCAAAAATTATGTATCTTGCAATATTAAGTTCAACCCTGTCGCTGATAGGATTTAAATACCTGCTGTAAATCGTTACATCCTACAGTATTTTCGGCGGGAGCGAGTCAGATAAGTTGAAATTATAATTGAAAATGGTGTGTTTCAGTTAATTTTTTTATTTTAACCATTCCAAAACATACTTTACATGAGAACAATGTTGTTCTATGTATGAAGTAATATATTTAAGATTTGCCATTGTTTGCGAACAAATAGCAGTTCCGCTCTCCCATCTATACGTAAGCGGTACAGCTTTGAGGTTTATTATATGCAATAAATATGTGGAGACAACTATAAATAAATATCGTTTAACCTACGGTTATGCTACCGGCTCATTTACAGATAAAGCGAGAACATGTAGTTGACTTGTAACGGTGAGGCAGGTAAACAATCGACTACTTTCGTTTGAGGCCGATTGACTAGTATAATAGAGAGACAGTGGGGCGTGAGAGGGAGAGAGAGAGAGAGACGATGGGAGCGAGAGAGAGAGAGACGGTGGGAGCAAGAAAGACAGCGAGAATGATATACGGTGGTAGCGAAATAGCGCGCGGCAGAGAAACTTGGCGTCAGCGCATGCCCACTCCGGTTTTCGAACGTAAGCATTGACATGAGAGCGTCTGTACAGACTGTCGTTTTCACATGCTCCTTTCTACATTTTGAAGATTCATGAGTATAGTTCTATCATACCATTATTAATTGAATGAAAGTAATAAAATGTCAATACTATTGAAATACAATAATAATTTTGCTTGCTTTCTAATGCACTGTTGCCAGTTTTCGTATATGCGTAAAATTCCCATCATTTTCAAACTTTATGTCACGAATTATTTAAAAGTCAGACACGAAAAGTTTCTCAAACCGGGGATACACTTTTGTAAGAACCATTCAAACTCACTATAAAAAAATAACAAGAATCTGACGTTTACTATATGAATTATTGTGACAAATTCACGGAAAACCAACCTTCATTATCCTCCCTATGTTAAAAACGCGACCTTTCATGTATGATAACTGAAAAAGTATCGTTCCCAAAATTCGATAGTGGTTTCATCAAACTATTGTCTACATCCTGACATTAACGATTTCCTCAGGGTAGCTATTCTGTATCGGTGTGATGTGATGTGAGCACGTGTTTTCATGAGAAAGTGGGCGGAGTTCTCTTGAAAATCAAAATAGCGTAACTGTGGGAGCGGTCACATCACGCAAAAAACTTGCTTTTCTTGGTAAACTGTGAGGGAACGGGCCGTTCGCGCGTGAGAGGATGAAAGTATAACCTCACTTTTGGGCGAACTGTCATTTTATTTGGATGCTGGTGGTCTAATATTTGTTACCTTGATTAAACGAGGAATTTTGTGTTATTTAAAGTGTGGGAATTATGAAAGGCGATGAATATTAGCGTTGTACTAACTGCCAATGAGGAACTAAGAGTTCTTCAGATTGCTGAAAATGCTAAAAAAAAACATTATCTTCATTACATGACCAATCCCTTTGGCATAGCAGATAAGGCTTTTAAAATTGAGTTAATAAAGAACTTGCTTGGGATATTATACAATATATTATACAAGTGGGGTTATGTACAATGAAATTATTATATCACAAATTTTCACCCCAGGGACAGCAGTAAGGATTTCCATGTTTTCTTGGCAACTTTTGGTGAACTGATTTGTAAATATTTGACATACGTTCTAGTTGTCCTTCCACCAATTCAATGAAAAGAGGTTGGAACGGATTTTGATGTCACTGTTCATTATCCATCAGAAAATATTTTAACAGAGAGAACATATTTTTTGCAAACTACTTCGTATTCTTCGGACGTCAAAATGTCCAATCTCAATTTTCGATTCTGGGCCAGTTGTAGTAACCTCGTCCATATTTTAAATGGTGAGATTAATTTAATACTGGTTCCAACAGTTAGTCAACATTTCGGGCCTGTAATACTCAGGGTGACGTATCGAATAAAAAATAAAACATTACATTAAAATCAGTTACTTGGATTGATAACTGATTAAACAAATCAACCTGAGGTAAACATCTGAAAATTTGGATAAATATACGACTACATTTATTTTCAAACGTTTAATATTTTTCATTCAGCATTAGTCGCGACATTTTAAATCGCTCTTGTATCATATAATTAAATTCACGCAAAATAAGTGATCTGATATTTTTATGAATCCGAAGTTTTTAACTCATAAGTCATAATAGCGTCTAATGCTTATAGACCAGTCAGTAATTGGATATGCTTACTTTTAGGGCTTCGGTACACTAATACAAAGTTGGTAGATGCAGGAACTGCATACACTATTAACCTACTGTCCACGTTAGGTCATTTCAATTAAAACTTGTCTATTAAGGTTTGATACAAGTCACTTTTTTTGGTTGTTTCAAGGTTAAAATGGCCATATAATGCAACTTATATAACACTCGACTAGAGCTTTCATTTGACCCCAACTACATATACTTTGGTCGTTTCACATTAAATGAATTCGAGAATGAATTCTTTAAAAATGATTCTTTAATATTGGTAAATTTCTTGACATTGATTTTTTAAACATCTTGTGTTACTAAGTGTTTGTAAGGGTCATTTTTAGTACATATCTGAATTTTTTGTTCTTAATCGTATTTTGAGTTAAGCATGTTTGAAGTATTTAAGGTTTTTCCAAAATGGAGTTAACATATAGTTCAGTTACTAAAGGCTAAGAACAGTTCGAATCGAGGGGAATAAAAGACGGCTGAAATTCGGTATATGATATTTAAACGGCACAAATATTTTGCATCTTTGCATAATAGTTTTCCATTTAAGTGTGCCATGACGGTTCCTATGTATTCTAAATGACCCGTCTAATGCACAAAAATCGAAATTCCGTTAAAACACTAAATTACGTGATTTATGAGCAAATAAAATTCACCAAAATTGTTTTTGGGGCAAAATTTTTTTCAAATGGAACCATATCGGTACCGTGGTACCATTATTAGTACTATTATAAGGCATTTATTCATATGTCGAATTAAAATGTGCGATAAATACAAACAAAATTACAACTGAAAGAAAATAAGAAAATACAGTTTTTTGTCAAATGTTTGTTGGTTTAACGGTGTTCTCATTGTGTCTTTAAAAATTGTTTAAAATTCTTGTTAATTGTGTTCAAAATGCCGCGCAAATTTATACAAGTGATGAAAAAGTGGACATGGTAATTATTGGGGGAAACTTAAAAAAAGGCAATTGTAGCTATGGACTTTTATGGCCGACGATATCCTCATAGACAATGTTCACCAAAAAATTATTTTAAACGTGTTGAAAACCAATTCCGAAGAGAGCCCAACAATGATCCCGAAGAAAACTTCATTATTGACGAAGGAACGGAAATTAAGGTTTTGGCTCGAATAAAAGTTAATAGGACTGTATTAAGGCAAGTTGGGTTTGAATTGAACATCAGTCACCAAACAGTAAGCCGAATTTTGCACAAATACCACTATAAATCTTTTAAATACCAATTGCACGAGCATTTGTACGAAAGTGATTACGAACGTAGGATGGAATATTGCAATTGGATTTTGTATAATAACGTTGGCATAATCGGTTGCATTAAAAAAGGTTTAATTTGCAACACTGTTATAAAAATAAACTGACAGTTTATCTATTTTTCCATTAAGTGCGACATTTCCATGGACATTTCTATCACGCTGAAAGAGCCATTTACAAACCGCTTCTGCATATTTAGAAATTCAACTCTCAGACCGCACTTCTTATTTGGTTTTAAGGTGTAGCGGCTTATACAGCGCATACGCAGAAGCTACACAATATTAGGAGAACATTGCGTAAAGGATATATTGTCCTTCGACGGGGATATACAGCAGTCAATTCCTTCGTTTATTTAATGTTAAGCAAGTAGGCGGGGTTTATTGTTTTTAATGATTTCTACAATACGGCGATATTTTTAGCGTTCAAAAAATTACTGAAGTAAGTTTATTAACCAAGTACAAAACTCACTTTAAAATAAAAATTTCATTAGTATACTTGAATAATGTATTTTTTGTACATTCAACAACTTGTATTCTTTGTTTCATCAATTTGTAAATAATTAAATAACATTACAATTCATTTATAAGTACAACTATTTGTTACAAATGCGTTACTTTGAACGATCATGAAGCAGTCCAAGTGTAAAACGTATTCTAACAAAAGTAGGCAACAGGATCAAATTTTCTTAGAAAATAATACATTATGCAAATAGATACGTGAATAGCCTGAAGTAATTTCATGTCTAACATTATTTTTGTTTCAAGTCACAACACAAGTCAAGAGAAAAATATCTCAGACTGGCACGCTATTCTCTCTTAGGCTTTCATCAAATTCTCCACTGAATTAATCTGGTCAAGCGTCTAGGAATTTGCATTGCAAACAAAATAAAAAATCACTGGAATTCCGAAGTTTAGATTGGTTACATAAACACAACGATTTACTAAATCTCCATTTCGTACATAGGAAATTTAAAATAGCATAAAATTAATGTAAAATACTGCCAACAATATAAAACATTTAACAACCACTTTTATTTGAAACATCAAAAAGTAGACATTATTAAAATATTTATATTTTGTGTGTTAGCATAAAAACATAAAAACATCGACGTAATTAGAAAATAGTATAAGGTATGTCACTTTTTTGAAAATGCTAGTGTTCAAAACCAAAGAGGGCTAAAAGTTTTAAAGCGAAGAAGGGTGTTCCAAAGTGTGATGTCGAAGTTTCTTAGCACCGAATTTAAACAAAATGTACTCAGTATCAAGTAACTCGTTGTTTATAATGCATTCATCCAACAAAATGAATTGGACCTTATAAAGAATGAGAAATTACACAACAGCTTCTTTCTATAAAGCGAGACAAATCTGCTTATTTAAAATTTCAAGAAGAGCATGATGAATTTAAGGTATGAAATTCATTCGAGATTGATATTCAAATTAATAATAATAATAATAATAATAATAATAATAATACAGAACTATGCGATAATATGGCAGATCCTGATGTAAACAATCATTTCCTTTCTGCGTTCAATTTCGAGAAGATCGATCAGGATGTCCTGAACTTTTATAGATACTGTTGATTTAACGAAGCTATGAACTTCACACTTGTTAGTGTTGAAGACATTAACAGTATAATTTTGGAATTTAAGTCTAATTCTATCTTTGCGCTCAATTTAGAATGCCTTATATGACATATTTTTAGTCAATATTAGCTATTAACAGATTTATTTCTAAAAATGTGGAAAGAAGCTACAGTGTTTCTAACACCTAAAGTCAGTAAAACCTATCCAGTTGCAGCGATTTAAGACTTACTTATGCATTTTCAATAAAATTCTTGAAAAATACTTGCCTCTCCAATTAGAAACATATCTTTCTCAATATCACATTTCCCAATTATCAGTCTGGATTTAGAACAGGACATGGTATCACAACTACCTTAAGTAGGGAAAGAATGAGAAGCGGCATGTACCCCCCTCCATACCTCCCTGTGTACCCCCCACTCTTCGCCCCCCCACCTTAATGTGATTGGTCGATAGGAGGGGATAAACTCCGCCCACCTTACCGTGATTGGCCGATAGGAGGGGATAGGCCACGCCCACCTTAACGTGATTGGCCGATAGGAGGGATAAGCCATGCCCCACCTTAACGTGATTGGTCAATGGGAGGGGATAGGCCACGCCCACCTTAACGTGATTGGCCGATAGGAGGGGATAAGTCATGTCCCACCTTAACGTGATTGGCCGATAGGAGGGGATAGGCCACACCCACCCCAACGTAATTGGTCAATAGGAGGGGGTAAGTCACACCTGCCCTAACGGGATTGGTTGATGGGTGGGAGGTGAACCCAACACAATTCTAAATGTGGTGGGAGGCGTATACATTTATCACCATCGAGATTGTCATTAGTATTCATATGTTAACAGTATTTGGTGAAACAATAAAATTTTTAACTATTCAAGATGGTCGAAAGCCGTAGTGTCTTGCCTGAACTGAAATTTGATTTAGTTAATAATTTACCTTCAGCTCCTCAGAATAAACATGATTTAGTGATACTTGGTGAAAGAAGGTATAAACTAAATAAATCGAGAAGCAAATATGTGTCAACGGGATTATCAAGTGACTTCCGTTATAACCCGTGTGTGAAACTAAGTGGAAACAAAAATGATGCAATAATTTTTACCGAGAACGAGTGGAGTCATTTTCTGACATTTCGAGAAATTGTTAACAATTTTATATACACCAACGATAAAACACAACCAATAGACGCTGGTGATTTCCTTATTCAATTTGAGCAATTCTCCAATTCCAGAGTTGTAAAAATTGTAAAGAATAACTCATACGTATACTTGGGTTATGAATCAATATGCAAGTTGTGGGAAGTATTACCACTTGTCAAGTATAGCATTGATATGTTAAAAAGACAACAGTTTATAAATTATTTCAAGAACGTGCAGAGAGAACTACAACGTCAAGGGGGAAATATATATGAAAATGCTGTAATCCTTATTCAACAGAGTATGAATTGTAATAATGAAAATGTTTCTATGCTCATGGAGTTAATTTACATTTATCCAGAGGTGTTCGAAGTGGAATATTTTGGTAGGGCATAAAGGTGAAGAAAGCAATATCTAATTTAGTGTTACTAAGAAATTTTAGCCGTTGATCGATTGTACTTTGATATAAAAAAAAAGTTGCATATTGTAGGTCCTATTTTAGTTAGTAACCATAGAAATATAGTGATAGATTTTGTAATCTAATGTAAACGAAACTCATTTACATGTTATCTTATACAATTTTATAAAAATATGTGAAAAAGATATAAATAAAAAACACTTATTACTTAAAATTTGTTTTATTAAAATAAAAAGACATATATGTACAGATTATATTTACTCATACAATTTGATTTTTCGAAATCCATGAATTATGTCGACTGTTTAACCCAAGCCATTTTACATAGAGTTTATTCCCCTTTTTTCTGATAATCTTCTCCACAAGATATATGTCAGGATATTTTACTTTCTGTAATTCATGCTCGTAAAAACCTCCTTGAATTTGACCCCCTTCCTGATCTTCCAAGAGATATGTTCTAGGATTACTTCTATGGATTTTTCTGATTTGAAAAATTTCATTTGACCAATTAGGTGTATAACCTTTTGAAAATGCTTCTCTATATTTACTAATTCTTACATAATCATTCACCTTAAATTTTTGTTTTCTTGGATCCACTATTTTCAGATGGTTATAGGCAGTTCGCAACAATCGTTTCTCATCTTTCTCTTTAACATTTATTGGTTTCATTCCAATAGTCCTGTGTTTGGTGTTATTGTATTCTGTAACAGTATCTGATAAGATATCTAACCATTTGTAATTTCCTTGTAAGCTGAACTGCCTCCACATTTTATTTTTTAAAGTTCTGTTTACTCTTTCTACAACACTCGCTTTAAGGTGTGTGTAAGAGCTGTAGTGGTTAATTTTCCACTTATCTATTAATTCTTTAAATTTTTTATTGTAAAATTCCTTGCCCATATCTGTCTGTAAATTTTTGGGTCGTGCATTCATCTGCGATAAGATCTTGTCCATCGCTCGTACAACTTCGTTTCCACTTTTATTTTTCACAGGTTCACACCAAACAAATTTTGAAAATACGTTAATAACCACTAAAATATATTTATAACCTTTATTTATTTTAGCATACTTAATCATTTCAACAAGATCTGCTTGAACAAGATCATTAAGACCTTTAACAACTACTCTTCTTCTTTTAAAGTGCTTTCTAGCAGGCTTATGAATTTCATTGACTATTTCCTGTTTAATGCTACTCATCTTTGGTTAACGGGCACTGCAGAACAATTTGAACGTATAGCGGATCTTTATTCTTTGCATAGAACATAAGCTTATCTCCAATATTTATGAATTTTTCCACAAGTTTTTCTGTTCTAACTTCTTGAGTGTTTAAGAAAACTGTGGTATCGACTGGTGAAATTTCTATATTTTCAATTCTACCAGATACAGGAAATTTGTATTCTGTTGTAGTATTTTCTAATGTGTAGATACTAAGACTTTGAGATTTCTGTAAACGACCACGTATATTTATAATACATTTGCTATGATGTGAAGATGGCTCGCAGATGTAAAAAGGTGATGTTCTTGGGGGTGAGGTTAAGACAGGTGAAGAGAAAGTTGGTTCAGAATACGGAGTGATTCTCTTCCCCAACATGTGCCTTCCAAATTTATCAATAGGCATGGTTAACAGATCTAAAGTTTTACACTTAATGAGGATCTAACTTTCTTCACATACTATTTATCGTATTATTTTAGCTTCCCTCAATTCTTCTATTATTGATATTATTTCATTATTATGTCCATTATTCCCTCCTAGTTGTGAGGCTATTAGGAGTCTTAAACGATCTACAATTTCATTATAGTCATCAAAATGCTTATATTCAATTTTTTTGTTATTAAGCTCCATCATTTTCAGACTTCCACCTTTTTTCCTTGACTTCTCGTTTTTATCAATTGTGATGAAGGTAGTGAACTGGATCTCGACCTTGGTACTATAGCTGGTAAAGTAGAGGGTGGTTTTATTGAACTAGTTTTCTTAGCCGCCTTTTCTCTTGCCATCGAATGCAAACTAGTAATTCGTGGCTTTATAATGTTTATAAATTTAGGAGCATTTGATGTAGATAGGCCTTTTTCCGGATTGTAACCTAGGTAATGAGCATTAGTCCTTCTAATAATATCAATATATTGGTCCACATCAGTTGCTCGATGTCCTGCTGGAAGTTTTTTAAACATCAGTTCATACAATCCAGGCGTACCGGTATATTTATACTGATCATTAATTATAAAATCAGCTCCATCAAAATCAATGGTAGAGTCACCAATCGCAAATTTTTCTGTACGCGGGTCAAAGTAAACACCAAAGGTATCATCATACTCATTTTTAACATCTTCAATTTTACTGACTATATACGCTCGTGGTAGCGGTTTTTTGAATTGTTCTAAATAACGGTCCTGTTCTGTCAATGTTGTTGTATCTGTTATCGGTGCTGGAAATGTTTCATCAAAATAACTTTCGCCGAATTCAGGTCTAGATGTAGAAGGATCATACTGAAATGTTTCATCTTCTAAATTGATAGGAGCGGTTGTACGGTAATATTCAAGAGGAGTTTGACCAATTGATCGAGTGTTTAAACTGTCGCGGTTTATTTCTTCCTTTAGCTCATTTTTCAAATAAGGTTTTGGCGAAGCACTTTCCGTTTTAATTAGAGTTGACACCAAATCTTTAATAGGTTGAGTAATTGGCTTGTAAGTTTTCTCTAACTGGGACTGTGATTTGTCAATATCTCTTTTCAAACTTTTATATTTTTGTTTTAACGCCTCTCTTGTTCTTAAGAGTTGGACTGCTAATCGGTTATCCATGATTACTGACTGATATCATCCAGTGTCTTAACTTTATATATGAATAAATTTATCGAATCCTTTTCGATACTTTCCAGAGTTAATAGCGCAATCTTTATCTATTACGACAAATCCATATTTATCTTTCCAACAAAATGAACAGAGCTCTTTGAAATCTTGAAAACTCATATCGACATTTACGTGATCATCATAAATATGTTTCAAATTGGTCATATCCTGAGGGAATATCACAATAAGGTTAGAATTATCTCTACACAGTTGTTTTGGAGCAGCGCTGTACGTCTGACATAGATAAAAACAATCAGTGTTTTTATGACGCCCAAAACAAAAATAACTTTTAATGATATTTTGATTACAAGTAGCTAAATCATCGAATATTATCACTGAATTCGGTTTTATTTCTTCTGGAGGTATTACTGCATCACCATCATTATATTCGAAATATCCAATTTCATTTAAAGGTTCCATTAGCATTCTTAAGTATTCATATTTTGGTTGATATAGGGACTTAGAATATAAGTATATGTTTTCAAAACGTAAACCATTCGGATGTTCTAACAGACTAAGCATAACGTTTGTCTTTCCACATCCTGAACTTCCAACCAGAAGTCCTCGTTTCGATTGTCCACCAAATAAGATACCATGCTTTTGAATCGTGCTGGTCATGGAAACGTGATCATGATCTGCTATTGGTAGAGCCGTTTCTTGTTGATGAATCCGCATTTCAAGCCCCTACTAATTAATGTCTGTTTCTGAATATTCTGAAGTGGAATTTTATTACAATAAGAACTATAGCAAACTGACTGCACACCGCATCCTGCCTGTATATATATAAGGGTGTCTAACAAACATGTTTCATTTGTTTACACCATTTGTGTTATAATGGTTCGAAGAAAGGGTTCTCCATTCAGTAAAGCTGAAAACGCTAAGAAGAGAGGACGTGGTCTGCTTAATAAAATAATTAATAAACTCCCAGTAGAGTTGCATTTACCTGGTTATAATTATTGCGGGCCTGGCACTAAACTTTCAAAGCGATTACAAAGAGGAGATAAAGGAATTAATCCATTGGATGAGGCGTGCAAAAAACATGATATAGCTTATTCTAAATATCAAGAGGTGGAACAAAGAAATCAGGCTGACAGAGAATTAGCTGAAGTCGCATTTAAACGTATAAAAGCAGCTGACTCAGGTTTTGGTGAAAAAGTTGCTGCGTTGGGAGTTGGTGGGGTGATGAAATTAAAAAGTAAGTTAGGAATGGGTCTTAAATGTCGAGGAAGTCAGGTCTCAAAGAAGAAAGGTGGACAAGTAAATGTAAAAGTTGGTGTAAAGAAAAAAACAAAATCAAAGAAACGGAGACGAAGAATTCTAGATGCCCCAAAAACAGGTGGATTTCTACCACTTTTATTGCCTCTTTTGGGGGCACTAGGAGCTTTAGGAGGGGGCATAGCCGGCATTTCCAAATCAATCAATGACGCTAAAACAAATCGTGAACAGGTTGCTGAACAAAAGAGGCATAATTTAGCAATGGAGCAAGCCACAAAGGGGAAAGGTTTATATCTAGGTCCTTACAAAAAAGGTTCTGGATTTTATTTGAAGGCATATCCAAAAAACTCCCAATAAAGCTGCCACGCCGACCACTCACTAATTTAGATCTAATGAAATATTCGAAAATGCTTAAAATTCCTCATTTTCGTGACATCTTTATGAGGGATACGCTTCCTAAAAAAATAAAGAAGAATGAGAGTGGTATAATAAATCTAGATACGAATGATGGAGAGGGGACTCACTGGGTAGCGTATGTAAAGAAAAACAAAGAAATAATTTATTTTGACAGTTATGGAAATTTGAGACCTCCAGAAGAATTAATAGAATATTTTTTAAGTGATGGCAGCTTGAATACAATCAGATATAATTATGACTCTGTGCAAAATTATAATTCATATATCTGTGGGCATTTATGTTTATTTTTTTTGTATAATCAATATTAATAGCATGGTGGGAGGTGAACTCCACCTGATGTCATCGTAGATCATTAATTCATAGGAGAAAAAGAGTAGAATAGCCACCTACCACGCATTTCTTAGTGAGTGGTGAGCAGTGAGGCTCCCTAAATTAATTGCGATATTGTGTATTTACAATTCCTTTGATATCATGCAGAAATTGGCATCCAAATTTTACAATAAAAATAATTGCATGATAGATTTCTCGATTATATCAAACAATCCTGTAATATATAAGTCGTTCGATGAACGTTTATTATCATTTGAAAAATGGAATGGTAGCGTGGAACCATCAGAACTTGCACTGGCAGGATTTTATTACAGTGGCTGCCATGATATAGTCTGCTGTTTTTGTTGTGGAGTCGAGATTTATAAATGGGAGGCTTGTGACAAACCTATAAATGAACACTTGAAGTATTCAGCAAATTGTTCTTATGCAAAATTAATCAGAAGCCTATTGTTGCGAAATATAAAGGAGCACACGTATATAACAAAAAATCATATGGTTGGTTCTAGAAGAGGATTCATGTGGTTTGTTACCATAGGCTTACATGTAATAAGTATTTATATGTTTATGATACTTATATGCTTATAAAAAACAATATATATATATATATATATATATATATATATATATATATATATATATATATATATATATATATATATATATATATATCTGTACTACTATATTAGATATTATGCCTGTCTGCACATGGATTTGTCTCAGATGTAAAAGTGTTTTAGAGGAATATAATGCACCCATGAATAATAAAATATATACTGTTTGTAGCAATTGTGATCTAAGTGATAGAAGGGCATGTGCTGCCTAGAATGTAACTTGGAGTGATTTATAATAAATACCTTAATAATAAATAATTTGTTTCAATACTCTTTCCAATTACCCACTTTTCCTCATAATTCAGTTCTATAGTTATACTTCAAGTAGTGATTTTTCAAATAATAATAATAATTAATTTTTTCAACTTCATTCTACCAGCTTTAAGCATTTCCCAAATTTACCCCGGATCCCCCACCCTCCCTAAATTATATATTTTCTTGCAACTTACGTATACTATATAAAATAATAAAACAGAAAATAATTTTAATTTTTTTTATTAAAAAAAACATATTCAGAGATATATACAGATTTAAAAACATGCAAAAGGAAACTACAAAAAAAGTTTAAATTTAAAATCTTACAACTAACTAAAAACTAAATACAATAAAAACTATACTAATAAACTACTAACTTACACTATTCAAAGCCTGGTGGCATTTTACCAACAAAGTTCTTGCACTTATCCAGCTCCCGATCAACTGCACCGACTTTCGCCTCCAGCATATCAGCCATTTCAGCAATGAGTTGCTGCCGGTGGCGAAGTCGGTGCAGATGCTGGAGCATCTTGGCCTTCGCTAGATTTAGTCCATGGCCGTATTTCTTAGCGTTCTTTACCAGGCACCCCCGCACTTCACATTTAAATTTGTTTTTTTCTTTTTGCACTACCGCCTCCTGCTTATTTATGTCATCGCGCACAAGATCCAGCCAGCCATCCAACTCGAACTGTAGGAGAGGCTCATCGTCAGCTTCTATGGGTGCCGTCCTCGCAGATCTCTCTCCTGTTGTAGCATTCTCTTCGGAGGACGACACCGCTGAAGGAGGAATCTCCACAGCCGATTTTGGCTGTACTATAAGAAAAAAATAAAGTTAGATATCTAATAATTCAATACCGAAGAAGTAGTACCTGGATGTAATGGCCCCGACGGTGCCCCAATTGGCTTGAGGTCCGTGAAAGATCCAGCGATGACCTCGATGCCGGACCCGATACTGCGGGCTGACCGCTCCCGGTTCATGAGCAGGGCCATCTCCTCCTCGAAGGAAACGTCAGTGAACTGGTCGGCTTCAAATTGGTATCCGGACATGCTTTTCAATTATTGTATTCAAATCTGTTGAAATAAAAGATTTACTTACTTACTTACTTACTTACTTAATTTACTCAATTTACTTACAGCAGGAAAAAACGGTACAACGGCAAGTGTGAAGTACGGTGCACGAAAACGCGGGAATAAAACTAAAAGACTTAAAAATTAACACTAAAAAACAACTAATTATAACTTAAAAATAACTTACACTCAAACAAACTGAAAACAAATTAAAAATAACAAGCAGATTGAAAAAACTCGGAAAAATATATATAAAAAAAAATAAAAAACGGAATTTAAAAAAATGGCGAAAAAAAAACGGGCGAGAATACAGTACAAAATGTCAGTACAAAATGAACTGTTAAAATTCATAACTGAATTTTACTTTAAATAAAGTTCCACCCCAAACTTATTGCTGGTAGGGAGATGGATATGCAGTGTGAGTGAAATGAACTGCAATGTATGCAAGTTGAATAAACTGCATTAAATTAATAATATACATAAATCACCCATTATTGCAAAGTTGGCAAGGTTAGTCACCTGTGGTGTGATTGAACATTTTCTGGGATTATATTACATTACAAGTCTATTGACATGTGATTTAACAAAATGTTCAAATTATAACTTATTAAACAATTAAAAAAGATATTATTGCATGGGTTTAATGCACCACAAAATATTCCAGTTTTGTAGGTGAAAAGGATGACTGAACAACAAAAATACAATTATTAGCAAGATAAATGCAGAGGGTCCTCTATAAATATTTTTCATAAGCAGCTTTATAACTAAACAAACAAATAAAATTCGAGAACTGCACCTTTTGTTCAGCATTGAACTATTTTTGACTAGCTCAATAATCAAATAAACATTGAATACACAAAACATACCTGACTAGCTCTTTTCAAGAACAAAGAAATACGGCAAACCAATATTAGGATTTAATATATAATATAAAATATATTTTCCACTACTTAAATTTAATTCTGCGGCTATTCTGTCTCATTGATCATTTTGGTTTAGAGACTGATATTTGAAGGATCGTTGTATCAATTTACCACCTAAAATATTATTAAGCTTGCTTAGTTGTGTTATTTTTACTAATTACATTCTTGATTTCGAAACAATTTTGAATAATATCAAAACTATTATCAAGCCCCTAAAATAATTTTTAGCTGACTGATTTTTTGAGTAATTTTTGTAAACTTTGAAAGCATTTATGGAGGCTCAAATTACCAACAGATGCCAATTTTTGCAAGATTTTACCTTGAAAGCATTTGTTCTCCTGGCTTGCTCAAATTATTACTTTAATTAAGTGGTGGGGGTGGTGGGAGGTATATAAAGAAAAATGTGTAATGGATTTACTCATTAATATCAGATTTTTCTTAAATACAGTTATTTCGTATCGAATATACAACTATAATCTACAATGCTGTGTCCTCAGTGTGGAAAACAATTTTCATCAAAAAGTAGCTTGTCCCGACATCTCCGGGAAAGCTGTCCCTATCGAGAAATAAGTGCCCATAGTGCTCCGAAAAGAATCAAACTAAATAATTCACCAGCCAAAAAATATAATAAGGAATCCGAAAATCTTCCTGGCCCTTCTGGTGTGCAGCATCATGCTAAGAAATGTAATAAGGAATCTGAAAATCTACACAGCCCCTCTGGTGGTCATACAAAAGCTCGGGAAGTTATTATTAATTGCCCACAATGTTATGAAAAAATGCCTAAAAATAAATTAATGGGACATTTAAAAAGTTCATCTCACAAGAAAGTCATCAATATTGTGGAAGATGGGGTAGAAAAACTTCAGAGTGCATTCAAGAACCGAATTTCGAGCTACCGTTTTTCCACAAAGAATCAGTGTACAGATATCACCGAGTTCTTGGAAGAAGTAAAAATGAAAGTTATTTCAGTTATTGAGAAATATATTAAAATATTCTTCAGCTTAAAAATTAATATGGAATTATTTGGGCTATACGTTATTGAGGAGAAAGAAATGTCGGACATAAAGTCATTCAATACTATGAATAAAGTTGTGACGTACTCAGTGAATGTATTAAACTTGTATAATGAGTTTAAAGAGGAGATCATAGAGAAAGCTTCAACCTTTCAGGAGCGAGACTCAGGTATGTGTAACCAAAATTTATGTCAATCACTGTTAACGTATGGTTTCTGCAGTTTAATTTTTTTTCTTACATGGTTATTAATTATTTTTTAGGATGGGCTCTGAAGCACGTTAGTTTTCTTGAAGTGAACCTCAACAAATACAACCCGTTATTCGCATCATCCTACATTAGGCTACCTAAATCTATTGAAAATAAGAGAGCTGTTTTAAATATTCAAAATAATGATGACAAGTGTTTTGCTTATGCCGTCAATGCTGCAATCTTTCCAGCCAATGGACCTCCACATGAAGTATCGTCTTATCCTCATTATACAACATTGCTAAATTTTGAAGGTATCGATTTTCCTGTTAAATTAAATGATATTCATAAATTTGAGATTTTAAATAATATCTCTATAAATGTATTCGGGGTAAATAATCAATATAAAGATGGTAAAATGGTCAGTGAGATTGTAGGCCCCTTACATTTCACAAATAAAAAACAAAATACACACGTAAACCTATTACTCATTGCTGATGTTGAAGGTAATACTCATTACACCCTTATTAAAGATTTGTCACGATTAGTCACTAGCCAAAGATCTAAACATCACGGTAGAAATTATATTTGTGATGGTTGCCTACTATTTTTTAATTCTCCTGAGAAATTGTATGCTCATGAAAGAAATGACTGTAATCATTTATGTACTATTTTACCCGATACAGATCCACAAATCAATAAATGTGGGGAACTAATTGCAGGAAATATCCTGAAATTTGTTAATATTGAGAAACAATTGCAGCTTCCTTTCGTTATATATGCAGATTTCGAAAGTTTATTAAAACCAATTCATTACAATGAACCATCTGATACTAAATCATTCTCAGTTAAAACGTACCAACATGAGCCGTATTCATTTTGCATCTACTTAAAGTGTACTTTTGATGATAATTTGTCCAAACTTGAATATTATCGAGGTGTTGATGCTGTGGAAGTATTTGTGAATAAATTGGATGAACTTGTCTTACAATTATACCAAAATCACTTAAAAAATATAGTTGAAATGAAACCATTATCACAGAATCAACAAGATATTTTCAATAATAGTCAAACTTGTCATATCTGCGATAAACCTTTTGAGAATGGTGATGAAAAGGTGCGTGACCACTGTCATCTTACTGGTAATTTTAGAGGAGCTGCTCATTCTCACTGTAATTTAAATTTTAAAATACCCAAATTTGTACCAGTATTCTTTCATAACTTAACTAATTACGATTCACATTTATTTATTAAAAAATTAGCTTTAAAACAAGAAAGTATACAAGTTCTTGCACAGAATAAAGAAAAATATATAACGTTTTCCAAACAAATTCTTGTAGATAAATCTAATGATAAAAAACCAAAGAAAATTTTCATAAAATTAAGATTTGTTGATTCTTTTCGCTTTTTACCAGCATCTTTGGATAAACTAAGTCAAACGCTAGAAACACATCAATGCCTCGAAGTAAGAAAATTTTATACCGATGACAGACAATTCAATTTATTAAGACGTAAAGGTGTCTTTCCATATTCCTACATAGATTCGCTGGAAAAATTGGATGATGCCGAATTACCATCACGGGATGAGTTTTTTAATATCTTGAGTGGTGAGTCAATTTCTCAGGAAGATTATGATCGAGCATGTGATGTGTGGCATACATTTAATTGCCAAACTCTTGGCGACTATTCAGACATATATTTAATATCAGACGTATTGCTTCTTGCTGATATTTTTGAAAATTTTCGACAGATATGCCTACAGACATATAAATTAGATCCCGCACAATATTTAACAGCACCATCCTTGAGTTGGGATGCAATGTTACGAAAAACTCGCATTGAGCTGCAACTTCTAACCGACATTGATATGCTTCACTTTTTTAGAAAGGGAATACGTGGCGGTGTTAGTCAATGCAGTAATAGAAAAGCCGTTGCAAACAATCCATTCATTCCCAACTATAATTCGTCAGAACCAACGTCATATATATTATATTTGGACGCCACGAACATGTACGGTTCTTCAATGAGTCAATGTCTGCCGACAGGAGACTTTAGATGGTTGAATGATTATGAAATCGAAAACTTCGATTGTACTACTTTTGGTGATGATTCACCAAAAGGTTATGTACTAGAAGTGGATTTAGAATATCCGCAACATTTACATGATAATCATAATGATTTACCATTTTGTCCTGAAAACATTGTGCCTCCTGACTCCAAAAATTCAAAATTAATTCTAAATCTGCATGATAAACATAAATATGTTCTCCATTATCGAAATTTGAAACAGTGTTTGGAACATGGGTTAATACTTAGGAAAATATATAGAATCATAGAATTTTCACAATCTGCTTGGTTGAAAACTTACATCGATTTGAACACTGAACTTAGAAATTCTTCAAAAAATGCGTTTGAACGAGATCTTTTTAAATTTTTAATAAACTCAATATTTGGGAAGACAATGGAAAATGTTGACAATCGGGTTGATGTAAAATTAGTATCCCATTGGAGAAATAGTATAGGTAGTGTAGGTGCCGAAGGACTTATTGCAAAACCCAATTTTAAATCATGTACAGTATTTTCAGAAAATTTGGTAGCGGTGCAAATGTCCTTATTGAAAATATTTTATGATAAACCGCTCTTTTTAGGCTTCACCATTTTGGATATATCTAAAACAATAATTTATAACTTTTTTTATAACTTCATAAAAAAACAATATGGTGACAAAGCTTCTCTGTGTTACACTGACACGGATTCTTTAATTCTAGAAATTTACACAAATAATGTTTATGACGATATTAAAAAAAATATAGAACTATTCGACACATCAAATTTTTCGATTCCAAATGTACACAACATTCCGAAAACGCAATCAGTCATAGGGAAAATGAAGGATGAATACGCAGGTGTCCCAATAGAAGGCTTTTTTGGTACTGGGGCAAAAGCTTACTGTGTTAAAGTAAACGATAGCGTAACAAAGAAAGCCAAGGGTGTTACAAAAAGTGTTATAAAAAATCAATTACATTTAGTTGATTATAAACAAATAGTAGAAGACGGCGGTATCATATATCGAAAAATGTATGTATTCACTTCACATCTGCATACAATATATACCGAGTTGAAAAATAAAGTTGCGCTTTCCGCACAAGATGATAAGCGATATGTTATACCTGGAAGCACAAAAACTCTAGCATGGGGGCATTACTCTATTCGTAATTTATACGATAACACTGACCATAATACAGCTGAAGATAATTTAACGATTCTTTTAAGATTAGCTAATGAGCTTATTGAACAGGAAAATCATGATATCGACTTTGACTTAAATTTATTGTAAGTTTTTTGTTTGTTTTAATGTAAAAATTATTTGTAATTTCAATTTACTAAAAATTTTTATTTTTTTATATTAATATTCATTTTTTTGTTTGTATAGAGATATACGAAATAACTGTATTTAGGGAATGTCTGATATTAATCAAAAGTTTTTTGTTTGTTTTAATGTAAAAATTATTTGTAATTTCAATTTACTAAAAAAATTTATTTTTTTATATTAACATTCATTTTTTTTGTATAGAGATATACGAAATAACTGTATTTAGGGAATGTCTGATATTAATCAAAAGTTTTTTGTTTGTTTTAATGTAAAAATTATTTGTAATTTCAATTTACTAAAAATTTTTATTTTTTTATATTAATATTCATTTTTTTGTTTGTATAGAGATATACGAAATAACTGTATTTAGGGAATGTCTGATATTAATCAAATAAATGATTTATTCTTTTAATTTCATTTAGTTTTATTTCATATTCTATTATGCATATCACATTAGTTATTGTAATGACATTTATTTCCTATTTTTGAATCATATTTTACAACATACAATGTAAGTAAATAACAAGCTGCTGTCTTTACAAGTTGAATGAACTGCTGACTTTGCAACTATGTAATCCTGACTGTGTCAGTACAATAAACTGCTGATAGATTAAGTACAATACAGTGCTAACTTTGCAAGTTAAGTAATAGATGACATGTCAGTACAATGAACTGCTGACATAAGTTGAATAAAATATCTGATATGTAAGTGAAAAAATAAACTGTTAACTTTGCAAGTTGAATGAACTGCTGACTTTACAAAAGCGGGGTATTTCATGTGTATCTGAAGTAAAGTGGGAGGTGTGATCCTTCATTATAAAACTCGAACCTTAATTGAAGTCATTAGTTGATAGAATCCTATCAAAATCTTAATATTATCCGAAAAAAAAAAAATTGTAAAAGATGTGGATGTGTTATGTTAAGGAAGTTGAGATTACTGATTTGAAGAGTGGTGTTACACATTTAAGCCAGAAATTTTCAAATCTTCAGTTTGATGCAGAACATGAGGCAGTATATGGAATGGGAAGATTTTACTCTGATGATGAATGTAATGAATTAGCGAAGACATACGAAGTGGGTCATGAAGTTTGTGAGAAATTTTTGGATGAAAGAATATGTGAGCAGTGCCTTGTCCAGGAGCTGATGAAATTGGGTTTACATCAATTTCTGCATGTAATAAAACAGTACTTGAAGCCGGATCTTGAAAACATAGTAGATCAAGCAAATCAAGACAAGGATAATTGCAGTATTTAGATAATATTTAATCTTATATAATTGTATTCAATATATTAATATTTTTTATTATAATCAGGTATTAAAAAATAAAAAAAACAACAAAAACCCATTTTAGTATTATTTATTAATACAGAAATAAAAATGTTCATACAAATAATAGACATTAGAAAGTGCACACATACATTTATTATTTGAATGATAAAAACATTTTGGGGTAGACTTTCTTAAAGTTGGTCGTTCCGCAAGTTCTAATACAGGTTGATGGATAAATTGTCTGATGTAGTTTGCTTTTTCATTTCCTTTTACATAAACACAATCTACCTCTGAAGTCAAATTTTGAATGATTTTGCTGAATGAGTGTAGTGGTGTAAATCCATCACACCATTTAATACCATGGTGATTTCTTGTTAACCAGTGAACTTGTTTTTGTAAGTCCGGTGAAAGCATCTCAAATGCATAAGGTGGTTTAAAGATATAGTGACACGTTTTCATTCCATCATATGCTGCTAGCTCCTTAACAATAAATTTATTGTTTTCTAGTTTAAATCCTTGAATATCCACAAGTATCATCATATTTTTAAATTTTGCAGTTTTTTCAAAACTTCTTTCTTTCTGCAATAAAATTCCACTATTTTTTTTAAATGTCTCAGTTTTCTTCTGTATTCTTTCAACAGTCGTGCATATTCTAATCTCATTAGCATACTAACTTAGTTCGCACTATTTTTTTACTTATGTCAGCAAAGAAAAAAATGTAATGAGCATTTCAATGTTGATGTACAATTTTAGTTAAAGGATTATAAGTGAAATGTTTCTCATGTAATATAAGGCAATATGCTGTAATATCCGAAGTGGTGGGGGTATCTGTCTCAAACTCTATTCTCATGACCACTGACCCCGTTTGTATAGCTTCTTTTTGGCGGGAACAATCAATATGCGTTATTGCTGCATAGTCCTTAAATTCTTTTGGATTAAGAATAGGCTGATTTGTTTTATGAGGGTAATAGGATTCTTGAAAAATTGCGAACATACCATAAAGTGTTGCATATTTATTGCTTTTAAAATCTAGGTATAGATCATTATATGGATATCTTTCGGAATTCAAGAAAACTCTTATGTTTCTAAGTCCACAGTCATCGAATTTACTCATATCAGTTGTAATTTTGCCTTTTCTGTCTTTTTGAAATGCTATTATTACATGCCTAGGAGTTTCTACCTTAGTAGACGTCTTGACAGGCCACGTATGTCTGCTTGAGGGAGGTAGCGATGGATATTCAATTAATTCCCAGCTTCTAAATTTTATAGGAAAATCTATATTTCGACTTATCAGTTTATTCAATCTAAGTTGTTCTGACATACTAACAGCGACATGTGGCACCCTCCAATATAGTTTACTAATAGTAATTTTTGGTTTTTCAGTATCATCTTCACTTGTAATGCTATCTAGATCATTACTGTTACGTATCAACACTAATTCTTGTCTCATATTAATGATAATCCTTCGGAAATCTTCAAAAAATCCGAGTAGTAATTTTAATGGAATGCAGACGTTGAAATTTCCATTTACATCGGCTATAATTTTGTCACCCACACCTTTTTTCTTTTTTGGAAACCATCCAGCATTTTGCATGGAAATACTTTCATTTTCATTGTATGATATATAATTTTTTAAGGTTGAAACTAATCCAACATTTCTCACTGCATCTATAACAATTCCATTCATTTCATATCTAATTTCACGAAACAAAAAAGCAATACCATTATTAATAAACTCCAATTTATTAGCTTCAGCTCCATTCTCATTCATTAGTTTTCCTTCGATGTATAAATAACTATTGCATGGTGCAGTATAAGCATCTAAATCTTGGATAGGAATTCTTATTTCATCATTATAATCCAAAGTTCCGGATATATTCGGTTGATATGTATGGAACTGATACTCAGAAACAGAGTTGTCGCTAAAGGGCTGATCAATAATATTCAGTAACTCCATTATACTAAAACTTCCAATCCAAGTGATTCTAAATACTGACGATTTTTTAATGTTAATCGTTCGATATTCTTTCTAGAACTGTTGATTTTCATATTCCTGACTCTTTTATATGGCTGATGTCTATAAATGGATGACGTTGAATTAAATATCAGCACCATCTTATTATTTGACTGATTTTCTAAGATGGAGTCTAACAGTTAAAGTTTCTTTTTGAAAATGAACTGGGTGCCCTTCTTGGTCGACTATTTTAACAGTGATGTTGCTGATAGTTTTAACGCTCACTGGGAAATAAATAATGTTTAAAGGTGACTCCACTATTTTATACCCAACAGGCACTGTTGGAAAGAACTGATGAATAATGTGTACAGGTTTTCCATTAAAAAAAGAACCTACTGCTATGTTGCAGTCGACACAGATGGTATTCACTTTAGATATTTTTACAACATCATCAGAACTATTGTTATCATTCACTTTTAACTCTCTTTTCTCGAAACCTAATACCGGACCTATTGAATCCTTCACATTAAAACTAATTTTCCTATTTGTTCGTATAGTGACTTTGGAAGTATTAATATCTGTGGTAATCCTGATAACTGCTTCATCATCTTCTTCACTTATTTTGTTCACCATGTATTTTATAATATCATCAATTTCATAGCACCCTTCAGGGATTTTAACTAAATGTTCATTATTTTTCCCCCACACAAATTTATTGTTGCTGTTATCAATATTTGGAATAATATTGTAAGTATCAAAATTGGTTAATCCAATTTCATAATCTACCCCGTCATCTAAATATATTGGTGGATTGAAATTGTAATTTAATACAGAAGATTCTCCACTAAGAAGGAAAGTAAATGACATATTTACACATTAACGACTTATTATGAAATGAATCTATGATATATGCATGAGATAGGTCCCTCCCATCAACCAATCCCGTTAGTGTAGGTATGGCTTATCCCCTCCCACTGACCAGTCAGATTACAGTGAGCATATCCTATCCCCTCCTATCGGCCAATCACGTTAAGGTGGGACATGACTTATCCCCTCCTATCGGCCAATCACGTTAAGGTGGGCGTGGCCTATCCCCTCCCATCGGCCAATCACGTTAAGGTGGGGCATGACTTATCCCCTCCCATCGGCCAATCACGTTAAGGTGGGCGTGGCCTATCCCCTCCTATCGGCCAATCACGGTAAGGTGGGCGGAGTTTATCCCCTCCTATCGACCAATCACATTAAGGTGGGGGGGCGAAGAGTGGGGGGTACACAGGGAGGTATGGAGGGGGGTACATGCCGCTTCTCATTCTTTCCCTACTACCTTACTGAACATCGCAGACGATATAAGAATGCTAGAACGTAAAACAGTTGTAGCACTGATCAGGGCCGGTTTTAAGAAATTTTTATGGGGGGGGGGGGGGGGTGTGAAATTGTTATAATGCCGAATGACTTCTTCTCATCTGGTCGGTCCTCTGTTTTATTTATATATGAAGGTCATTTAATTTTTTAATTTTTGGGATACAAAAAAATGTAAATCTGATTGAAGAAAAATCCTTTATGTTAAAGTAAAATGCAAAATATAAAAGATACAAAACGGTTATTCCTTATGTTTGTTGGGTATATTACCACTGTGAAAATATGTAAAAATATTGATGAAAAAAACCTCTGCGCCAAAAGGATCAGACAGAGAGTGGATAGTTCTTAATATTTTTAGTACAAAATGTCTCATCGGTCATTGTTGTTCTAACAAAATTTTTTATGAGTTTTGGTTTGCTGAAACTCCTTTCATTTGAAGCCACACTCACCGGCACCGTTTGAATTAAAGTACATAATTTGTAACAATAGTAGAATGATCTTTAGTTCATAGGCCTTTTCAACAATTTTATCTAGAGATGTAAGTTGTGGACATTGGTCGCTAAATATTTCTAATTCAGCCTGAAGGCGCTCTAAGTCTACATGGTTATCTGGTAGTAACTTTACTGCTACCTCTACAAGTTCTAAACTGCAATTGTGTCGACTTATTTCCGCGGAAACTCGCGATGTTGTACTTTTGATGAATCGAAGTGTCCTGTTCTCCTGTTTATTATATTATTACATTTCCAGCAATTATGACAGGGTACTATAGATGCACATATACTCGTGATCAACGCTAGAGGCTAGAACAGGCAGATTTGGCCTCGCTGTTGCGAGCTGCTGTGTTTAGAGGATGATTTTAAGTCAAATACAAGATACAAGATAGGGGTTGCTCGACAAGTAATAATTATTTATGACATTGAGTTTCTATTGTTTTGAGTTTTTCTATGATTTTATGTATATAATTGCCGAACGCTGAAAGTGCCGAATGGTAAACGATTTGCCGAATTGGCTTCAAACTTGGGGGGGTGTGACACCCCCCCCCCCCCATATCCGGCCCTGGCACTGATACTCCAAGGCTTTTTATTGATCGCTGACTATATGTTCAGAATTAAGTTATTATAACCTCAGTCGCAGGTCATAACAAGTGTGACACAAGGGTCCACTACTATTTATCATATATCAGATATTCATGGTTTTATCAAAGGTTAGAGAACTAACAAGATAGGACAGTCAGACGGAGAAGACGAAGACAGTAGTGTACTCCAATTTAAAGGAACGCGACATCCAGCGGAAACGGTTTCGGGATTTGTCGGTTAATTAAACGAATTTGACCAAGCTTACTAAAAGATAAGTTGGCTCATTAAAATCGACAAGTGCTACGTCACATATAGACCTCGATGACAGCTTGCTGCGTGTGGCTGTTTTTTCCTCATTTTATAGAAAAATGCTTCAAAATTATTCTTTCAATGTACAATTCTATCCTAACCAAACAGATACCTTACATATAAACATAGAAAAATACTTCATGTGACATATATTACAAAGCAACCTGTTTTTTTAGTGACCATGGCTACTGACAGTCAGTTGAGTTCGGTCGTTCTATCAGGACAGTGTTGTCCATTTCACTATTCACTATTGGCCTCTCTTTCTAATGTTACCTTCTCCGTCTGATTGTCACATTGTGGCAACTGCGCGAGAACTCCAATTTAACTGTCGAGGTCAATGGCGCCATTGCTAAAAGATAAAAAGTTTTCCGCCGGCTGTCCTATCTTGTTAATTCCCTAATCTTTGGTTGTATTGTAAACTCCGATATGCAATCATATGCCCATGATAGTCCCCTCATTTACTGCTTTACACATCAATTATCAATATGCTTCAACTTCAATAAATAAGGAGGGGCATTCAACAAATACTTCAGTAAAAATGGGCTATTTTTGGCCCCCTTTGTAATATTTATGAGACCGTCCTTACACGAACGTTCGTTTGCAAACCCTTCGCCCCTCTAAAAATTTTAGGACAAAAATTACACTTTCTAAAAAAAATTAACTTTCACTTTTTGTGAAACCCTCCGTCATCGTTCACTTTGTCAAATTTTTTGATTCGATTCATACCTATTGCAGATTTGCCAGAAGTCCCAACCTGAAGATTATCTCTCAAATTATCAGAAACAATGACTTTACGCATTATCAATGAAAATATTGAACATCCATTGAATTGCATTCCCCGTTTGAATGTTAAGATAAACCACTGATTAAGGATAATTTAATAGATATGTATAGCAGAAAGGAGCGAGGGGAGTGGCGGTTGTTTTTATCGGCTTTGACGACAAGTTTTCGACGACTTGCGTTTCCTCACCACACTATCTCTTGCCACTACCGAAATTTGAAAATAAAAATAGCGTTAAAATAAATGTTGAGTGAAACGTAATATTTTCTGGTTTATTTACTTTTCGGTTTTTATATTTTTCCTTTATTGTCTTTATTACTTGCGAGTTAAGTTAAAATATTTTATTACAATTATTCAGTTCAGTTGGTAAGTACCTAATTATATTATTATTATTATTATTATACACTGTTATTTCGTATTATATTTCAATGCATTCTCTTGTATCATTTAATTTGATTTTCTTTTTTCTTTTTATTTATTTTGTTTTTTTTTAAGTATATTTTTCTCTCATGTATCTATACTCTGGTAAATACGTATTTGAAATTAGACATTTTTTAAGTTATAGTATTTATTCCAAATATCTCGTAAAATGAATAAGTATGGTTTGGAGAAAAACCGCAAGATATAAACTTAAGCTGGTAAAATGAACTTTACTTTGATCTCTTTTTGATTTTATAAGATGGGTGTGGTGGAAGCTAGAGATTTTCGAACCTGCACACATTTTTATTTTCTATACTTAAAAATTACTGAATTTTAAGAGCTAGTATACTAAATTCTCTCGGCTTTAAGGTGGTATAATTCATTTTATTCTCATTTGACGTCAATGACCACACACAATTCTTATTGAAATTGGATCTCGGTTGAATTGGCTGAAAATTTGATGTAAGTGTTGTGGATTTTGACCTACTGGATAAAAGTCTGGATGGCACGACCTCAGATAATGAGATATGGCTTGTCGAAGCTATATTTCCATCACTTTAGATATCCAAGAATCTTTTACTCTGAATCCGATAAGTTCAGGGGAAAAGTGTAACAGCAAAGATGTTTATTTATGTGCAATAATGATAGAATTTTGTATGAACTGAAACACCTAAGAAATAATATTTAATATGAAAACAAGCAACTGTCGATGCTTTATGTATACTGTTGACCTTACTTCTGATCAGATTTGCATACTAATAATGCTAATCAATGACACCAGTTTGGAGCACAATATGTCTGGAAAGAATGAATCAGATCCTTTCACTAGCATGAGAAAGTCACCTCGAAAATCACTAAATGAATTATAGTTAACAATTTTTTAACCTTCCTACAATTTTGTTTTCGAATTAATATTAAATATAAGGCGTATGAAAGTTATCTGTTATACAGTGTGTCTCAAATTGGGGCTGCATATATTGCTATCTTCGTAATTATAAAAGATAGAAAGTCGGTTACATGGAGAAAGTATTGGAGAATTTTTTAGGCTTTCAATGGTGCTTTTATATTAGATTTGTTTAGTTTTTGAAATAATTGGAAAAAAATAATCGTGCATTTTTTGAAACTCTTCGTTTGCCTTTAATTTAAATTATTACATCATTTTAGCTACACATTTCTAGATGTGCTTTTTTAAATCTTTATAGTAACGATACGAGAGAAAAAATGTATTCTGTTTTAGAGATATTGAGTGCAACTTTTTTTTTAATATACATATTAGATCTCATAAAAATATTACAAGAAAAGGGCACCTAAACTAGGTAATTTGTATTGTGTACTATCATGCAACAACAGTGTCAAGTTTTTATCACAATTACGTAGACGATTGAAAAAAAAAAGATAAATAAATAACTAAGTCAAAGGTATGTTAATATCTATCTATTTATGTAACAAGCGATATGGAATTGAATTGAATGGAATGAGGTTAAGATTGTGCATGCATTTTGTTGATAATTAACAGTAGACTATTATTAAAATTATTATTATACTAAGAATTTAACTGGCAAGGCAAATATTTTTGTATATTACACTCCATATTTATAAGGCACATAAAAAACTCAAAGCTGTCGACCAAACTAAAATAAGGGGAGACCGGGGCGAGCTTTATTTCTCTACTCTTGATTAAATAATAAATACAATGTACTACTTGATAGATAAAACATCATTACCCTTATGTTATACCATTGGTCCATAGTTGTTAAAAAAATGTACACATTGTTGGCTATCGTGAACAGCAAATGCAGTTTATTTTATTTTAGAAAGAACAAGGCCCTAGCTCAGAATTTCGATAGACGAGTCATGGGTAAGCATACGCAGTTAAAATGATGTAATGATAGATGTGAAACGTTGTTAATATTTTCCTGGAAGGAAGTAGGGGCGGGGCGCCAACCGTTTATTTTGAGAATTTACACTACCGTAGAAATTTTTTTATTAAAAGGATAAACTAATCAATTTATAATAAATTAAAAAGTTATAAAAAAGGTAAACCTGTAAATTTGGTACGAATTACTAGAAACAAAATTATTTCACAAACCATCTAGGACGAAAGTTAGTTGGTTTAGCCAGCTAGTTTAGTCAACTAGTATCATAAAGAAGGAAATAAGTGACCAAATCTGTATTTAAAATTGATTTTATTAAAAATTAGTCAAACTGATGCCTTAACTATATTTTAAAATTGGTTTTGTTAGAAACCAATCGAAGTGGTGCCTTAATTACTAATAAATTAATATTATATACACTGGAAGAACACTTAGACAATAATAAGATACATTTAGTACATGATATAAAATTGAAGATATAGCTCAGTTAGGATTTTTTACTGTACCGTGTTGATTGATTGATTTGCCAGCGTATGGTGGGCATTGCTGCCAATTCCGGGCATCCATGGAGGTTAGTTCCAACACGCAGCTTGGTCCTCCGTCGAACACGCCCAACGGACGGCTAAACCGCGTGCCGGAACCAAATCTCAGATGTTTTATATACCGCCGGACCAGCTGCATACGCCGGGTTGGACATTGGACATGCCTGTTGTCGGCAGCGAGAGCCGCATGAAGCATGGGGTGGGAACATAGGATGGGAAGTGTAGGTGTTTGAGAGATGCTTCTTTTAAGTTTCCATGCTTCTAGTAAGTTTCCATTTGTCATCATCGGCTGGGGTGTGGTGCAGTTGTTTGCGACATGCTTCTTTTAAGTTTCCATCTATCGTCATCTCCTTATTTTTCTTCTAAGTTGTCTGCTTCTTGTGTCTCTGAATCTGGCAGCTTTTTTTGTATTTTTTCCCTTTCTTCCCTTTTTTTTGTTATTAACCGCTCCACAAGTAAATATCCATCTACGGTGGAGTTGCTGGGGAGGGCCCTATCTCGCGGTAACAATTTTTTTTGCGCGTTACGAGAAAAGAAGTCCGAAGGGATAGTTTGCTCACCGTGTATGTCGTTTCCTTGAAACAATCGGTTTAAATTTTGGGCAGTTTTTCCATTTCATCACCTGATAAAAAAATTGAAAGTAATAAAATATGTTATGAACAATCCTTTCGTAGAAATTGTGATCACAAATTCCGCATAACAGTTTCTTTCATATTATATACTTAAATTTAAGGTGGCCATTCCCTAGAAAGAGACATCCGATAGGGAAATATTTATTATTTTTGCCCATAACTTTTTTTTCTTAGTACGTATATTTAAAAAAAATATAAGAGTACCTAATTAGAAGTATAACAAGACTATTACTGTGAATTTTCACTCAATAACTTCAGTGGTTTGCAAAATAGCTCGATTTAAAACTACGAAATAGGAAGATTAACACAATTTTTAAATTTAAATCGAGCTATTTTGCAAACCGCTAAAATTATTGAGTGAAAATTCATAGCAATAGTCTTATTATGGTTCTACTTAGGTACTCTTATAATTTTTTTAAATATACGTACTAAGAAAAAAAAGTTATAGCTAAAAATAGTAAATATTTCCCTATCGGATGTCTCTTTCTAGGGAATGGCCACCTTAAGCATTATTCAAATTACGCAGTTATTAAAAATATTTTTCAAATTTAAGATTTGTTTGTTTAACCAAATTTAGAATAACATATTAAAACTTGAAAAGTTCCTTTCACGAATAATACATGCAGTAATAGTAATAAAGTGAAATTGAACAATTTATAATTTACATGTTACTTAGATCGAAATTCTTGGAAATGATTTTTCATTCCAGACCAATTGCAGGTGACGAAAATGGAAAAATGCAAATCCACTCTGGTTTGTTCTGGATTCTCAATGTCATCAACGACGACCGAGGAGATCCTTGCGCCTCGTTGACATACTCCCAAAATCTTCTATAGATAACGATACCATACTAATGTCTCCCAAAGGTGTTCTTAGTTTGATGATATATACGTCCTAATATTCTTAATACTAGTTTAACCCGTCTCTTAACACTGCCACTGCCTTGAACATAAATATCCTAAAAGGAAAAACGAGGAACATATAGCAAATTTTATTTAAAAATGGCGGCTGCCAAACTTGAATTAATATTTATTTCTTTATTATTCACTTACGGAAAATTTCCGGTGCTGAAGACAGTATTCTCCTCTCCAGTAGGTTTTATGTGAGGCTCCCGAAGGAAAAGGTTCTTACTATGATTATGAAACGTGTCACATATCAAATTTAGGTTCAGTCATCACTATTTAAAATAAACAGTTATAAAGGTAAATTGCCAATAGGTATAAACACTTGTATATTTAATATTAAACATATTAGGTTTTCGAATATTGTCTAAATGTTATTTGTGGCATTATCTTAATTTTCTTTTTCCTTCTTCAATTCTTTGGGACTACCTGCCACATGTATGTTTTCTTTTTAAGCGGTGCTAGGGGAATCTACAAAATATATCACAATTAACCAGTATGATACTGGTAAAAAACCTCTACGCCTGTGACGTTTACGTCAAAGGATCAGTTAGAGGCTGGTTTTTTTAAATAAACAACACAAATAAGTATAAAAACTTGAAATTAAATATTTCGCCGACGTTTCGGAAATCAAATCTGTTTCCTTCTTCAAGGCTTTTTTGAAAAATCTTTTTTGCTGTGTATGACAAATACACAGCTCTAAGAATGTTTGTTATATTCAATATCCATAGATACTTACTATTTACATAGAACTGTTGATATAGTTAACAGTTTTTAGTTTTTATACAATGTTAAGTTTGTGAAGTTCTTCTTTTAACATTGGCAGCCAAGTTGTACAGACATCTACGGAACAATTCGACACGCAACTATCCTCATTCAATAATATTATCGTGGATTCTTTAATTTTTCTTTTTTTTCTATCTGCCTCTTTTGTTAAAATTTTTGCCGAGTCCCAGTTTATTCTATGTCCGTTCTCCCACGCGTGTTCGCAGATCTTGGACCTCTGAATTTCATTTTTTCTGATATAATTTTGATGTTCGCCCAATCTTACACTAAAAGGTCTGGATAACTCACCCACGTATTGTTTGTCGCACTCACACGGAATACTATAAATGCAATTGTTTGAATTTTGCTCGTGGTTCTTCGGCAAAAATTTTAACAAAAGAGGCAGATAGCAAAAAAAGAAAAATTAAAGAATCCGCGATAATATTATTGAATGAGGATAGTTGCGTGTCGAATTGTTCCGTAGATGTCTGTACAACTTGGCTGCCAATGTTAAAAGAAGAACTTCACAAACTTAATATTGTATAAAAACTAAAAAACTGTTAACTATATCAACAGTTCTATGTAAATAGTAAGTATCTATGGATATTGAATATAACAAACATTCTTAGAGCTGTGTATTTGTCATACACAGCAAAAAAGCCTTGAAAAAGGAAACAGATTAGATTTCCGAAACGTCGGCGAAATATTCAATTTCAAGTTTTTATACTTATTTGTGTTGTTTATTTTAAAAAACCAGCCTCTAACTGATCCTTTGACGTAAACGTCACAGGCGTAGAGGTTTTTTTACCAGTATCATACTGGTTAATTGTGATATATTTTGTAGATTCCCCGAGCACCGCTTAAAAAGAAAACATACATGTGGCAGGAAGTCCCAAAGAATTGAAGAAGGAAACAGAATATTAGGTTTTTATCAATTTGGACAGCGCTAACAAAGCAGCTAATCTAACGCAACGGAGTGCAGACACTGCCTGATATATCACAGCACTCAATTAATTTCCATCTCTTCCCATAGGTTTTAATTCAAGCAACTTTACATACCTCTCTACGCAAATCGGGTTTTCTACTGTTCAGCTAGATAAATTTAAATAAATTTGTAGTGAGATGTATTTATAATTCCGACGATGTAGTAATATTTGAAATAAATATTTTTGCTAACTAGAACGTCATACCTAGTCAATGTCGCGAAGGACTGGTCCACCAATGAGTAAGAGGTTCCTTTCTTGACGCAAAACAGAGTAAGATTTTTCAATTCACCAGAAACGTCATTAAAATTCTGCCGGGAACACAATCTTTAAATCTCAAGTATTATTTTGCTCATTCTAGTACGCAAAAATTTGAAGAACAGCTCTGTAGTAGTCTTGTCAGCAGCAATTGTGCCGGTTTTGATCTTTTGATGGCCGGTTTTTATGGCATTTTTTATGCGCACTAAACAAATGGAGACAAGTTTACATTAACTATGGATGTTACAGAAGTAGAGGACTTTAGCCGAAGCTGGGTCTCCCCCCACCACTTTTTGTGACCTTGACCTTGACCGTGAACGTGTATGCCGCTATGGCGTGACCTTGAGCCGTAGCCGGTGCGTACCCTTGAAGCCGGGTTGCATTTGACCTTGAAAAGTCGTCATGACCTTGGTCGTGAACGTGGAGGCCGCTCCGTGGCCTTGAGCTGTAGCCGGTGCGTGTCCTTGAAGTCGAGTTGCATTTTACCTTGAAAAGTACTGTTGTAAAGCTTAACCTTGAAAGGTCGTTGGCAGTTGTTGAGTTCGACTTGCACCACTCCATTTGACCTCGAAAAGTATGTTTGTAATTGAAGAGGGGGAAGGCTTTGTGGCGTAGCAGAACGCTATAAAAGAGCGAGAGGAGTCTCTGTATTATCATTCTTAAAGTTAGATTCCTTCAGTAAAGTATCCAAGATGTATACGTGTACTTGCGGTGCTAGTTTTACGCGAGGTGATAATATGCGACGTCATCAGAGACAGTCATGTAAAAATATAAATGATAATGGGCCTGGGGCAAAACAACCAAAATTAGATTCAACTCCTTCGACATCTACAAATCTGCAAACGTGTTACAGCTGTAATGTGACTCTAACAGCTAGACAGATGAAATCTCATAAGAGGACATTGCAGCATAGAACAAATTCGTGTGTACCTTTGATGAATGGCGTAGAAATTGTCCGAAGTGCTTTCCAATATAGAATAATAAGTTACCGAGTGCATAGTGAAAATGAAAAATTGGACTATATAATGTTTTTCAACGAAATTAGAAATAAAGTATTGGATTTATTGCATGAAGTCCTGATGCTTCACAAAATAGTGAAGATAAACATGGAGACATTTGCCAGATACATATTGCAAACTCAAGAAGTGTCTGAAATGAAATCATTTAACACCTGCAATAAAATTTTGGATCAAGGTATGGATTTAGGCAGCTTTCTCGATACTTTTGTGGATATGATGGTTGCCCAAACTACAGAGTTCCAAGAACGCGATTCCGGTACGTAAATATTTATCGAAGTGTAGAATAATGATTAATAACTGCATATTATTTTTAGGATGGGCCCTTGAGGAAATAAAATTTGTGGAAATAAATGTGAATAAGTACAGTCCACTACGTGGTTCATCATATATTAAACTACCAAAGTACATAGAAAACAAAAAGGCCGTAGTGAATATAGAAAACCATGATCAATGCTGCTTTGCTTGGGCTGTAACTTCAGCACTGTATCCTGCAAATGGTCAAACATCTGACATGTCATCTTATCCGCATTATTCAAGAGTTTTAAACTTGACAGGTATGGATTTTCCAGTTAAATTGCGCGATATTTCTAAATTTGAAGAATTGAATAATATATCGATTAACGTATATGGTTTAGAAAAGAAATTTGAGAATAATAGAATAAAGTATGATGTTGTCGGACCTTTGCGTTACTCTGAGAAAAAATTACGTATGCATGTTAATTTGTTATTAATTTCCTCGGAATGTGATGAAGATCACCATTGTTCAATAGACTGTGCCAAAACTCACTATTGTTGGATAAAGAATTTATCTGGGTTAGTTTCACATCAAATTTCTGCTCACGGACATAAAAAATATTTCTGTGACGGATGTTTGCTGTATTTTAGCAATGAGCGCCAGTTAATGCTTCATCAGAAAAATGATTGTAATCATATTTATACAACAACACCATCGACACAATTTCGGCTTGATAAATATGGAAAACAGGTACCGGAAAATATATTAAAATTTGAAAATTTTGAAAAGCAAATGCAAGTACCATTCGTAGTATATGCTGATTTTGAATCAATTCTTAAACCAATAAACACGTGTGAGCCTAATCCTCAGTGCTCTTACACTAACAAGACCTTCATTCATGAGCCGTATTCTTTCGCATATTTCATAAAATGTTCTTTTGATAATTCCCTTTCCAAGTTTGAGCTATATAGAGGATCTGATGCTGCTAAGGTTTTTGTATCACGTATAGAATGTGATGTAAGAGAAATTTATAATACATATTTGAAAGATGTAACACCGATGGCTCCTCTAACACCATCGGAGATAGAAAATTTTAACAATGCAACCGTTTGCGGTATATGTGAGAAACCCTTTAAAGAAGGTGACGTAAAAGTGAAAGATCATTGCCACATAACTGGTAAAATAAGATTCGGTGCTGCCCATTCTATCTGTAATTTAAATTATAAAATTCCAAATTTTATCCCTGTTATATTTCACAATATGAGTGGATATGACATACATCTATTTGTCAAAGAGTTGTGTGCACATAAAGATAAAATTGAAGTAATACCACAAAACAAGGAGAAATATATATCTTTCACAAAACACCTTTATATGCATGATTATGTTAACAGCAAGGGAGAAAATAAAAATAAATTTTTAAAATTACGATTCATTGATAGTTTCAAATTTATGTCAGCATCACTACAGCATTTAGGAGAAAATTTATCAGACGATCAAATGGCTATGACTAGAAACTTTTGTGCTGATGACGTAAAATTTAATTTAATGCGGCGGAAAGGCGTATTTCCATATAGCTTTGTAGATAGTTTAGAGAAGCTAAATAATCAAAATTTGCCTTCGAAAGAAGAATTTTATGATAACCTAAATGAAACACACATATCAGACGAAGATTACGAAAGAGCTCAAAATGTGTGGAGGTTGTTTGAGTGTAACAGTTTGGGATCTTACTCAGATATTTATTTAACCACAGACGTGCTACTTTTATGTGACGTATTTGAAAATTTTCGTGAAATTTGCCTGGACAAGTATAAATTGGATCCGGCACATTATTTCACGAGTCCTGGTTTATCATGGGATGCTATGTTAAAATTAACACAAGTAGAACTTGAGCTATTAACAGACATTGACATGATTCACTTTTTTAAAAGGGGTATACGTGGTGGGATAAGTCAGTGCTCAGAAAGGAAGCATATTGCAAACAATAAATTCCTACCTAATTATGACTGTACAGAACCTTCCTCATTTATTACATATCTCGACAGTACGAATCTATATGGGCATAGTATGTGTCAGATGGTGCCATCTAGCGGATTTGAGTGGTTGTCTGAAAGAGAAATTCTCGATTTAGATATTACCAACATTTCAGATCAAAGCGCCATCGGGTATGTTTTTGAAGTAGACATACATTACCCGGAAGAATTACATGATTTGCACTCAGATCTCCCTTTTTTGGTAGAAAGCATTATACCACCGGAGTCAAAATCAAAATCCTCGAAATTAATTCCAAATTTGAATGACAAAAAGAGATATGTTGTACATTACAGAAACCTGAAACAAGCCATTAAACATGGTTTAATGGTGTTAAAAACACATAGAGTGCTTAAATTCAATCAGTCGGCGTGGTTAAAAAAATACATCGATTTGAATACAGAAATGCGAAACAATGCAACCAATAAGTTTGAAAGAGACCAGTATAAGTTGATGAACAACTCAATTTTTGGAAAAACAATGGAAAATGTAGATAATAGAAAAGATATAAAGTTAGTGACTCACTGGGAAAGTATCAAAAAAACTGTAGGTGCAAATCCACTAATAGCTCGGCCAAATTTTAAGTCATGCACAATTTTCTCAGAGGATTTTGTGGCCATTGAAATGGGTAAATTGAGGGTCTTATATAACAAGGCGATTTTTGTTGGCTTTTGCGTGCTTGAATTGTCAAAGACTGTATTGTATGAGTTCTTTTACGAAGTTATTAAAAGTAAATTCGGCAATGATGCTTCCTTGCTGTACACTGACACTGATTCATTAATAATCAAAATTTTGACTGACAATTTTTACGACTTTATCATACAAAATCCCGAAAAATTTGATACGTCCAATTACACTGTAGGAAACAAATTTAATATTCCAAAAAATCCATCGGTGCTCGGAAATATGAAAGATGAGTTTCCTGGGGATCCTATAATTAGCTTTTATGGTACGGGAGCCAAAGCCTATTACGTGCAATCCGTCAATAACGAATTAAAAAAAGCAAAAGGTGTCAAGAAGTCGGTTATTAAAAAAGAATTGACATTAGACGACTACAGGAAAGTTGTGGAACAAGGGGGTTTAATATTTAGAAAAATGAACACGTTTAGAAGTCATTTACATGATATATATACGGAGATGCGTAATAAAGTAGCACTTTCTCATCACGACGATAAGCGTTTTGTTATTCCAAATACCACAAAAACTTTGCCTTGGGGACACTCTGATATAAGATTCTTTCAAAGTGAACCAAAGCCAAACGTCGAGATGCTAATATCAGCCGTAAATAGTCTCGAACGAGGTGTTGAAAAAAATAATGATAATTTAGATGCTTTACTTGCCGCAATAGCCGAGTTGAACAATGAATATGTGTAACATATAATGCTTTTAATACTAACGCAAAGATCGGCGAACGTCCTACTAAACTGGAAAATTCATCCCCAATATTTCACTTAATCAATTTAAAACAGTATTTAGTCAGTTGTAGCAAATGTATGACATGTGTTCTCTTATTGGTTGTTAATAAAATTTATACATGAATTGTTGTGTTTCTTTTCTCTCAAAATAAATTGTAATCAAATAATGTAAAGTGTATACTATTAACGCTTTCAGCTATTACACCACTTTCTTACTGAGAGTGTGCATAGTCGAAGTTTGGTATAGTTCTCTTCATATACTTAAGGCACATAAAAAGTGTAGGCGCCTTTGACTTTAGGGTAAAGATCAAATACCCTGACATTTTGTTATTTGCTTTAAATATATGAAGAGAACTATATCGATGTGGGGACTTGAAATGTGCAGATACATTAACGATGGGGGTGAATTTAAACCAATCAGAAAAATGGGTGGGGAGGAGTAGTGGGGGTGAACTCCTCTACATAAGCGCCAGCAATGCTAACAAGATTCATTTCGTCTTCAGCTATCCTTAAGTGCTGACGGGTTGTTAAAAGACTTAAACGCTTTTTGCTTTGTGTTAGTTGTTGTTAGTGACTTAAAAAAAAAAATGGAAGGAAGTAGCTATTCGCAGATGGCTGGTGGTAGCAGGAAGAGAGCTGCTTCGCCAATATTGGATGTTTTGACGGCGATGGCCTTTGTGTCGAATTTTAGGCCATCACAGGAGGACGCCGTGCGTACAAACAGTGGTGGTGGTGGCGGTAGCAATAACTTCAACGACATCGATGTGGGTGCTACTGATTTTAACGACATCGACGTGGATTACCACCTGTCCCAGGATGTGATTGAAGAATACAATCCGGAGTTATATCGTATCCTGGATGAGGTGGAGCGTAATGTGGTAGAAGAAGCTGCTGTGCCACTTCAGGACGCGGGTCCCAATTTCGGTGGCGTCAAAGACCAAGGCAAGTTCAAAGAGCCGATTGATTTGCCCCTTCCTGCATTCGCCAGAAAGAATAATGCTGACGTTGTCGAAGATTCCGGGGATGAATTTCAACCACCCAAGAAGTCTAAGAATTCACCAGGTCCTTCTGGGATTTCTAGACCGGCTCCTAGGAATAATCGTTCTTCAAAAAAGGGTAAGGCGGCGAAATCCAAGAAGGGTGATCATCGTAGCATCCTTAGAAACATCTTGGAAGAACCAGCTCCTCTTACTTCTAGTGTGCAGAAAAAATCCAAAAAAGGTAAGGAGCCTGTCGTGAAATCGAGACCACAGCACAGCATTCATCGTTCATCGCCTGTTAATTTAAGCGACTCTTCCGATGAAGAACAAGAGATTTTTTCTCAGATCGGTGATAGGGACATCTTCAGCAACTTCGGCAAATTACTGGAAAAAGTGAAGCGTGAAACAGCAGAGAAAACGTCCGCCCGCGCTGGTGATGACAAATTACGGGATACCGCCAGGCGAGCCATTCTCCTAGCAAAACAAAATATCGAAGCCTCACAAAAGAAAATACAGGAAGAAAATGAAAAAATCAAGGCCGAAGAAAAAACTATTTCGCATTACACCGATCTATTAACAGGTGCAGACGAACGAGAGGTCGCTGAAGCAAAGGCCGAAAAAAAGTTGAAGGTCGTGAAAAAACAATGTAAGGTCATTGAAAAAATATTGGTAATGTGAAAGTTGTGTTAAAAAAAAATGTAAAAAAAAAAATGTTAGAAATAGTTATAATTCGTTCTCTGTAGGTTAGGTTGTAACGTAAATAAATGGTATGTTAAAAAGAGTATTCCCTTTCATTTCTTGTAACAGCGTAAACATATATTTGGAAATAAAATAAAATATAATATAATAATTTATAATAAAATAAAAAAAACATGTAACGCCACTGTCACTGTGTATATTGAATTTGAATTTATATAGTACGCGGGTATTGGCAGGATACAACGGTATGCAACCAACAACACTACTATGTGTATGTGGAGATGCATACCGTTGTATTTACGCTGCACCAAACGGCAAGTAGAGCGGTTAGTATTCACGTATAACAGTGAAGCCTTTAGGCCGGCAATAGCCGAACGGGATTTAGGGTTTCACACCCCTAAATGCTCCGTAGTGACAGCGGTTCGAATCCCAGATCACAAAAAAAAACGTGAAAGAAATAGTAATAATGGGGGGTGGGGGGGGGGGGCAAAACACACCAATACTGTTTTTTTTTTCTATACTTCCTTGAAAAAAAAATGATACATACCTCTATATATTTTTTACAAAAAAATAAAATAATTTCTAACTTTATTTAGGTGTGCATTTTACTATGCACAAATAGTGTTATTTTATTTCTATACTCCTGCGAGAGAAAAAAATATACATACCTCTAAAACAGAGTGTATGAAATTAATATTACACTACCTATTTTACCATTTCATTTACATGCACGCGTTCTAACAATTATTATTAATTATACATACCTTTGTATCATTATTTATTTTTATGAATGTATTGTATTGGTTTGTAAACGTTATTTTATTTTCATACGTCTTAGTGAGACATCTAGCGGTCGCTAGAATAATAACTGTATTCCTGTATAGAGTTGCCTATATGTCTACAAAAACAACTTACTTCAGATGTATATTTCGTTGGGTGACATTTAGAGGTCGGTAGAATAATTGTATTTCTGTATCGAGCTGCCAATCCGTCAGTGGCGCACTGTATGCTACATATTTTTATATTTAATTACTGTATTTATTTTTGATTACATTATTCTCAACTCAAAATTATAATGGTATAATTTGGTAATTTAAGCAAATATTTGTTAATAAAAAATACTTTTTCTGTGCTGATATTTTATTATATAACTCAAAAAAAAAAATAGAAAGATTACAAATTTATTTATTTTTATTACATAACATAAAAAGTTATACATCTATTTCTTCTTCTTCTTCGTCTTCTGACCCACTGTTCAGTGACCATTCACTCGGTGAACTAGATCTGCTAGGCGGCTCTACCTCTATAGATGAGCTAGGACTACTGGGTGGCTCAACTCCCAATGGTCTCCACCATTCTGAACCATCAGGACCATCCTGGTTTAGATCATCCAAGTAGCGTACTAACGGCACAGACCAAGTACTACTGTCTGGCATGTTACCATTATCTCTGTACTCCATGGCCATTCTGTATTCGTATTCCCAGAATGGCATTGTCGACTCTGCGCAGTCGCTGGAACTTATTGTATTGTCTTGAGCAGCCATTTCTTGCAACTTTGCAGTTTAACTGAGAAACATGATGAGGGGAGTTTCTTATATAAATGGACCCCCACTCTATATTATAACCAACATTTGCAAGAATTGTGGGTACTAGGTTCATCATATACGGATTTTTCTCATGGTAACATTGCCGTCGCCACCACTATCGTAAACGTGGGAGAGAAAGTGGGGGTAAACTGACATACTTAAAACTGAGAGAATCCTCTATTCTTTATCAGTTCTGTATTAGAGAGCTCTCACCATGAATACTCAGATTCAAGATCCCACCGTGTCGTCCAGCAGTGATCCGATACTTGGTGGACCAGATTATTGGGCAGAGTTCTTTCTACGATACGAACCACCACCGCTACCATCATTGGATGATATTGAGGACACCCCACAGGTGCCTGATAGTACGACCGAGGACTGTGGAGACAGTACAGTGGAGCCCATGGGGTCGATGGATCGGTCACCGTCACTCTGGAGTCTGGAGACCATTCCAAATGTGGACGACTATGATAGTGACGAGGTATCCGATCATGAATATATGGACGATGAAGATATTTAATTTTTGTAATTAATAATTTATACAAATGTTTTTTTATGTAAATAAATATATCGATTCTAAGAAATTATTTGTTTATTATTCTCTATTTTAAGTGCAAAATAAAGTGGGGTAAATTGACTTACATAATAAGAAATTAGTACATTTTTCTTCACTTGAGTAGCTAGTGCCATTCAACCACCACAACGTACATTAAGAGTGAGGTGGTAGACTGTTTCTTATACACAGATTATTTTTTTCATAGCAGCATTTCCACCACATAGACAGATATTTTAAATTATATCTTATTTTTTTTTAGACTTTACAAGATGTAAAAAAAAAAACACGACATTTTCATATAACAGAAATATTTATTTACAAAAAAAAAAAAAAGAATTATATTTACAACAAAAAAGAAGTGTATTTACAATAAAAAAGTATAATTACAATAAAAAGTATATTTACAATAAAATAAAATAAAACATAACTAAACTAACTTAACACTAAACTATTTACATATTTACATATCCACATTACCATTACAAATAACACACACCTCCACCGGTCTTATTTGGTGTAGTGGATCACCGCAACACTTGCAATATACCCGGACACCATCGGCAAAGCGTGTGGTGCTATGTAGGTCAACATGGCGATGAAGTGACGTTTCGACACGTCTTTGGTAACCTACATAACACCAGTAGCAAAGTTCATACTCCGCACCACCCCTCACATCCACAACTACGTATGCCATGGTGGTGCAGAATATCTCCCCTCTGGCGTCCCCTCTTTGCAGATATTTGTGGATATGCTGCAATTGATCCTCATCGTCGGAAGCGTCTGCCACGATGCCATCATCGTCCGCGTCGATATGATTTTGGACATCCTCTTCCTGATCCTCGATGCCATCATCATCCGCGTCGATATGATTTTGGATATCAACGCCCCCAATGGGAATATGATCTTCCTCGTCGTGGCTCTCTTGCTCGTCGTGGCTTTCTTCCTCGTCGTCGCTCCACAAATCTCTCACCTCCACAACTTCTACGTCCTCAGCGCCAACTTCGAGGTTATCAGCGTCAGCTTCGACAGCCTCAGCTTCGACGGCACCATCTTCGTCGAATTCATCGTCCCATCGGTTGTTTAACAGGTCAACCTCTGACAGCCAATCTAAAAAGTCTAGATTGGCGCATCCTCTGGGAGCACTTGCCATCAATCTTTGGGGTGCAGCCATTGCAAAATAAAAAATTGCTATAGAGTATACTTCGCGTAAACGTGAGGAGTTCTCTTTCGGTGTTGAAAATCAACTGATCTGAATCGAGTCACCTCCTCGTTTATATACAGTTGATGACGTCATGTCACCTCTGACGTCAGCACCCTCAGCATCTACTTAAATGAGAATGAACACAATGAGGAGCACAGTTATTATTCTGCTTTCATACTGTACATATTGTAAAGTATTAAGAAGTATTAAAAATGCCTTTTCCAAAAGAGTGGCAGTCAAAACCAACCATTGCAGCATATCCTTTTAGAATGAATGACCAACTGGTGTGTCATAACTGCTACGTTTCCTGGCCGAAGGAATATTTCAATCCATGTACGGGCTTGTGCGGAATTTGTGTAAGGGAGAATCCTGTGTCAATTCAGAGGTTCCAAGGAAGAAAAGCTGGGGAACGTCAGTGTCGTAAATGTCTTCAAATGTTGGCTCGCAGCAACTTTGGAATAATGAGAGATGTTTGTGGTGTTTGCATGGTGGACCATCCATTAAGGCAGCGGTGTATGGCATGTGATAAATTCGAGAGCAATTGCTGGAATAATATATGCAGCCAGTGTAGACATAATAAACTATTGTGTGAAAATGTCGGTCACTATTATGTGGATATGTTGCATCACAATAGAAAATGCTGGTGTCCTGGAATCGAGAAATTCGAATGTTAAGGCGTGGGATTTCATGAAGAATTTTTTTTACAATAATTTGTATTTTTTACATATTTTGCTTAAAATAAAATATATTTATATTAATTTGTTTTTTCTTCTCTTTAACTTAACGAAATATAAAATCTAAATACTGTTACAGTGAAATAAAGCAATTCAATAATGAATTTTATACGTTTAAATAAAACACATTAATATCGTATACATATTTTATTTCCATATTACTGATACATAAGTAAATATATAAATTGATTATGCATATTTTACATTTAATAAATTAAACGACATCCATTTTGTCAATCCAAGAGTTGTGTTCATTGGAAAGTCCAAGCCATTTGACAAATATTTTGTTCCCTTTCTTTCTTAAAACCTTCTCCACTAGATATATGTCAGGATACTTAGTTTTTTGTAACTCCATTTCATAAAAACATCCTTTGATTGGTTGTCCATGCATGTCCTCGAGCTGGTAAGTTGTTGGGTTCGTTATGTTTATTTTCACAATTTTAAAAAGTTCAGTTGAAAAATTAATTGTATAACCTTTTTCAAATACACCTTTGTATGCACTTATTCGAACTATGTCACCAACCTTAAACTTGGGTTTTAAAGCAATCCTAATGTGATTATACACATTTAAACATGTGGTTGGTTTAACGTCAGCAGGTTTCATGCCAATAGTTCGATGTACTTTATTGTTGTACTTTTTTGTGACGTTGGATAGAATATCGAACCATTTGTATTTACCTCTGGCTGAGAATTCTTTATATAACCAATTTTTTAGTGTTCGTATCACTCTCTCCACAATTGCTGCTTTTTTCGTACTATATGTAGAGTAATGATTAATGCCATACTTTTTCATTAAAGTGGAAAAGTTTTTGTTGTAGAATTCCGTACCCTGATCGCTTTGAAGATTCTTAGGTGAGTAGTTTGATTTTTGCAAAATGCTCCTCATACCCTTCGTAATTTCTATACCCGTTTTATTTCTTAGGGGTCTTGTCCACACATATTTTGAATAGCAGTCGATCACTACGAGGATATATCTATAGCCCTTATTAAGGTTCGCATATGGCTGCATTTCAGCCAAATCCATTTGCCATAAATCCGCATACCCTTTGATGATTGTTCTTCTTCTACGAAAATTTTTTCGGGGTAACCTGTGCAGTTCCTGCACAATGGCCTTCTTTGTAGCACTGATTTCCATGTTAACTTATTGGATCGATTGGGTGTGCAGAGAATACACTAAGCTGTTACATGTTTGCCGATAGACTAATTTCTAATAAGTTAATTCTTCTAATTTATTAATTTTGTCAATTATTTTCTGAAGCTCTCTAGCTTGCTGAGAAATTGAATTTTCCACTGTTTTATGTTCCTTATCAATATTCGCTCGTATTTGTTCATTAATATACTTTTTCATCTCTGCAACAACCCGTGCATTTCCTTTATCAATTTTTTTCGGAATTTCCTCATTTACATAAGTTTTTGCAGTGGCAACAGCTAACAAAACTTGACCATTAACATACTTTTCCATTTGACCATTAACATACTTTTCCATTGCTGTGATAATTAAGTTAGTGGCCTCATCCATAGCCTTGCGGATGTCTGCAAAGAAGGTAGTAAGTCGCTCTTCAACATAGTTGCGTGTTACCCCATCCTGACTATCTACCGGTTCTCCAATGTTCTTTAAACGTTTATTCTGAATGTCGAAGTGATTATCTGTAGTTAGCTTAAAGCCAAGACCTGGTGGACCACGCACGACTAATGATTTATTAGCGCCGCCTCTTCTGCGTCCAAATTTATCAATTGTGTTGTGACCAGGTAGCATTTCTAATTACATCTGATCTGATTTAAGCATTTCACAGTATATTATACTTCCCCATTATAATTATGTTAATAGATTATTTTTTCTTCTCTCATTTCCTCCAACAAACTAATTATTTCATTATTAACGCCACTGTTACCTGCCATTTTTGAGCTATACAGCAGACGTAGACGATCTACCAACTCTTTTGGCTTATTCCAATAAACATAGTCGACACCTTTACTATTGTATATTTTCTGAAGTGGCATTTGCGGAAAGCCCAAACCAGTTCTGGATCTCGTCATTACTGTAGAAGATGTTAGTGGTTCTATAATGTCACTGAATTTTTTCCATTTAGTTTTATTCAAACCCTTTTTGATATCATAGTGTTTATATGCTGCTCTCGTCTTTTTTAATATTTCGCCATATATTTGATACTCCTCGTCAAAAAGAGATACTTCATCGCTGCGTAGAACTAATGGGTACTTCAAAAATATTACATCGTACAACTTAGGACTGCCAGAATACGTTCCTAGAGACTTATTACCATTCCACAACGTAATATCCCCACTAGAAAACCGCACCTCGACATTACCCATATGTAGTTGGCCTGTATGGGGGTCTAGACGAACACCATATACAGTGTCATATTTATAGTTGCCGGACTTTACATTTTCTAGATGTTGTTTGATTACAGCACATTTCTCTTCTACACTGCCAATGGATCTTTCTGAGCCTGGGGTACTCATTAACGACGATCTTGGTGGTGTTTCCATATAATATGCTGCATTATTCTCGCCATCGTCGCTACTGGTTTCAGGTGTCGCTTTAAACATACTGGTCGTAGCTTTATTACTATCTCGAGATTGTGTCGGTGTTGGTGGTGCCTGGTTATGTGATTTTATCTGTGAGGCAGATGACATAACTTTTAAAGGTTTTGTTATGGGCTCATAGATCTTCTCAAGTGCTAACTGACTCTCAACATTTCTACTCTTCAGTGAATTAAATTTTTTACGTACAGAATCAGTAGCTTCAACTAGTTGCCGTTTGAGGTTTACTTCCCTTGCCATGTCTCCATCGATATTGCTATGGTCTTTCATTTTCTTTTCCAATGTCTAACCTCAACGAAGTAGTCCCGACGCCGTCCACAGGTCGATTGAAACTTTAATTGTTATACTTTATGGATATATGAAACTATCAAGTCCTTTCCTATATCTCCCCTCATTCACATCTCTATCTTTGTCAATTACAAGAAAACCATACTTGTCTCTCCAACAATGTGCACACATTTCTTGAAATTGCTTAAAAGATACATCTGGTGAGACATGATCAGAGAAAACGTGATGCAAATTCATTTCGTCCTGTTTGAATACAGCTAAAAAGTTAGTATTGTCTCTTACGATTTGTTTATTTACACGAGAATATGTCTGTGCGAGATAAAAACAGTCTACATTTCTATGACGGCCCATTGAGAAAAATGCACGAATTACGTCTTGCTTTTCACATATAACGTCATCGAATATAAAAATAGAATTGAGCTTGGCATCAGACGGTTGTACTATTTCCGCATTATTACTGAATGTATAAAACCCTAATCCCTTAATCGGTGATAGTATGGTGCGTAAGAACTCATACTTGGGTTGATATAAGGACTTTGAATATAGGTATACATTTTCAAAACGTAATCCAAGGGGGTGAGTAAGCAAAGATATCATCAAGTTCGTCTTGCCACAGTTACTCGGGCCGATAAGTAGTCCACGAACAGTTGATGGAAGTAATGGCCCATGACGCGATTCAATTTGCAATCCACATCCAACTTTTTCATCTAAATTTTCTATAGAAAAATTCTGGCTCTGCTTCACAATGCGCATCGTAGCACGGTTGAAGACTATATAAATAGATGTATGCATTACAATTGTTATTTAAATGTTGTTAGTCAAGCAGCGCACAAGTAAGAACAGCCGATTTTTAAAGGTCGGTAAGGGGGTAGTTAATTCTCTAATAAATAAGTTTCCATTTGAACTACATTTACCCGGCGGTTACCAGTACTGTGGTCCAGGTACTAAATTAAAAAAAAGATTAGCACGAGGCGATCCAGGTATAAATAAACTCGACGCTGCATGCAAGCAGCACGATATTGCATACGATCAAAACTCGAACGATTTATCAGCCCGACATAGAGCAGACTATCAACTTGAACAAGCTGCGTGGAATCGAGTTAAATCCAAAGAGGCAAGTTTAAAAGAAAAGGCTGCCGCGTGGTTGGTTACGACTATAATGAAGGGAAAACAACGTCTTGGTATGGGATGTAAATCAACCACATCTCGTGTTACAAAAAGAAATAAAAAGAAGAATAAAAGCAGGAAGAATAATGTTAGAAAGGTGGCATTCGGGGCTGGAATAGTACGCAAGGTACGTGATGATCTGCGTAAAGCCGGTGGTAAGCGATCTGTAGCTAAGGATACTAGAAAAGTTATGCAAGTAGCGCTTCAAGCTGCACGACGACACATGAGATCAGCTGGAGGAAAACGCAATATCCGTACACCTCGCATAATACCGATTCCGAAAGTTGGTGGAATTCTACCCTTAATACCTATTTTTGCTGGTTTATCGGCGTTAGGTAGTTTAGCAGGCTCTGCAGTAGGCTTAGCCAAGGCTATAAATGACGTGAAAAAAGGCAGAGAGGAATTGGCAGAAACAAACCGCCATAATAGACATATGGAGGCAATTGCTGTTGGGAAAAGTGGCAAGGGACTATATTTGAAACCATATCGTAAGGGATTGGGCCTCTATCTAAAATCACAAAGTTCAAAAAACTACTAGACACACTGCCTCGAAAACCTCTCACCAACATCGATCTTAAATATTATGCTGAGAAGATGAAGGTGCCATATTTTCGGGGTATATTTATGCGCGATACTTTACCAAATTCCGGGCCAAATCGTAATGAATCCGGCATCATAAATTTGGATACTATAGATGGCCCGGGAACACATTGGGTGGCATATAAAAAACGTGGTAGTTTGGTCACATATTTCGATAGTTTTGGCGATTTACCCCCACCAAGAGAATTAATTCTGTACTTGCGCAATGGTTCAACGTTTACGGATAAAATCTACTACAATTATGAGCGTCAACAAAATTTCAACACAGTGTGGTGTGGCCATTTGTGCTTAAAGTTTCTTTCTTCGAAAGTTAAATAAAACTATCCAAATGGCATCTGTGACCCCATCGATGGATCGAGAGGCAATTAAACGGATGGGCCACTCATTGATTGCTTTCTCTAGACTACGCAGCTTGTTGAAGATGAGTAAACAGCAACTTTCAGATATGCCTAAAGAAGTAATGATTGCATGCGCCCCTTATGAAATTGCATTAGTGTGGGATAAACTACCCAAACATCTTCAGGATGACATTGATATTTTAAAATACCAGTACTGTCAAGAACATTATTCTCCTGAAGGCGAAAATAATGTTGATGTTAACGATGGTCCGTCCCCTCGAAAAATATTTTGCTGCTACTGTAAAGTGGACGGGGTGAACGTGGCGTCAAATAATGATATGAATCTATCTCCATCACCGCCCAAGAAAAGAAGATTAATACACAACTACTGCTGCAAATCGCAATAAAGGCACACACAATCTCCAAAAACATCAGTCATGTCACGCACTTTCACTTTATCAAGCCGCTCAAGCGTGCTCAGTGCAGAGTTTTATCCCCCGATTGAACTAGATATGAGCTGTCGATATGGTCTGGGATTAACCGGATTTTATTCATACAATTCTATATTTAATATAGATGAGACAAACAATGGTTTTTGCTATAGGACTTCACCGAAAGTAGCTCCCACATTTATCCACATACCGTACGGAGTCTATGAAATTGATGAAATATATAATGCAATACTGAAAGTTATGCCAACTAACAAAAATGAAGAAAAAGAAAAATTATTTCAACTGCGAGCAAACAACAATACAATGAAATGTGAGATTCGGTCAAAATACGGAATTGACTTTACACAAGCAAACTCTATTGGTAGTCTGTTGGGATTTGAACCGACATATTTAGCACCAAACAAGACTCACGAATCGACACTCCCCATTGATATAATGAAAGTAAGAATGATACGTGTAGATTGCAACATCATTTCCGGAGCGTATCTGAATGCTCTTAAATCCCACACACTCTTCGAGTTTGATATTGATGTTGAACCTGGATTCAAACTTACCAGGGAGCCAGCTAACATCATATATTTGCCTGTTAAACCTGCAGGACGCCAGTTTATCGACAACATTACTGTACGCATATTGGATGACAACGGAGATTTAATTAATTTTCGAGGTGAAAAGATTTTTGTGAAGCTAGAATTAAAACAATTTTAATATTTCGAGCAAAAGAAATGGGTTTTCGATATAATCAGGAAAGATTAGCACATTACCGCCATAAAGTGTTTAACGATAAAAAGAAGGGTGATTGTAGAAACCGATTCATTCAGCGTATACCTCTTAAACAGTTAAGACATAGATTGTCGGCAAAGGACCGTGCATTTCTTCAATCTATTGGATTAAAACTGAGAGAAAATTAACTAATAATGACAGTTACTACATCTAGTGAAAAACTCGAAGTGTTCGACGAACCTGTGTTTGATCAGTCACTTCTCAGTTTACACGAGCATACATACAAGCCGTACGGGTCACCATATTATAGAAACTCCGATGAAATACGTATCCCTATCAATTTTCAAGACCTTATACTCGATATTGCAGAAAGTTACATCTATATAGAAGGGAAATTTACACCTAACGATGTTACCAAGCGGTGTTATTTATCCAATAATGCTTTATCTTTCCTCTTTGAAGAGATTAGATATGAAATGGGCGGTGAGCAAGTGGCCGTCGTTAGGAAGCCTGGCATCACTACCACAATGAAGACTATGGTATCATATGGGCAAACACATCTGCGATCACTATTAACTACTGGTTGGGGCCTCAGCGAACAGAAACAAGATATTTTAGATAGTACTAGCCATGTGTTTAGTGGTAGACTACCTCTTAAATACCTTATGGGTTTTGCAGAAGACTACACCAAAGGTATTTTAAATGTGAAGCAGGAATTAATTTTAATAATAGCTCGTTCCTTCAAAGATTCCTACATTGGGGAAGTTGATGCAGATTTAGAAATTAACAAAATTGAATGGAAGATTAGGCATATTGTGCCTGAGGATAGACAAAAGCTTAAACTATTAAACAGAATTAATAAAAGTAGTAATAATGCTAGAGTTAAGATGGCTTACCGTATGTGGGATCTCTATGAGCTACCTACTCTGCGCGATACTGCTTCAGATGTCTGGGCCGTTAAAACCACTAACAGTCTTGAGAGACCTCGATACATAATTATTGGATTTCAAAACAATAGTCATTCCGATGATAGAAGTAAAGATGTGACAAAATTTATACATGCGGATATTAATAATATTCGACTATATCTAAATGCGGAAGTATTTCCTTATGAGCGTTGGAACTTAAATTTCGATAAGAAACTTGACTCTGCAGCTTACTACGCATATGAAAACTTCCAGCGTAGTTACTATGATAAAGATATGGGTGAACCTATGATGGATCTTGCAGAATTCAGAAAATCTCCACTGTTTGTCATAGATTGTTCTCACCAACCAGATGCAACGAAATCGTCTACTGTCGATATAAAGATAGAATTTGAAACCCGAAAGACGAAGTTCCCCGAACAAACTCGTGTATATGCACTTATACTTCACGATACATATTTAAGCTATAGTGCATTGGATGGTTCAGTTCAGTCTGGAATTGCCGGCGCTAAATAAAAATCTACTATTATAATGGCGTCATCAAGTAACGAATTCCCTACTTTGATTGTTGACTTACAAGGGTTTCAATATAAAGAAAATATGTTTACAGTGAAAGAGTTGGCTGTGCTGTGCTGTAACACTAATCAGCAAGCACATTACCTTTTCAAGCCTCCATATCCTTTTTCATCGCTAACCCGAGGGGAACAGAATCAGTATCGATGGCTACAGAACAACTATCACGGTGGCGTAAAATGGAGTGATGGATATATTCAACTGTCAGAATTCCCGACGATACTTCTACGGCTTTGTCAAAATATAGCTAATAATTATGAACGTCATATATCACCACAGGATGTTATAATTTTATGCAAAGGCAGACTAAAGAAAAACATTCTATTGGAACATCTAAGATGGAATCGAATCATAGACCTAGATGACAGCTCCCACTGCATACCTAGTCTAAAATCATTGACTGTACCAAGATGTATGGAACATATTCAACCCAATTATAGTCATTGTGCTCTTGCAAACGTTCATTATCTTAATAAATGTATTGTAGATTTAGATATAAAATTTCAATAAATATCTTTTAGTATTAATAACATTTTTTTTTATACATGTATCAGAGGAATAGGAAAATAAAAGTATGATCAAGTAATGTGTTTCATTTATTTCATTTTATCCTTACAATAAAATAGATATAGTTCATTAATACATTTTAATATACATATTTATTATTATAAATATTTCGATACAAAATGAAAAAACAATAAGTGGTTAACTACTAATTGAGTTGTCTACAGTTTCTTCATCAAATTGCTCGAGTTGGCATTTTAAAATTACTTTTTTAGGTAGATATTTTTCTATATCATATAAAAAACATTTTAAATCTATTTGTACCATTTGTTCGCAAAATTCTTCTAAATTTAAGAGACCACATGAAAATTTGCCACACAGGTTAACACCGGCATTATACCTTTCAGAATCTTCCTTAAGACGTTCAACTAGTTCAGGATCGAAGTTGACACTTAGATCATAGTTCATAGAATGTAGAGAATGCAAACTTAGGTCACTCAGTTTACAAGACAGTCTATCAATGGCCGAATTAATATCTTCCTCCTTTGTCCACCTTTGTGCCGAATATTGCATCCACATATTTGTTGGTTGTAGTAAAGCTGGAAATTACATAAATAAATTTAGAAATATATATATTTTTTAATTATAAAATTACTTACATGGATGCTATTGATGGAAAGTAAACAAATTGAATCGAAGTACTTGTGGTACAAGTCTTTGATGACAAGACCCTACTAGAACTAAGCCTGATTTGATGTGAGATAATGAGTAATCTAAAAAAAATTATATTTTGTAATATTTCTACCACAGCCATTCTTTTACTATATTCTATTTACTAACTAGATAATGTTTTGAAACTTCGATAACATATTTAAAAAATAAGTTCGAATTTTACTAGTGTTCTCGATTTGGCACCGATATATATGGGAGAACTCTGACCTAAATAAATCAACGCGTATTTACCATCAACTGAATTTATTTCATCTATAATAGGTACACTTAAAAGTTCTACAATACGTTTAGGTAAAAATGATTTGAAGGTATTATTTGAACCTTCATCAAACAAATGTACTAAAATCGATTTACCAAACCGTGTATTAACCACCATCATTTTCTTTATGACGTAAATCTTATTTAAAGTTAATGATGAAATGGGTTTTTGTTCTAAAACCTCTACGTCTTCAATTATACGTTCATTAAGGGCTGATAAATTGATATTGGTATTCATATTCGAACGGTTATGTATAGTGAAAGAATGACAAATAATTATATTACAGAATTTAACTCACTTGGAATACTCAAGATCACAGCACTACTCACTTATTAACTGTAGCCGAATCAGACTAAGTATGATACTTGCCCTGATAGCATATTCTCTTTTATAGAGAAGAGTTGTTACGTCACAAAACGGAAAGAGTCACCCCACTTTACCGTTTATTTAAAGAACGAATGTACTTTTCAAGGTCAAATGCAACTCGACTTCAAGGACACGCACCGGCTACAGCTCAAGGCCACGGAGCGGCCTCCACGTTCACGGCCAAGGTCATGACGACTTTTCAAGGTCAAATGCAACCCGGCTTCAAGGGTACGCACCGGCTACGGCTCAAGGTCACGCCATAGCGGCATACACGTTCACGGTCAAGGTCACAAAAAGTGGTGGGGGGAGACCCAGCTTCGGCTAAAGTCCTCTACTTACAGAGACTAGAAGTTTGTTATAAAATTTTGGTCCTACGAAAAATTCCGAAATGTTGGTAAATACTTCTTGTGAAGAATCTTTATTTAATTAATTTAATTATGATTGTGATTGTTTCTTGAAATAATGGTTCTATTTAATTTCAGTGTGATGTGCGTTGTGTCGACGTGGCCATGCACCGCTTGAAGAAGGCAAAACCACGATATCTCGCTTCGCGTTGGGGAACAAAGTTATTTGAAAAAGTTGCCCAAAATCTCGCTACTACAAATAATGACCAAAATTTAAAATAAAGCGTGGAAGCAGCAAATCAAAAGAACGAGTTTTGCGGTGAAATTCGGTACAAAGGAATAAAAATGTATTTATTTTTAAAATAACTTTTTTTTCTCCAACACGAAGCGAGAATTCGTGATTTCCCGTTCCGTAAACGGTCGTAGTAGTCACTTTACTTAATGCCTCAAATGACGTAGTTTATCAAGCTCTATTGCTGTACGAGAAATAGTTCATTTAACACCTAAAATAACGAATCTGTAAGGGTGTATTCATATTAAATACACACACTGTATTATAAACGAAGATATTACTGGGAAATCGCCTCTAAGCCTGTGACATTTACGTCAAATGAACACTAAGAGGGTATTTTGGACACAGAAATAATATAAATTAAAAAAAAAATTGAAGCGATATATTTCGCTGACATATTGAAAACGGAAGTCGTTGACAGATTCTTACACACCATAATTCTTGTCAGACTTAAAATGTTTACATTTTAGATAAATCACGTTAATTTTAAGTAAAAGAGTCACGAAAATAATATGTTCATTGAAGTAAGTCTTTCATTCTCTGATTCCAGCAATTTGTTTACACCGCACCCAGAGTGTATAAAACAACTGGAAGATGGTGATGTATTTATAACAGTTGATATTTTAACACGTTTTCTCTCAGGTTTTCTTGTTTTCTATCTGTACAGGTTCTGACAATCTGCGTTACGTTTCCTTGTGTAATACACGTTGAAACGGTATAACTAATTCAACAGAGTAAATAAACTTCTAAATTTGAAAACGTTGACTTTAGACAGCGAGAAGCATGCATGTGCGTTACCAGCGTGTGCACATGTATGTAAAAATTGTAAATGAAAAGTAAATATTTACTAATTTAAGGTGTTCAAGTTTTAAAAACGGAAATATTATTTGTCTATTAATAAAAATATTTTCAATAGTTGATCGACTATTCGTAATGAAAATCCATATTAACATCGACATGGAATACAAAAATTTAAAATAATATTGAACCATTGGAAATTTTTCATAATTATCAGGCTTTCAAAAAAGCTATAGTACTATAACGATTCTAGCTGATGTTCGAGTGATATTCTTAGTATGGTAGATAAAGTAAATGCAATTGCACTTGTACTTTTGGACTTTTCAACAGCATCCGATACGTTAGATCATGATTTGCTTTGTGCGAAACTTACGTTTTATGATTTGACACCTGTTTTCTTCAAATATTATTATACATAACCGTAATCAAGTAGCTCTTTTAGACTTAGCCTCAGCGAACGGATGTGTTGTATGTACATGCTTTCCTAATAATGAGTATTCTTATTATCTCTCATCGCATCAGGTGTTCCGCAAGGCTCCATTTTGAGCACAGTTCTATTTTTAATTTACACTGCCGACATTCTCAATCATATTAAATACTCAAAAGTATTTTCATATAATACGCGTACAACACACAGCTATCATATTATTTTTATTTAACTGATATTGTTGTTTCTACAAAACTAAATGCTGACCTTAAATCATCAGAGTACTCAAAGATAATCTTAAACTTAATTCAGATGAATGTGCTATAAAGTTTTTCTGATAAAAGAATCTGGAAAATTTAATTGCATGGAATGTGAACTTATTTTGAACCTATATTAGGTAATAAGGTTCAAATTAAGCGGTGAAATTTTATATCATAACTTTTAGTGTCCTTTTTTGAAGGCATTTCAATATATTTTATTTATCGATACTATTAATTTTATTAAATTTGTCGCCTTTTTCTTTAATACTATCATTTTGGTATTCTATTTTCGATTTCGATGTCGCCTTGTCATTAGCTGTGATTCTATCACATTCTTCATGATCCTTCGAGGGAGGGGGAGCTGTTTGGAGTCGCCTCTGTTTGTTGGGCGTTTTTATATTTTTCCAAATGACTTAGGTACTTTATTTTTCTATTATGAAGAACCTTTTACAGATGTGTAAGTAGAAAAGGCCGATATTTTGAGTAATCCTACTTTACTTTCTGTTATATGGATCAGATAAAAAAACTGTCGTTGAATTTGTTTTGTGACCTCTAAATTAATTAATATTTTCTTAAAGATGTTGAAAACTTGCCACAGAAAAATGTTTACGATACAATTTTCATAAAATATTTAACATATTATTTACCAGCAAAATGTACGCGATTCGGCGGACGCCCATAGCGCCCACATTTTTTACTTCTGAGTTAATGAATGGAGTACAGGTTAAAATGCTAATTAAAATTGCGAATTAACCTGAAGATTATACGCAATAGTTTGAGGCGTTGAGTAGGTGTTCTACTTTTAAAAAACTATACATAATAAATCATATCATAATACTCACAAAAGGGCTCTCTTAGTAACAAATTATCCAGGGCTAAGAAGTGGGAACTTACCTGAAAATAAAAAGAAAATTAAGCTTTTACTAAAATTTATTGAATTAGGCTAATGTTTGGATAGTCTAATTTTGTTACCATTGCATTTTCAACGTAAACAACAAAACATGTTAATTTAACTATTTTTTTAATTACGTTGAATTATTCATAACAGAATAATTTCAGTTCAAAAACAGCATTTTATGCCATTAAAAGGGGTAGATGTTTATATTGAGATTGTTTAATGTCCCCACTTCCAAAATATCTTATAGGTAGGTACACATTAAATATTTTGGGGCAATACCAGGGTATAATTCGGGAATCAGACAATTTTAAATAGGATTACACATAAATAAAAGTCATTGCTGTACCGCTTACCCTCCATTCTTGGAGATTTTTTAACCCACGATTTTAAAATAATGAAATGGGTGCAGTTAAGATAAAATTACATATAATAGGTAACAAAAAAATCAATGTACCGAAAAATAAGTAAATGATAATAAAGAACGAGCCAAGAACGTGTTGGGCACGCACACGATAAGGTTCCGTAGCCGTACTCACCAACATTCTCAACCTTATGCTATCTATATACCTGTATATTAAGAGCTATTTCACCTTTACTGTGTCTAACTACAGAGAAAAAGTTGTCCATTTAGTGACAGAAATCTACATATCTTTTTACAAAAATTCAAGAGATAAAAGGTAGCCGGTGTGCCTTAAACAAAATAAGTAAAATAACGATTTTATTACTTTTTAACTGACTAAAAATTTTTAAAAAGGAGAGATCCTCAATTCGTATGTGCGTTTTTTATGTTTGCTCAATCATTGCTTTAAAATCGCTTAAGCAAATGTATTGTAAAATGCATTTTTTAATAAATACGGCTTATTTGAAAAAAAAATGATGAAAAACAGTCTGTGTTGTAAATAACCCTGTATGTTATACCATGTTACAATCTACATTAATAATGTAGATATAACTATTTCTGATAATATTGGTCAACTTTCTATAGTAGGTACAATTTTTTCTGTTCTCAATTTTTTTAAATCAAAATGCGTTAAAAAAAACACATTTTTATCTAACAAAAGTTTAAAAAATACCATTACTGAAGAAGTGTATCAAGTTGAAACATTCTTAAAAAAAAGAGCACAACCAAACAACACATTTAAAAAAAATTAATTACGCACTACGCCATTTCGGGACAAAATACAAAAATTTAAATTAATTTGAAAACAACAATTGGGCAACCACATGTTATTTTGATTGGAAATGACGTCCCACATCATTTCACTTCGTTTGCTCGGCCTCTTCTAGAATACCTTGTTTTGCTCATTAAAATAAACTACTTGTGTTATACAGCTTTTTTTCTTACAACTATGTAATTTTCATGTTTTATTTAAAAAATCGAGATATTTCAGAAAAAATTATGTTTAAAACTGGTTAAAAACACAAAATGAAAAGATATACGTTTATTCCTTCATTAATTATTAATAAACATAACCAACCCCAGAACAGGCAATTAGTAAATAGACCAGGCTGGAATCAGTTCAGGAGACAGTACCGATTATGAAAATCCATGTTAACAGACGGTAACTTGGTCTGATGTTTAAAATGATTTTGTTGATAACAAAATGAAATATTACATTGTTTCAGTCAAATTATTTTTAAAATATTTTTGAGCGATTTTTAACGAGAAATGCTCAATAACTTTTTTCATAAAGTGGATAGATATTTTCAATATTATTAATTTTTTAAAATTATAATATCGCCAATTTCTCGGTTTTTTTGGCGCTCTAAAAGTGTAATAAAAATATTTTTCTTACAATACGTATCTTTAGACCTTGCGTATGAACTTCAAAAAAATGGAATTGGCGATTTTTTATTTTATACCTCATAACGACCACTTTTATTCGATGGTTTTTGAAAAAATCATGTCGAAGAAAAGTTGTCATGGATTTTTGCATGTAGATAACTAGACATCTGCGCCGAAAAAAATTTTTCGGCGGCGGCTCCCCTACGTTGATCAACCGGCGTAGGCGGCGTAAACCGGCGTAAGATGCCGATGTACACCGCCATATGTTTATTGGCGGCGTCGACCTGCGGAGGCCGTGCGGTCCCTAATTTCACATTACTCTACAATGTCGACGGAATTAAAAATATTGACAGTAAAGGTAACGAAAAATGTGACAATATTTTGCAGTTAAAATAAATTAACTTTGTCTTGATTCTACTTTTAATGCATCATATTATATTATAGGTTATAATAATAATAATAATAATACAAAACTAACAGTTTTCAAGTCTAACTTAAAAAAAAAAATTATATTCTTGTAAAACACAAACAAAAATTATACTCTTAGTTTAACTAGAGTAACCAACAATAATAGGCAGAATTCGACTCATATCACAATTCACAGGCACATCACAACTCATTTATTGAGTCGAAGCCGAGGCAAGGTTATGGCTAATTGTAAGAGACGATGCAAAATTTTGTATAAGTTTGTAATTATCATGAAAAAAAATATTTGTATCGATATGACTGGGACTTAATCTTGCCATTTTGGCAGAAACTACCATGCCAGCAACAGGAAGAACCCTGTCGCTAGGTGTACTTGTAGCTGGAATACAAAAAATTTTCTTAGCTAATATAGACAAATATGGAAAATCCCCTTGTTTTCTCTCCAATATGACAAAACATCATCGTCAGCTTTGACGGTATAAGCGTTTTTGGCTTCCCCTAAATATGAGTGACATTCAGCTTCTAAAAATGGTGTACTTTTTTGCCCAGAAGTTGTGTGCTTTTTTACTAATGATGAGATATAACTGTCCTTTTGTACAGGGACAGATTTATTTTTCTTGGCACGATCCTTTCCATTACTGAATCTGAGACTTGGTTTGATTTGTGCATCATCTTCTAAAATATATTTTTTTATTTGTGCAGTCAAATAGTCAACTTTACTAAGAGCTTTTAATTCCCGGCGTGAATTTAAAACATTTCGGCGGCGGCGGCGGCGTAATTTTTTTATATTTTAACGGCGGCGGCGTATCGGCGCGGCGGCGCAGACCTCTATAGATAACTGACTGCTGAAACATTTTAGGCTAAAACATACAGGGGTACAACGTTGAACCTAGTTCTACACGGTTTTTTTCCATGATTAATCAAATTATTATATTTTTAAACAGTGATAACTCGATTCTTTCAAATGGAACACCCTGTAGGATCAAGTGGTACAAAAATGAGACGATTTTTGAAAAAACATAAGTAGGGCGCAAAAACGAGTTATCAATAATACAATATTATGAAAAAAATTACTTTTCCGAGTACTTTTTTAAAAAAAATTAAACCCTGTCTCATTTTTAATCGAGAGTTTGGGGTAAAAATGATACTGGTCTGGGGAAAAATAAGACATTAATATATTTGGTATACTATTACTATGCGGTATTCATGAGCCAGCTCAGTTGAAAGAGGAGACAAAGTTGTATAAATGTAACTTTTCAAACTTTATTTATAACTAAATAAAATTTAAAAAAATAAATCTAAACCAAATTTCAAAGTTTAGAGACGCAGAAGATACTGAATTGTAAACACATATTTTTTTAAAATTTTCATGTGTGTTGAAAGAAATTCAGTAACATATTCAAGTAGCAAAATGAAATGTCTATCAGCTTAGCTCTTATCATGTCAACAATTTCTTTTTAAAATTTTTGTCCATAATTTTTTCTGTCTCATTTTTACACCGCTTGATCCTATGTTTTGACTTAAGGTGGCCATTCTCTAGAAAGAGACACCAAATGCGGAAATATTTACTATTTTTGGCCATAACTTTTTTTTCTTAGTGCGTACGTTTAAAAAAACTATAAGATTACCTAAGTAGAACCATAACAAGACTATTACTATGAAGTTTCACTTAATAATTTCAGTGGTTTGCAAAATAGCTCGATTTAAAAGTACGAAATAGGAAGATTAACATAATTTTTAAAATTAAATCGAGCTATTTTGCAAACTACTGAAATTATTAAGTGAAAATTCATAGTAATAGTCATGTTATGGTTCTACTTAGGTACTCTTATAGTTTTTTTAAATATACGTACTAAGAAAAAAAAGTTATGGCCAAAAATAATAAATATTTCCCTATCGGATGTCTTTCTAGGGAATGGCCACCTTAAAATGTTTCAGGAATCAATTACCTACACATTGAATTCATATGACAATTTTTCTTCGACATGAATTTTTCAAAAACCGTCGAAAAAAAGTGGTCGCTATGAGGTATAAGATAAAGAATTGTCAATTCCATTTTTGGAAGTTCATAAAAAAATATGCATTGCAAAGAAAACATTTTTTATCACACTTTTAAAACGAGAAATTGGCGATTTTTGAATTTTTAAAATTAATAACATTGAAAATTTCAACTTCACGGAAAAAAAGTTATCGAACAATTCTTGTTGGAAATCGATAAAAAAATATAAGAAAAATGTCGTTTGTTTTAAAAAATTAAATTATTCCCTTTGTTATAAACCAAATTGTTTTAAACAATATCAGACCACGTATAGTATTTCTATTCTTAATTTAGAAACTCAGTCTAAAGCGTTGCTACCAGGATAAATCATTACAAAGCCTGTTTGTGATGCAATAACACCGAAACTGTGGTGCTTGAATATTACAAACGATACAAATATCGGTAACCAGATATGTTATGCGCTCAAACGAAAGTGGTCGATTGTTTACCTGGCCCACCATTATTATAAATCCGTTACCTGTCTTCGTTCATTCTTAATATTGCCGGTAGCATAGCCGTGAGTTAAATGATATTTATTTACTTTTATTGAATCATTTATGGAGTTGTTCATTAAACTAGCATTATTTATTATAAATAAATAATTTACATCATGCCTATCAGTTAATATAAAGTAGTAAAACAATATTTGCAATAATTAAAAAGTGATTCTAAAAATTCGTCCATAACATCGTTACTTTGTAGTTCTTTTTTATGATTTTCAAACTGACTTTGGATAGCCTATAACATTGATTTTCATAATCGGTAGTGTCTCCTCAAGTGGTTCCAGCAAAGACACTGCGTCCGAAATGTATTGGATACTCATGTGCCCATACTCCTTGCTCTAAAAGTAAAAATACTAAAATACTAGAGCGATGATGCTTCATCAGGAAAAAATACTCTAAATATCTCTTCAAAGGCATACTCCGAATAAGTGCGGTATTAATTTAAAAAAGATTAAAATCAATGACTACGAAATCCCTTACAGGTGTTCAGCAACATGACTATTGTGTCTAATTCATTCGTCAAGGTATTTTTAAACTTCCTCTAAACGGTGTATAAAAACTAAATACCGGACGCCATCATTGTGGTTTTTTGTTTTCAACACAGCTAACAATGATGTGAGGATACAATGGACTTTTGCAAGTTCTATGCGAACATTTCGATCCAACTTGTACCAACGTACAATAATAATATTTATTTTAATTACAATTTCAAAGGGGGCAATTTATTCTGGAGTTTAGTAAACAAAACTAGGTACCTAACCCTAAGAGTCGTAGGGAAGTACCCTCTCATGCCGAAGGGAAGTAGTGTATTTCACTTTATGAGCGTGCATACATTCAAATGATCATTTTGTATAGATATATTATACATATTATAGTTAAAAAGAATAAAAATAAAAACCACTTGACAAAAAAAAAATCTTTGATGGGCAGCTAGTTACAAAATACATAACTGCATAAGAAAATGAAAATTATTTCTATTTGGTTGCTTACATTTTTTATCGAGGAAAAAAGAAAAAAAAATTTTAAAAATAAGCAAATATATTCATATCAAATGATAAAAATATATTTGATAGGCAACTAGATACAAAGTAAACAGTTGTATAGGAAGCAGTGATGCAAAATTTCATGAAACTTAAAATTGGCGAAAATTTCAGTGACATTTTTGTGAAAGTTTCGAAATTCATCTGAAATTTATGAAATATCTGAAATATAAAATTAAACATTAAGTATCATGAAACTTTCGTGAAATTTCAATGAAATTTTCATTTTATGAAACTTAACTGAATAATTCCCTAATATTAAGAAAGTTAAGTGAAATTTCATTGAAATATTTTAAATGATGAAACTGAAGTTCTGTATAATATTCGCAATTTTTTAAACTTCCGAGAGATAAAGAGTAATAAATCCCACTTTTGAAACTAGTTTCATACATTTTTATCTTTCAATGTTTTTCTTTAATATAAAAAAATATATTTTGTTTTCTCCGCAATAAGATTAGAACTTACAAATATGTTCGTGAAAAGTAAAAAATAAATAAATTTAAAAGAATTTTTTAAGCAATGGCTTTCTTTTAAAACTGAATTGCACTAAAAAGTAGAAAATAATTTTTATACAGAATTAAATTACCAAATGATGATGAAAAAGATAACCATTGGATGCTCATAAAATATAATATCTTACCTTTATCAACAATCAGCATTGTAATAGAACGTTACGAATAATATGTTGTAATATAGCAGCGACAGAAATACTTTATGAGCACCCAATGGTTTTCTTTTTCATCATTTTGTAATTTAATCACTGAATAAACATTATTTTATACTTTTTAGTACAATTCACTTTTAAATTGTTTGAAGAATTTATTTTTTACTTTTTAGTTTTCTGTCTGCCTCATTTTCTTTAATTCAGATGCCATCATTTCGATTACTCTTGTCAAACTTTTTCATTTGATACTCATATCAAGGGGGTTGTAAAGAAATAGGTAATCCATTTTGTGTCGGCCGCCATATTGGGCTTAAAATAACGTCACACAGCTTATCGTATTCTACTTGTCATACGTACCCTTTCATTTGATACCCATGCCAAGGAGGTTGTAAAAAAATACGTGATCCGCCATTTTGTGCCGGCCGCCATATTGGATTTAGAATGACGTCACACAGCTTATTGTATTCTACTTTATATGCCCTTTCACTTGATACCCATGTCGAGAGGGTTGTCAAGAAATAAGTAATCAGCCATTTTGTGTCGGCCGCCATATTGGATTTAGAATAACGTCACTTAGCTTATTGTATTTTACTTGTCATACCCTTCCATTTGATACCAATGCCGAGGGGGTTGTAAAAAAATAGGCGATCCACCATTTTGTGCCGGCGACCATTTGATTTAGAATGTCACACAGCTTATTGTACCACTTTATATACCCTTTCATTCGATACCTATGTCAAGGGGGTTATCAAGAAAAATCTACCATAATATTGAATATGCTATATTGTATTGACTTCAGAACCAAAGTTGTGTGCAAAATTTCTGCATGATTGGATATAGGGACGTGGTCAAAAATTCGATCACCAGATTTGAACATACATACGTACATTTCGAGCTAAAGAAGATCATTGAAAAAAATAATACATTTTTCAAACTACAGAAGTAGGTAATTTGTTAACATATTTACAAAATCTCCTGGACCCCTATTCTTCCACTCCCTGATTCAAGAATACGGTCCCTGTCCCTTGTAGTTTCTTATTAATGCAAAAATAATAGAACCTGGGAACCAAACAATGAACGAAAGAAATGAAAAGCAGGGATTCTTATACCTGAATTGTGAATAGCTAACCTGACCTCTAAAATAAATGTTTTAAAAAAGACTTTACCTCATTGGTTGAAAACAAATTAAAAAGGCGCACGAAATTCAAATTTCATTTGATGTAACGGAAATACAGATTTTGCAGCAGAAACTTTCATGAAAGTTTCAAAAAATGTGGTAATTTTCAGATTAATCTGAAACTTTCATAAAATTCAGATATTTCAGAAATTTATGAGGGTACGTTGAAACTTTCAGAAATTTCAAATTGAAATTGAAACTTTCAAATTGAAATTTTGCATCACTGATAGGAAGAGAGACACTTTCTACTGGTTTATATCTCCGAGGAAAAACGCAAAAAAGAGAAAAAATAAGCAAGTGTGCTCGTGTCAAATGATTGTCGCTAAAGTAGCAAAGGTTTACAGGGCTGATCGTGAGCAACAACTATAGGTAACTAAATGTCGTATGTCACAACTTTAAATGAGTAGGTACATACATTCAAATTATGATTTTGTATCTAGAACACTAGTTAAATCAGACTAACAACGCAAGAAAATCTTTCATAGGAAATTATAAACAAATAAATAGATGTATAGGAAGAGAGACACTTTCTACTTCATTCTGAGAAAAAAAAGCTAAAGAAATTGAAAAACAAACAAGTTCAAGTCAAATCCACGAACTCATCTGTGAAATAAAAACATTTTTTTTATAATTTTTAATTCCACAGTTAACGATCTTATTGATTTTTTAAATCGTGTCTAATGTGAGGCGTTAAAGAAAATTTTCTTCAATTTATTTCTAAATGAGTCTACTTTTAAAGATTTCAAAGATGAGTTAGAAGTTTTCGTACATATATGTAGAAAACATAGAGTTCTTTTCTTAGGCCATGTCAATAAAACGTGAGAATTTGTAAAGGTAAGAATAGAAAGCGAGAAACTTTTTTATCTTCTAACATAAATATCAAGTACCTATATAGAGAATAAATGAAGATGAAGGATGGAGGCAAGTTTCTTATTTGAAACTTTTTTCTAGGATTAGCAGTTTTCCATAAAATTGCAGGTGAAAATAGAGAATATAAAACTATATTTGTAAACTGGCAAAATACTCAAAAAAGAGAAAAAAACTCTGAGAATGTGTAAGTAACGTAACTATGAGGCAGCATGAAATCAAATAAATCATTAATATATGCAAGCAACAGAAGTGGTCCCAAAAAGGAGCCTTGAAGCACTCCGTGATTTATCGAATTCAATTAAGAAGTTATTTTATTTAAGCTGATGCATTGTTTTCTGTTAAATAGATAAGAACGAAATGATTGTAGAGGCCTCCAACTTATCCTATAAAAAAACAACAACAAACTTCCGCGTTAAACATTGTCGAAGGCTCTAGACAGATCAAGTTATGTAGTCGCCCATTGCACCACTATAAACACAGCTTGTGTAATGCAGTATTTCTATTATTAATTGGGAAAACAGTCTAAAGCGTTGCTACCAGGATAAGTCATTACAAAGCCTATTTGTTATAGAATAACACCCGAGACCGCATACTTGAATACTGCAAACGATATCCACATACGCATATAATTCATTAGATATGTTATGCGTTTACCTCAAACGAAAGTAGTCGATTGTTTACCTGGCTCACCATTACAAGCCCGCTTCCTGATTTGATTTATTCATATAACTGCCGGTAGCATAGCCGTAGGTTATTTATTTTTATGAATCTTTTATGGAGTTGGTCATTAAACTAACAGTATGCCTATCAATTAATATAAATAAAGTGGAAAAACAATATTTACAATAATTAAAAAGTAATTCTAAAAATTTTCGGTCGACGCTTATGACATCTCTCGTGTTATGAAGTATTCCTTTGTCAGTCTTAGTCATGATTTTTAAACTCACTTTGGATAACCTATACAAACATTTGCTGCGAAAACCAAATTAGAAGCTAGTCTGCAAGTTGAATAAATTAAAAAAATAATAACCTCTTTTTCAAAACTATGTTCAAAACCTTTTTAATGGAAATATAATTGAAAGTTAAGTTTTAATAAATGTAGAGAATTTGAATTTTTGCTGACAAAATGTGAGAATCTGAAGGGGTTATTATTATAGCAAACAGGGATCTTTTTCATCTTTCGAAACAAATAGCATGAATATTAAGAAGAAATACATATTAAAGATGGCGGCAACTTTCGTATCTTAAGCTTTTTTACGATTCGATTAAAAGTTTTCGAGAAAATGGCTTGCGAGAAAATGAAACAAATGATATAATGTTATATGCATAATTAATAAATATTTAAATTTACCCTTTCGTGAATTTGTTACCTACATTCTTAACCTTATAAATGAAATATCGAGGACATTGCTAAAAAGGTAAATATTTTTTAATCATAATTATTGTTAAGTATTACACAAATAAGGAGACCAGTACCAATAAAGTTACATATTTATTATCTCATTAATTAAAATTCCCAATATATATTTTTAATCCTGAAAAAAATGTTTTAAGTATGTATATTTATTGCATATTATAAACAAACTACATTTTTTGTGTATGTTCACATAAAAGGATTATGTTGTTGAAAGCAAAATATTCGGGATTTCAACAGTCTCACACAAGAGCATAATTACAGATACATAAAAACAAAAGATTACATTCGGGATAAATGACAGACTACGTTTTTTACAACACATTTTAAACAGCCTTTTATAGCTCCTTCAAGTGGATTAAATAATGTCAAATGCAATAACTTGTCAAGGTTTATACATACTCGTGAGTCTACATTTTTATAATACCTATAATCTTTCACGATCCCCAGAACTCAAGTTGACATACAAGGTGGATGAAAGGAATTAAATGCTGACTGCAATTTTGTAAATCTTGGACAAATTTACATTAGATCAATGACACTATTTTAAAAAATGTTTGAACACATAGACTTTGAAAAACAGTCAATTGTTTAACTGAGTTTGAATAAAGTCGAATAATCATTAATCGGTAAGAGTTAAGAACCTATACAAGTTTGCGTTGTCCAAATACTAATTTTTACACGGTTCTCTGCACAGTTTTTTTCGTGAGGGCGTTCCGCATTTTCACCTGCAATTTTCTCGAAAACCTAAGCTAGAGAAAAAGTCTCAAATAAAAGTTGCATTTAATCTTTATCTTTATCAAAAGTTTTCCGTTTGCTATACTTAGTACTCTAACAAAATCACAGTCGTCACTTTTACACGAAAAAGAGCCTTGGGAGGTGTAAAACACTCAGCGCTCAATGGTGTGGTCAATGAGGTAAAATACCTAGAAGTCATCTTTGACCAAAAACTGACAAGGAAAGCCTACATTCAAAAAGTCACACCGAAAGCAACAATAGCCCTGGGAAGGTGCACAGCGGCGACCCGTGAAATGTTAGTAACCTATAACTGGAATGGAGCATGGGACCTATGCCAAACTTTAATGGATAGTAATCCATTAAAGTTTGGCATACGTCTCCGTTTGGCCTTGGTAGTAACCAAGGCCAAACGGAGACGTTTTGTGGAAAAAATATTTGATTGAAATTTGCGACATTTTTTTTTCAAAAAGTGCAGTGACCACCCTGGAATCTGGAAAAGTACTTGTAAAATATCTATAGTGTATTTTTTTTTTCGAACAAGGAAGAAAATATAAGGATTGGTTTCTAATTTTATAAAAAAATCTTCATTCTTTATAGTCAACAGCATTTTGAAATTTTATAAATTAAATATCAGTGTAAAATAAAATTTCAAAATGATGTAACTTTATAAAGAATGAATATTTTTTCATAAAATTAAAAACCTCTTTTTGGTTCGAAAAAAATACACTATAGATATTTTACAAGTACTTTTCCAGATTCCAGGGTGGAGCACTGCACTTTATGAAAAAAAAAAACAAATTTCAATCAAATATTTTTTTCCACAAAACGTCTCCGTTTGGCATTGGTAGTGATCCATTAAAGCTTGACATGGGTCCCATGCACTAAAATTTCACGGGCCGCCGCTGAAGGTGCCTACAGGCAGATGCGTGGAAAAGATAATCGGAGTTAAATCCCAAAATGACTACGGTTATATAGCAGGGTAATAAGGCCCATGATAAGCTAGGGATCAGTAGCATGGTGAACTAAGACACCGCACTTGGAAGCAATAAGGCTGTTAAGAGGGAACAAAACGTAAGGCTAGTGGGGGGGGATAAAGTACTAAATTAGGAGATATCTCCCTTATAATCAAATTTTATCCAAAAAAAGTCTTCAACAGTCCTGTAGTATTTATTTATGTACAACTTACACATATTTTCAGTTAAATAACATCACCTAATTTGCAAAAAACAGCTTATTGTTAATCATTAAAGTTATGATTAACAATAAGCTGTTTTCTGCAAACTGGGTGACGTTATTTATTAACTGAAAATATGTGTAAACAAATACTACAGGATTGTTGAAGACTATTTTTGTATAAAATTTGATTACAAGCACTCCCCACTAGCCTTACGTGTTGTTCCCTCTTAAGTGCAGTGCAAAGACTTGCTTGCCTGTGCGCTACGGGGACCATAAAAACTGCTCCAATAGCTATATTGGAAGTCCATCTAGACTTACCACCACTAAATATATTTATCCAAGGAGAAGCTCGTTCTGTAATGCACTGGCTAATGCAAGGCTAAACACCAATAAGGCAGCAGTGTGGAACAGAATACCAGAAGTTATAGTTAGAGGTGAAAGCGGATTCCATTTTAGGAACGCCCACGGATACTATAGTCCCAAAGTATAACTAACTTCAATAAAAAATTTCAGTTTAGAATAGCAGACATGGAAGACTGGAAAAATGGTCCCCCAAAACAAGGAGTCGGAACTGGGATTTACGGGGAATGGCCAAAAACTAAACTTCCGATAATAGGAAGATACGCCATAGTATTTCAGGCCGAAGTAGACGCAATACAATGGTGTGCGAAGGATATTATAAAGCAAGGAACTGTTAACCAGTCGATTGCCATTATTTTTATTGTCAAACTGCAGGTCGAATAGAGACTGGTATGGGACTGCATAAATAAAATAAACAAAATTTTTTTTTCATCGCCTATGTTGAATAAGTAAACAAAGAGTTAACCCCATCGAGCAGGCGCTTGATTTGACGTAAGAGGATAATAAATCCGACAAAATGACACCAATTTCAAGTGGTTGGGGTATGACATAATTTTTTACTTTTTTCTTTCGGCTTTTACATGGAATCACTCCTGTATAGTAAGTAGACAATTTTACCAAAATTTATATTTCCCCACTTGAAGATATTTCACAAAGACCTATCAGTTGAGGTTTGTATAAAAAGTAGACTTAAATAATTCCCACTACAAGGAAACGCTGAAGGAAAAACTTTATAACTATCAACAGAGTACCTCGATACCTTTTTGATTCGGCCTGTAAGAATCGGCATATAAGAATGACTGACTACTCACTGGCTCTTGGAATATACAAAAATTATTAATTCATTGTTCCCCCACCTCGTATTTTTTGTCATAAACAATAAAATATACAAATATTAATGGCAAATAATCAATAATCGCAATGATTAATAAATCAGTTTAACAAGTGCGTAGTAAAACGAAACGAGTTTTTTTTTTATGAAAATGTGTAATCATTATAGAGATACAACGAATGTTTTTTAGATAAATTTGACTCATAGATGTCAGTGACTCATAAAATAAATGAATGAATAATTGTACTTATTGATGTATTATTTCTGACAGAGGAAACATTCTCCTTATACTTTTAAGAAACAATGGAGGACATCTTAGGAAATTAATTTATTTGCAGTTAGTGCTTTCCTCAACTACTTCAATTAGCTTGGATAAAAGTAATTGCTGCGTAATATGTGAAACTAGCATTACCGTTTTTACGAAATCTGCTATGTTAAATGAAACATATTTACGACTAACGTCTAAATCCTACTTTCGTGGGAAGACTTTCTTTCCTATATTTTTATTTCGTAACTTCTCCAATAATATGTGAGCAAGAGTGCCAACTACTGTGATCATGATTCCTTAGAGATATTAGCACGTTTTGGCGTACCCCAGGGGTTCTATTCTCGATGTATTCTATTGTATTATAGATGAAATTCTGGTCTATAAAGTTCACCAATTTTTAAATATATGTAAATCGATAAGTTATAAAATGGTAAATGAATATAGCGAACACTTCACCATACGACACGTTTTATAGGTCGCTATTTTCATTGGATCGCCTTGATTTTCTTTACAGTAACTTCGTCTAATATCCAACTAAGCGGAAGGAAGAGCAACGATGGCATTCTGGACATGCCATGGGCTCTTCGGTAAAACCTGGGGACTAAAACCGAAAATGATCTACTGGTCATATTTAACGGTGATTAGACCTATTGTCACCTACGCATCGATGGTATGGTGGACAAAACCAAAAGAAAAAACAGCACAAAACAGGTTGCAAAAACTGCAACGGTTAGCGTGTCTTGGAATCACAGGTGCAATACGCACCTGTCCAACAGCAGCAATGGAGGCGCTACTGGATCTGCCTCCCTTGCATATCCATGTTAAAAGGGAGGCAGCTCTTGGCGCCTACATTCTAGTAAGAAATTCAAACCAGGGGATCTGGTTGGTCATCTGACTGTCCTAAACGAAGTCCAGTTAGACTCAATGACCAAGCCCACAGACTCCACACCAAAAAGGTTCGACTTTGAGAGAACCTTTGAAGTGGTAATTCCTAGCCGCCAGGTATGGAGCTCTGGAGGTCCACAATGGGAAAAAGGATCACTCATCTGGTACACGGATGGATCCAAAACGGATGAGGGAGTAGGCGCCGGTGTATACGGCCCAAACTGACAATAGCCTTGGGTCACACTCCCACCATCTTCCAGGCAGAAATATATGCCATAGATCTTTGTGCTCGACAGTGCATAAACAAAGGCACACGGGGATCAAGAATCTATATAGTCTCAGACAGCCAGGCCGCACTCAAAGCTCTGAGTTCACCTTTGAGTCACAAATTGCCTGGGAATGTCTACAAACAATAAAGCAACTGGCCAGAAACATCAAGGTCAATTTGATGTGGGTGCCAGGGCATGAAGGAATAGAAGGGAATGAGATTGCGGACGACCTTGCAAGATAGGGTGCCAAATCGTCATTCATCGGACCAGAATCGTTTTGTGGAATGGCAAGAAGTAACACGACGGAGGAGGTAAGAACATGGGAGGATGAACAAAAATCCTCCTACTGGAACTCAACTCCAGGACAAAAACAAGCGAAAAAGTTCATTGCTTATTCGCAAAAGAGAGCTAAAGAGCTACTTGAACTCAGCAAAAAGGAACTAAGACTACTAACAGGTCTTTTCACGGGCCACTGCCCATTAAAATACCATCTTAAAAAAATGGGCAAGGCTGAGGACGAAAGTTGTCGATTCTGTTCAAAGACAACCGAAACGTCGGAACACATACTTTGCACATGCGAAGTACTAGTCCGGCAAAGGCTACAACACTTGGAACAGGTGATTTTGACACCTGCATAAGTGTCAAAGTTAGCCCCCGGGAAAATTCTAGGATTCTTTAGAAGCCTAGGATTGGATGGGAACATATAGATATGGGGTAATCCCAAAAGATCTTTATAGGTCGATCTGAGGAGAGGTCAAACGTCTGAACAACCCAACTGTAATCTGTAAGCCTATTGAAAATAATTAAGTTTATTAGTTAAACAAGTTTTTGTATATTGTTTTCTCGCGTTACCGAAGAATAAAATACCTTGCCTATTTCGATAGAACTATTCAATAGAAGCTACATTTACCTGTTAAAAATCAAATTTTTTCTTTGTTGTATTCTAGTATGTTATTAATCATTATTTTCCGTCGTAATAAGGAAAAATAATAACAAGCTAACCATTATACTCTTCGCCGACTTATCGACTACTTTTTATATAATTGTTGCACGTTCTATAACACTCTTCGTCGATTTACTGTACTTTTATATAACTGTTGCACATTATACGGGATACTCTTCGCCGGTTTTTTTTGAAATAATATTATTTTTAAACATTTTTTAGTTTAATTACAAAACATTTAAAAAAAAAATTATTTAAAAAATTAGTAACTTTTTTTATTTATTAATAGATATTGTTCAAAATCAATAGGGTTCTTCCTCTAACAGTAACTTACTGTCCAAATTTCAATACCATCGAACTTTTCGCTCTTAAGTTATCGTGCTTACAAGAAACGTGACTGGCGAACGGGCGGACGGACGGACAGACAGACGGAGAGACAGACGGACTGACGGACATTTTGAAAGTTGTTCGAAACTCGATCACGAACACAGTGATATGAAATTTGTTTCTCTACGTGCAATATTACCCAAGGAGCAAAATGTATCTGAACCTGGGCACAATATATTGTGTGTCTGCACTGTGTCGACACAAGGATTAAATTTTGAGTCAGGAAGGAAATTGTGTCCAAATGGTAATATTTTTTGGGTCATGTGTCGACACATTAACAAAATATTGTGTCAAAACAGACACTTTGTTCAACTTGAACCATTTTGGTTTTTTGTGCCCAAAATGTTTCTCTCTTGAACCTATTTGGGAACGTTAGACACAATTTGGATACATCGAGCCGACACCCTTTCGGCAAAATGTATTTGAAATGTGTCTAAAAATCGTGTACCCATCATGTTGCTGAAATTTAGCCAGGAGGACACTTATGTGTCCACGTGTTTATATTTTAGGAACACATGTTTCTTTTCATGCCTTAAATGCGTCTACACCAACGCATGTTTCCATAAGGTTGAATTTTAGACTCGTATTTTCTATTTTGTGCATAAATTGTGTGTGTGCACTACCAGCTGTTAGAAGATCATTTTTGACAACAGCATACTCTGGTTATTTTGTAAAAACGCCAAAAGTAGTCAAGAAGCAATCAAAAGTGAATATTACAACATACTATATGAATGTAAAAAAAACATGTACAAGAAAATCAAGTGAAGTTGTTAACTTATATGAAAGAGGTGGAGCAACGGCCATTTTTGCCTTTGTTATCAACAGAAGTACCATCAAATAACAAGAAATCTACTATTTACTCCGACCTGGGCAGCCCTTAGAGTACTGATAGTGGTAGTTGTGAAGTGGGAAATGCCAATTTGCAGCTACAATGCACCAATGAAAGCGATGCTGGAAATTCCAAATTGGGTCTAAAATGTAACCTTTTTCGTATAGGTAACATTTTGGGCATAATTTGTACCATTAGTGAACACAAGAGTGCAAATTGTGTCAAATATGCGAGTATATATCAACATAGACACATTTTAGTACACATTTAATGAAATAGTCGAAATTTGTGTCTGATTATTATCTAATATGTAGCTGTGTGCCCGTACAGGTAAATTTTGGGTGAAATTCGTTCCAAATGAGGATTTGTGGTTCCATTTAGACACATTATACAAATCGGCCATATTTTCTTTAGAGAAATGGGCATCCATATTGAAAAACTGGACTTAAGGAAAAACAGATATTTTAAAAACATCTTTTTACACAAAAATTTTATAAAAACACACTTATTTTGATATCTTGTAACATACAAAATATATTAGAAATAATGTTATTTCCAAAAATTACAATTAAGTATATTATTTATTAATTATCATCATTAATTAAATATTCAAAATAATTTTCACAATCTTTTAAGGGCTTTTATTTTTCATGAGTATCTCATCACATTTGACAGAGAAAATGGGGTTGTTTTATTTTTTTGGGTCATATACTTTATTTATTCACATATGAAAACTGATTACTTCTGTGTGACGTAATTTTTATAAAATCACTGCATACCAACTGTGTTTGTTTGTCCTAATGTTTAGAGAGTAATGCATTGTGTCGACTTTAAGTCTGTTTTTAAATCATTTGGACACCATAAAGTGGTTATAGGCACAATTTAGATTTATTTGTGTCAATTTTGTAACTACACATAGTAAAGCACATTCAAGTAACATCTTGGAAACAACAAGAAACATATTAGTTACATATTAGCTTCATTACAGTAACATTTAGTAAACATGCGACGCTTACAAGACAAATTTTGGAAACAGTTTTGGGCACATTTTGGAATCAAGTTGGTACATTTTCATCATCACTTTGGGCATATGTCTTATACAGTGTGGACTATGTTTCGAAACTGTGCCTATAAAATGTGTCGTGCCCAAAAATATATTTCGACACAGTGTCGACACATTGCCTGAAATGTGTCTTTCAATGCTCCTTAGGTACCGGTTTTAGAAATGTGCCGATCGAATGCAATATACTCTTCGTTTTGTATTTGCGAAGAGTATAATAATTTTAGTTTGTATTAGCAAGTGACGGCCTTGTCTAACTGCGAGGTAAATGAAAGCCGTCAACGCTTGATCCATAATCTTATCGCATTTGTGACAAATTTATTGCCGTTAAAAGTTGATAAACATTAGAACTATTGCATAATTAGCCGGTTTTGCAATGTAACAATATTATATAACATAAACATATTACTTTTAATTTAAACAATTAATAACGTTTGTATTTATTGATCTTAATCTTTTACTGCGTACCTATCCACGTGTTCCAAAAGGCCCTATTTTATATTTTTTCTGACTAATCTGATACCCCAGATGAAAGCACCGGACACGATAATAAATTGAGAAAACTTGTTGTTTGCACCACATGTATTTTGCAAAAGTTATTTAGTCGCGTTGTTGCTAATAAGGCCCCGTTCAATGACTACTGAGAGCATTATTTCTCATTTCAAAAAAAAAACTCCAGGGAGAATTTCACTCAACGAAGACACAATGAATGATCGCCTCCTTGAGTCACTGACCGGCGTTGGAACAGCTAATTTTGATCCTAGACCAGTAGTCGCAGTTTTTAAATAAAAAAGAACGTCGTTTTAGACAACCAAGCTTCGAAATTTATAAAACTAGAGAGTCTATCAGTATATTTTTTAGAAATGATTCTAAACTATAATTAATTTAATAAATGTAACGAGTTCCTTTTGTTTTGTTTTGTTTAATATTATGTAGGTTACCTACAGTAGGTAAATATTTATATTTTATTTTAATAGTTCAATTTTTTCTTGTCGACTTAAATACCAAAAGGTGGTCTAGTCATATTACCAGATTACTCTTAGTCTTTGTATATTTTGTTTGTTATTTCTTTGTTGTATTAGAAAGAACAAAGGGTTTATTTTCGATTTCGATTGTTTTTTAGCTTCCTGTAGTTTCCGTAGATTAAATATTTATAATTTACGTTTATTTGATTTCTTTCCTTTTATACTATTGCATTTAGGTATCACTGGTATCAGTTTGTAAATTACTAAGTACATATTTATTACATAGGGCAGAGCCGAGGCCCAAACTGTATCCATTTCATGTTTACTGGGTATCCAACTGGAAGGCGTGCGTATCCAAAAAGATACACAAAAGTACGTTAAAATATGCCTTGGAATGTCACACCCCTCGTGCGCGGCGTACTCCAGAAACCCTATACTATTATCATTCTTTGCACTAACTCGTCAATTATCAAGTCAATATATCGAGGCTGTTCCGTCTAATCTACAGTACGTTAGTCATGGACTCATGGGACTTCCACGGAAGTAAAATGAGATATAACAAAGCCAAAACTTATTGATAACGTTCCTTATATAGAAAATACAATAAAAATGTACTTATTCTAAGGTCAGAGAACTCTATACCACAGTTGCATTATTTAACAGCTGCAAATACAGATAATTTTGAGAGCCATATTCGTGAAAGTAGGACCTATTTGACCAGACTATCAATATTAACTTTTGATTCGTTGATCCTTTAATTCTTATTACTAATTCTCGTGTGAGTAGAGTACTGAATGCATTAGGGATATTGTCACAAATATTATTTGACATTAGCACACAAAAAAGCTTTTATGTATCAGTAATTAAATTAATTAATTGGCTTAGGGAGGTGTTTCAGCTAATGTATTATGTTAGATAATTTAATCTTGTATTACTTTGTGGACTGGCTTTATTAATATACAGGAAAAACAATTTTCAATGACATACCAATACTTGGCTGGCTAAAACTTTGCAATCGTATAATAGTGGAGTAAAACAAAAATTTCTAGGGAATTGTCTTACTACAGCAAATTTTTTTGCTGAAAACATTTCAAGAAGTGTAGTAAAAAGTTTTGGATTAAATCCGTGCGGCGGAAAGCTTTTGTTTAAACAAATGAATGTTCAGAATCTTGTTTTTCCACAGTTTTTCTTAAATGTTTCTGTTTGTATAACCTATACCGCAAAAAAGAAAGAGACACAAATTATTCAAATTAAAATTGAGAAGAGAACTAGATTTGCCCGAAACTTTTTGGTCAATATGTCAAGTCGTAAAACATGAAGACATTTTAGGAAAGCCATTTTGAAACAATTGGTGATAACTTGAACAATAATGCACATATTGTAACGAAACTTTAGAACAGTATACACCCTAGGAACGTTCCGATACTACCGATATGATACTAGTATCGATACTAAGTAGTTGTGTACTTACTCGATACTTTTCTTTTAATATGATACCAGTATTGATACTTTTTAGCCGATATCGGAATAAAATGTCCCCCCCCCCGCTCTTCAAAATTTTTTAGCGAAGTATCGATACTTTTTTGCTGATCTGATACCAATATTGATACTTTTCATTCGATACCAGTAGACATACAAGTATCGATCCTTTCTTTCCGATATGATACCGGCATCGATACTTTTCATTCGATACCAATATCGATACAAGTATCGATACTTTTATGGTATCGGAACGTTCCTAAATTACCCCCTGTGGAGTTAAACCTTCAAGCCAAGTTACAAGTTAAAATGTTTACAATAACTCCTAAAAAAACAATTTCAAAGTCGAAAATCGAATCGTAGATTGTTTGTGGGCATCAAGTCGTATTTCAGAAATTTGTACTTCAGATTATAGTTGTTTCTATATTCTTTGTGGTGGCATAAACAAAAACATATTTTAAATTTTTAAAGATCAATTTTATTCAATTCTTCTATTTTCTTTTTTTTAAGAAATGACGTTTACTAAAAAATATTTTGCCCAAAAATAAAAATTATTGATATATCTTAAAAGTAGATAAAAAACGGGCTATTAAAAAAATGCAGTTTTATCTCCGGCAATTGGGACCCTAGATATGACATTTTATTGCCTTGTGAACATTTATAAGCAAGCTAATAGACATAATGACTTGAACATATTTTCGGTTTTAAAAAAATTTAAATTTATTTTTGTATATACCACCACAAAGAACATAAGAACAACTATAATCTGAAATACAAATTTTTGAAATACGACTTGATGCTCACAAACAATCGACGATTCGATTTTCGACTTTGCAATTGTTTTTTAGGAGTTACATATTGTAAACATTTTAACTTGAAACTTGGCTTGATGATTTAACTCCACAAAGTTCCAAAGTTTCGTTAGAATATGTGCATTATTCAAGTTATCATCAATTGTTTCAAAATGGCCTCCCTAAAATATCTTCATGTTTTACGACTTGGCATATTGACCAAAAAGTTTCGGACAAATCTAGTTCTCTTCGCAATTTCATTTTGAATAATTTGTGTCTCTTTCTTTTTTGGGATACGGGTTATACAACCAGAGATATTTAAGAAAAACTGCGAAGAAACAGGATTCTGAACATTCTTTTGTTTAAACAAAAGCTTTCCGCCCACACGGATTTAATCCAAAACTTTTTACTACACTTCTTGAAATGTTTTCAACAAGTTCCAGCAAAAAATAGCTATAGTAAGACAATTCCTTTCTAGACCCTTAGATTTACTCCACTATAAGTAATAACGTATATTTTACAAAAAAAAATATTTAAGTACCTGCGTAAGGGATGGAGAAATTGGAACGCCAGTGAGTTTGTGCACTTTTTTTACCATATTTTAGAACCTCCCGTACCATGGAGACGGTTTCCACAGATACCTCAAATCTGCCTCAATAGGGATTGATCGTTGTTGACTTGAAACAAAAATAAACATTTTGGTGCCTCCTACACTCTATGAACTTGATGTGTGGCAGTACTTAGTGAGATGGCCAGGCAGAAGAGGGTAAATCGAATGATCAGTTAGATCTCCTGATCTTATACTCCTCAACTATTTGTATGGGGCCATTTTAAGGGCTGCGTGTTCAGTCGGTGCGCTTAGGCTCAGTTAAATCTAAAGAACTTCATTTAAGTATTGGTGTGCCCCAGGGTTCTATCCTGGGCCCATTGTTATTTTTATTATACATTAACGAGATGCCTTCACCACTTACTGATGTAAACTGTCTATTAAACGCAGATGACACTACACTGATACTGAAAGACACTGACGTAACCAGTCTGAAAGTCAAAACCATACACAGGGCTGAAAACTAATACGAAATTAATCGATTACACCTAAACCCAGATAAAACGATAGTCATGACTTGCTCCCTTCGTAACCTAAGCCGTATAGATAGTAATCCAGCTTCCATAAAGTTTCTTATACTCCTCAACTTTTTGTATGGGGCTATTTAAGGGTTGCGTGGTTCAGTCGGTGTGCTTAGGCTCAGTTAACTCTAAAGAACTTCGTGTAAGTGTTGGTGTATCCCAGGGTTCTATCCTGGGCTCTTTGTTAATACTTGAGATAGTGCGAAATAGGCTTTATTAGCAAGGGTCATTCTTCTAAGAATCTCTCTATCTTCCGTTCCATCTGCGCTTAGTTCGACCCCTAGATAAACAAACTGCTCGACTGACTATGTCGTTATGTACTGCGATGCGTCTGGCCCTGTTTCCTCGTTTTTTGAGTTAGTATTTTTGTTTTCGCAGTGTTTATTTCCAGGCCGATATTCCTGGTGTGCCTCTTCATTTCTGAGTATGTTTCCTCTGCTGTTTCTATTCTTCGACTCATAAGACTAATATCCGCGGACGCCGCTAGCTGTATACTTTTATTATAGTCCAGTAAGTGAGGGATTTTATCTACAAAAATTATTAACAGCAAACCGAGGTATGCAAAAAATCGGAAATTTTCCGTAGAATTCAATGAACTATTTTTAAAACAAATGACGAACTTGCGTCCTCTTCAAAATGGCGGCCAAAGTTTGCGAAAAACAGTTTTTTGCGTTGAAAAAGAAAAGTTGGCGTCGCACAAAAAAAAGTTTAACAGCACAATTTTGTAACTTTTTAATACAGATCGACCCCGCCTAGTCCGATCTCCGAAAATAGCAAAATTAATTAGTTATTGCAAAAAAGACGTTAAAATTCGCATTTTTTTGAAATAACTGTATCTCCGTGAAGAGAAAATATTCTTTAACGAAACTTGGTGAAAGCGTAGTCCAAGATATGTCGAATAAGAACATTTTTACAGATTTGCAAAATATTGCAAATTTCTTGCAAAAATCGATTTTTTCGAAAAAAATGCGATTTTTTCAATGTCCAATAGCTCATACAGGCCATCATATTTCTATACCACACCGGTCCGAAAAGTTTCTCCTACAGTTGCGCTAACCTGTGCAATTATTGCGCATATCACGAAACGATCCCAAATATGAGAAAAATCGGTCAAAAATCGATAATTTTTTTTTACCCCAAAAAAAAATTGAATATTTTTGAGATTTTAAATTATATTGCAATGTCGTTATTGCCAATAGATAGCTAGCATTTTTCTACAAATTTCCAAAAAAAATAATTGCTCTCCGACCTTCTGAAGCCGAGTTAATTTTTTTTAAGACATTCTAGTGGAGCCATTTTTTTAAGTAAAGGGCTGAAAACGGATAAAAGAACACGTTACAAAAGAACAATCAGTTTGGAAAATAGAACAACAATAATTAATACTTAAATTAAAACAAAAGAAAATGCAACTTAAAAGATAAACAAATAAGGAAATTGGACGGTAGTCTCGAACTTAAGCAAGAAAAATTACTTTGTTAAAGGAAAAAATCATTTACACTCAAATTCAAACTGATTGCCAGAAGGGCCAAAAAATACAATAGCCTTAACTAGCATGAAGTTAATTATTTCTTTATAAACTAGTGCTGAAACGCTAGTTGCCAGTGACAATATGAACGAGGTAACTTTTAATTTGAGAAATCTGATGACATGAAGTTAAATTTTATAACAGAAGCTCAAAAATGCAAATACCTATACCCGGGAATACTAAAGTTATCACGATAAAAGTAGGCCGATGTCACACCACCAGTAGCTGATCGGAAAGTATCTTTCTTTCCGGACGGGATTATCTTTGTCAATTTTTAGTTAGTGGTCCTTATCCACCCCAAAGCAATCTAGATCAATGAATGAAAGTCCGCCTCTTTTTAGAGGCATCAAGTCATCCGGAAGGTTGCGTCCTCTATAGTAGAAATTATGTACCGACATAGTACTTGCCTGGCAAGTGGCGTTCTCTTTAGTAACTGTGGCCAAATTGGCTTCCCTTCAGTATAACACGTCCATTTAAATAACTTAAAATATTTTACATCTAAGCTAGCTAATTATACCTATTATTAAAAAACCTATTTGTTTTACGAGTGGACTTAGAAAAGGAAAAAGCAACTAGTTCCTACCTAATGTGCAGTTTGGGGAATTCTTGTAATCAATTACCCCTTTTATGATTTGTTTATTTTACACATTCACCTCATTTAATTACCCGCGCGTTTGTTACATTTCTAATAAAAAGCAATTTGACGATGACATTGATCGTAACGGATTTTTATCAGTTTATGAGGGGTATTTTACTGGTAATAAAATATTTCCGATTTAGCAAATTTACTACAGATTACTTCATAGCTATGGCTGAAAAAATCTAATAGTACATCGCCCGCCTCGATAACATTTTGGGGTTTGTCAAATATCGTCCCAAACTATCTACGAAATCTTGCTATTGTATGGCAAGTAATTTTAATTCCTTTACGCTTTATTACATTTGTTACATTACCAAAGAAACATCAAAATTTTATTATGTCTCATTTATGTATTCGAATTGTTTTTGTAGAATACGTTGCATTCATATTTTTTTTTCTTTTGCTTTTTAATAGGAGACTCGTCTTCATTACCACTACTACTGTCACGGTAAACGTCATGTAATATTATTTCCGCATTATCGTCATCACAATCATCATTATCCTTATCATCATTTGAACATTCATCTCTTTCTAGCTTAGTCTCTGTGATATTTGGCTCGTCTATTTCTTCGTCGATATCATCAGCGACGACTCTGTTCTCCTCAATATTTGAGCAAATTTCATCGTCACACGTTGAACACACATTTGAATATTTTATGCCGTGTTTTCGGCAGCTGCAGGCGTAGGCCACAGCATCGAGCTCCGAGTTTCATTGAATTTGCAATGCTCAGCAACGGCCGATCAAGTTGCGAAGATTTTTTATTGAAAATATAAGTATTGTACAATAACCACTGCAAATTTCAGCCCTTTACCTTAAAAAATGGCGCCACAAGAATTTCTTAAAAAAAAAAAATTTTCTCGGCTCCAGAGTCCGAGAGCAATTTTTTTTTTTTGTAAATTTGTAGAAAAATGCCAGCTATCCATTGGCAATAATGGTGTTCCAATATATTTTTTAAAATGTCAAAAATATTCAAAGTTTTTTGGGGTAAAAAAAATTATCGATTTTTTGACCGATTTTTCGCATATTAGGGATCGCTTCGTTATATGCGCAATAACTACACAGGTTAGCGCAACTGTTGAAGAAATTTTTCGGACTGGTCCGATATCAAAATATGAAGACCTGTATGAGCTATTGGACATTGAAAAAAACGTGTTTTTTTCGAAAAAATCGATTTCTGCAAGAAATTTGGAATATTTTGCAAATCTGTAAAAATGTTTATATTCGATATATCTTGGACTATGCTTTCACCGAGTTTCGTTAAAGAATATCTTTTCTTCACGGAGATACAGGTATTTCAAGAAAATGAGATTTTTAACGTCTTTTTTGCAATAACTAAATAATTTTGCAATTTTCTAAGATCGGACTGGGCCGGCTCGATCCGCATTAAAAAGTTACACAACTCTGCTATTAAACTTTTTTTTGGGCAGCGCCAACTTTTTTTTTTAACGCAAAAAAACTGTTTTTTGCAAACTTTGGCCGCCATTTTGAAGAGGACGCAAGTTTGTCATTTGTTTTAAAAATAGTTCATTGAATTCTACGGAAAATTTCCGATATTTTACATACCTTGGTTTGCTGTTAATAATTTTTGCAAAAAAACGCGATATTTTCGACAGATTTATTGGACTATTAGTTAGTAGGTTTTCTCTGCCGACGTCCATTTTTCTTATTACATACTCTAATGCCAGGTTGAATAGGGTGGGTGCCAGCCCATCCCCTTATTTTAGTCCTTTTTGGATATTTCAAAAGCCTCTATCATTTGATTCTGAACCCGTACAACCGCTGTGTCATCCATTGTCATTTTTATTAATCTTATTAGCTTTGGTGGTATTGTTAGTTCACATAATATTTGGTAGTGTGCTTCGGGCAATCGAGTCATAGGCCTGTTTAAAGTCTACGAATACATTGTGTACATCGATGTCATATTCCCATGCTTTGGCTAGGATTTGTTTAACCGCGAACATCTGATCTATAGTGGACCTGCCTCGTCTGAAACCTGTTTGGTATTCGCCAGTGATTTCTTCTGTTAGGGGTTGGATGCATCCAACCCCGTCCTATATCATATATATTTAATTTAACCTTAACTAATGGCATTTTCCCAGAATGTGGAAAATATCCAAAATATGTCCTTACACAAAAAGAACTCTAAAAAAGACATAAAAAATTACAGACCAATCATTATTATTAATAATTTCTCTAAACTGTTTGAATTCGTTCTCTATGACTATATTTTTCCTAATAAAAAGTATTTTTGTAAAGTTTTGGATGGAGGTGGTCAAGTCGACGTTATTTACACAGATTTCTCTAAAGCGTTTCACAGGCTTGACCATGGTACCTTATTAAATAAATTGACAAATTTTGGGTTAACATACGAGTTTGTTTCCTTCTTCATTTCATATTTAAGCAATAGACTATAATATGTTTATTGCCATGGACTCAAGTCTGTCGAATTTAATGCCGAAGCAGGAGTCCCTCAAGGGTCAGTACTTGGTCCACTTTTATTCAATGTCTTTATCAATGACAGTCATAAACTTACATTGCACACATCTACTTTATGCCCATGGCCTAAAAATTTATTACAGCGTTAACTGCATTGATATAGAATTGCTCAAGTCAGATTAGGAAAATATTGATAACTGGTGCAATAAAAATAAATTACTTCTAAATGTTAAAAAATGTAACATTGTCACTTATTCACGTGAGCATAATATTCTCATTAATGAGTATGAAATAAATGATATTGTCATACAAAGAGTTAATAGTTTCCTTCTAGGTGTCACTTTTGATAGCAATATGACTTTCATTTATCACATAAATAACATCGCGTCTTTAGCTTTTAGATCATTGGGATTCATAAGAAACTCCAAAGATTTCAGGAATGTTGGAACTTTGAAGCTTCTATTAACTCGTTTGTCAGAAATAAATTGGAGTACCTACGATGAGGTAGTCTAGAGTCCCCACTACATCATTCGTACTAATGAACTGGAAAATATTTAAAAAAATGTTTAAAATACTGAAGCTACACCGGGGACAATATTTATCCACCTGTTGGAATTATTAACGATATTTTGTTAAAAAAATTTTCACCTAATTCACTTCAAACTCGCCGAATGTTACACATGTTTTTTAAAATAATAAATAATAAACTCGACTGCCCTGATCTATAAAAACTCATTGAGCTGCTAGTTTCTTCTAAACCAACCCGGCTCCATCAAACATTTCATATGGAAGCTTCACGCACCAATCTATTAATTTATTTAATGTCATATGCAGGAATTTTAATCATGTAAAGGATAATATTGATATTTTTATTGTAGAATTAAGGATGCAAGGAAGTTCAATCGTAATTATACGAATACTCCGTCAGCCTAGATAATATGTTACGTAGTCTTGCAGTTTATGCAATACTAAGATGAAGTATAAATGAACATAATTTGTAATACTTCTGTTATTGCAGATCTTTACTGTCAGTATTCCTACTCTGTAATTGGGACATTTGTCCTGTTGAGTTGTGTAAATAAATAAATAAATTTGTGACATTTTTTTCATTAATTTATTCCCTGTATATTTTCCAGTGAAATTCTAACCATGCATTCGCCGGCAGTAGCGTCAATTACCCAGCTTTGACTGTTCTCCGTCAAATAGCTTTTTAGAAAGAACAAAAGGGACAGTCAGACAGACAGTCTGATGAAATTGAAAGATCTTCATATTTGTAATCTACATGGTCTGAAACATGAAAATCAGGAGAAATTTCAGAGGGTGATTTTATCGCGACTACAATAAATCCCTTCCGTATGCGAGGAAGTAAAAATGTTACTTACAACACATTTAGAAATTATACGAGTTTTCAAACTTCAAAGCCTATTATTTTTTGTCAGGATATCATTATAAACAAACAGTCATGCGTCTTAAGCCACGCAATTTTCTTGTTCGTGTCAAAGACTCCTGGAGCTTTCGCTTTAAACTCTCAACAAGTGATCTGCGTATAAAAGAACAAGGCAGACACATTCAGCAATGAAAAATCATTAATCATTTTGTACAATCGTTGTGGTTTAATGACACCCAATTGGATTTGTGAAGATAACGAAATGAAAATAAAAAAGTTTAACAATCTGGAAAATAAATAATAAAGTACAATTCTTTACTATCTCGTCCACTAAGAGGTAGATATAAAAGTCCAAGTAACAATTAAAACTGAGTAGTATTTTGTTCCAGACTCTTTATTTCAGTTTTTTTAAATAAAGAAAGAGTTAACCGATCGAGCAGGCGTATAAGTCCGACAAAATAACATCAATTTCAAATGGTTGGGGTATGACATCGTTTTTAAATTTTTCTTTCGGCTTTTACATGGAATCAATCTATATAGAAAGCAGCAATTTCACCGAAATTCTTATATTTCCTCACTTGAAGATATTTCACAAATATGGGTTGTATAAAAAGTAGACTTTTAAATAACCACTACAAGGAAACGCTGATAGGGAACACTATAATTTTCTCGATACCTTTCTGAATCGGCCTATAAGAATGACTATCAGCTTACAAGCAAGAAACTTTTGGGTGTCCTTAGCTCTTCGAATATTTGGATATACGGATGAAGTTTTTGGTTTTATTACTACCGATTCGAATCTGTTCTTTTTTAATCTGTTCCAAAGTTTCGAGGATAATTAAACAAAATGAAAATAGAGCATGTTGCTAAAGCATGAAATAACATTTCATGTATAGGTAAACATAGAATAGAGAAAGATAATCACGGTAAAGTCCATACATGCAGATCGACATAGACATGTTGCCACATTCTAGCTTTTATTGGGAACGACCTGTTTCTGACTTTCCTCATCACGAAAAATTCATATTCAAATAGATTTAGATAGATAGCAGAGAGAGCAGATTAGCTGAATTATTAAATGATTCTTTTAAAATAAATTGTAAACGTATTTACACAAAACTTCCTTGAATTTTCATTTCTAATGATCATCCTGTATTTTCACTAAAAGTTTCCGATCTGAAATAATTTCAACTAAATCACATATTATATTTCTCCGCAGCTTTTTCAGAATTATTATTTGTTGGATATTTTTTATACCAATAGTAAATCACAGTTTCATTAGTAATAGCGACTTAATTTAAATTGTCGTCCAGTGCATTTCAATTCTAAATGTTTATGAGATGTGGCCAGTAGAATAGGTCCCAAAATTGAACCTTGTGGCATTTCAGATGTGTGTGCTTCAAATACTTATTAAAACTAACAGTCCGACGATTTATCTTCGACTTCATTACCTCATCGGAAAACGCCTCAAAATGACATATTAATCTCGAAACAACCAGAATAAATACGTTAATAAACATTGTTTAAATAATCAATTTTTCGTTTATTCATCTGGGATTACTAATCATTATATAAGCCACATACAAAAATATATTATTATTATTTTTGTCCTTTTATCCTTCCTCATTTACAAAATTATGGTCATCATACATTATAATGTTAATTAAGTACTGCTCTTTTGTTATAAAAAATAAATATAATTTACATTTCCGTATTATGTGTTCTATGAATATTTAAATCTAGGAACTGCAGGTTGGAAGTAGGTGAACCAGTTGCATAATACTAAAATAACTGTTTTAAATCGGATACACATGTTACGTACTGACCAATATGATCCCTCCAGCGCACAATCATTAATTTCACGAATCAGCTTATGCAAAGAGCAAAAAATTGTACGGTACTACGGTACTACAACAATTAAATGCGCTGTACTCTACAACTGTAAATAGTTACGAAGAACGGCGAAAGAACAAGGAACATATCTTATCAACACTATAACGAGATAATGCGTTTTATAATGATTAATAATATTATTCCAGCATAAAGATATGTTTCATAATAAATTACAGCAACGTCAACCTTCTGTTCTGTTGAAGTATAATTTTAACAACAGTTTTTTATTTTGTTCCGCTAGAAACCAACAGCATAAAATGATGCTGGTCTCGGTCTCTCGGTCAACTATGGATATTCAAGGGACTTAATTGTAACTTTTCCATTATGTTTTTACATAATATAAATTAAACATATTCAGAATGCACGTAACACACAGAGAAATGTAAGAATAGTACATCGAACGATATTTGGCTCTTTAAAAAATTACAAAAGAAAACCATAATGCACCACAAAAAGATGCGCACCGATCTGATACAACTACTACCGACAGACAGACAGATTTTTCTCCTCAAATTTAAAATCTCGATGTTACTCTCTACTTTAAAAAATAACG